>FR997747.1:1200000-1658823 GCA_905475445.1 Ochropleura plecta
TGGCGTAGCATGTCTTTTTCAAAGTTAATTTATTACTCGTTACCACAGCATTCACCTGCTATCTTACTGGGTGGTCAGATAAGCATCTGCTTCATGAAAAATACTGGTACTCAGCTGCATCAGGTTGGACTGTATATCAACCCAAACACAGTTGAGAAAAGGCTAGTAAGATGATGACAGGGCAGAAAGTTTCTAGTGTTAAATTGAAAATAGCTAGGGTAGAGACCGCTGAGTGCTTTCACAGTACTGGGGGTCTATAATGGCCGCTTAAGCGGAATCATAATTAAGGCGCGGTAACAAGCTAATCTTTAGGTATTCGCGGAAGTGAGGCTAGCTGCCTACTGGTTGTGGTCTGACACAAGTACACGACAGTATTGCATCGATAGAATAGAAATAAGGTCGAAAATAATTCGGTGTTTGATTTTATTTGAATATCATGTCCGCCAAAATGTATACCATTTTGCAGTTTTAATTGAATATAAAAAAATACAGTTCCGTGTTTGAAAATTTTTAGATATCTCTTTAGTCTATAACATTTCCATTGTTATAGATATAAAAAATATGATGGTTGTCGCTGAAAAACTTGAGAATTTCGAGACGAAAAAAATTTTTTCTTGGTCTTTTTAAACATTTTTTTTTTCGTAGTACTAGACCACTTTTGTAAACTGATTTTGTGTAAGTCTTTACTTTATGTATTGAACTATACACGGTAATTTTTTTTGGCTAGTGGCATGTACAGATACGGCTAACTTTGCGACGAAAATCTAGACGTTTTACGAAGTGTTTGCTTTGTACAGCTCCTTAAGCGGAATCATAATTAATAGGTTATATACGTTATACGTTAAAATTCATAAAATGGTCAGAGACGCAGTTAATATTGTGAATTGTCTCTTTGTGACCATTTTACGAATGGTAACGTTATTCATATTATTAACCTACTAGCTTTTGCCCGCGGCTTCGCTCGCGTCCACCACTCATTTTAGAGAAGTGGGGGGTTAGAAAGAGACAAAAAGTAGCCTATGTCACACTCCATCTCTTCAACTATCTCCACTTAAAAAATCACATCAATTCCTCGCTCCGTATTGCTGTGAAAGACGGCCAAACAAACAGACACACACATACACTTAACCCCCCGCCTCTTTCAACCCTTTTTCACTATTGTTTTTAAATTAGCCTATGTCCATCTCTAGGGTCCCAACTATCATTGTACCAAAATTCATTAAAATCGGTTTTGCTATCTAGGCGTGAAGACGTAACAAACAACAAACAAACTCACTTTCGCCTTTATAATAGTAGTAAGGATTAAAATTCTGCTTAAGCAGCCATTTTAGACACCCTGCTCTTGTTTTTTATTTCAAGATATCTTGAACGTATATTTGTACTATCGTACATTAGTAATTTACATTGTTTTTCTTTTCAGGTAAGCTGTCTCTTCTAATAAACAGGCCAGCATCACGTGTGGTGAGTGACCTACCGTCCGTCACAACACAAATATTACTATAGTTCTATATGTTACGATGTCTCGTGAGTGGCGTCTTCAGCTGAAGTACTGTCAAGAAAGGCAAACATTTTGACAGTCTGTATGACAATGATTTGACAAAGTTGAGCTTCGTGTAAGCTCGGAGATTGTCTGAAATGTGCGAAGATTTTTATATTATCAGTTATTTATTTCAACACGTTTTGTTTACTTAATATAAAGGGTGTAAGTACCCTTAACGAAACCGAAAGGTTTGAGACTTGTTCTTCCCGTCATTGCAATATTTTTTTGTTCTAGACCATACCTGGTCCCCATCCTTTTGATTATGGATATTTGGGGTCAAAGTTGTAACTTTTTCACAAGTTTTTTTTTAGGTCCAGTTTAAAGCAATGCTAATACTAATTGTACTTTAAATACAATCGTTCAAATCGCTGTCAATAGATGTCAGCAACGCAGAGGGTCTTACCAGGGCCACCGCCTGCCGGGGTTGCGAGTTGTTCGAAAGAGATACCGCGGTCCCGGAAAATAAAAGCCAAAGAACCTAGCTGACACTCCCCTCTGCGCCGCTCCAAACGGTGGAAGTTATTTGATGATTACCCAACCGCAAGACGCTCGCAGAGTGGGAGCAATGGCAACATTCACAATCTTATACATAATTTTTTGGAGTTTACTCCTTAAGAATCGATTTTCATATATAAGGCGCCCGGTATGAGAAAAATGTGAGGTGTAAAATCGACTGATGAATGACCTCGTTACGTTTTTGGTGCAACTTTGGTGCAACCGCACCTATGGTGTTTGTCGTACTGTTGAATATTACTAGATGGCGCTTTATGAAATTTGTCGTCCGTCAGTGATATTTTTATTTTTTTTGTACTTAAGGAGTAAACTCCAGTCGTGCGTCGGAGCTGACACACACATTTTTTTGAATGAATAGCGGTACTGAATTTATCTCACAAGATCCAGTAACAAACCACGCGTCAGACGAGTGCCGTAGCTTTGTTTTGGTATCACCTTATCAGACCTGTCACACTTATCAGGAACACCGGTAAGTTTGCTGTGTGTGATCTTAAACAAATAGCGCCGCCTACTCTTATGTCAACCGAAAACAGACCTATTTATAGAATGATCTGAATAAAAGGTCTATTTACCTAGTTATCTTGTATTTTTCATTGGTTAGATAACACTAGCTCTCAGAGGAAATTATCCCACTGGAGCTTTCTACTCTGATAAAGAGTATCCTAAATGTCTTTCGTTCAGCTGTCAAGACTTAAAGGTAAGACAGGAATATTATAGACCGACAGAGAGACTTTTGGTTTTAAACTTTAAATCCTTACTAATATTATAAGAGCGAAAGTAAGTTTGTTTGTTTGTTACGTCTTCACGCCTTAATGGCTAAACTGATTTTGATGAATTTTGGTAGGTACAGAGATAGTTGGGAACCGGGAGACGGACATAGGCTATTTTTTTTAAAAGTAAGATCATGTAGAAAGAGGGAAGAAAAGGGAAATCATTGCATTGCTACACTACTACTACTTCTACTACAGGTAGCAGGTACCTGCAAATCAGGAAAGGGGAACTGTGTTACCCCGAGTTTAACGCGAGCGAAGCCGCGGACTATAGCTAGTACTATGTAAATATTAAAAGCAGAGCTCTTTCTTAATGTTTTGGCTGAGAACAGTCATGTTAGAAACTCCACAGCGTCTTACCTTGTGGAATCACTGAAAGAGAAAACGTGTGTGTTATTATTTAATAGAAAAACACATCTATTTTAACCCTTATAAAGCAATTTTTTCACCTTGACGCGCACTGCGATGGCTCTTTAAAAATATGGGGGTGGCGATTGCACAGTAGTCAGACATTAATGGCTAATTAATAACGCCAACTTATGACAACGATGGGTAGACCCCACAGAGTATATGCAACTTATGCAAGCCCCACCAACAGAATCACAATTGCAAACTAATTGAAATGAGGCATTATAATAGTTATTTATGTACAACGCGAGCCATAGTAACCTGTTTCTCACAGTGCACTCACGACCTGCGCGTACGCAGAATGTGATTACATGTTGCTATGCTGATTAACGAGTTGTAGGTGAAGACTTGCAGCTCATCATATTCTCTAAGATTTGAGGAGTAGGGTATCTAAAGTCGAATAACCACGACATCTTGAGGAGTTTGAAGACTGCCTGGTGTTTTTGCGATTACACATCGTATAGTTCTACTCCACCAATCAGAAGAATACCATTATTACAGAAAGAACCGCTCTTTATTATGTGAAATGATGACGCGGTTGGCGCAGTGGCTGAGCGATCAACTGCTGCGCTGCGTGTCACGAGTTCGATCCTCGCACGGAACAAATATTTGTTTGACCTACAGGTAGTTGTTTCGGGTCTGGCTGTTTGTGTATGTGAATGTTAAATATTTGTAAACGCCCCTCCGATACAGAAGAAATTCCTAGTGTGGGGGCAACGTTTTATAAAAGAGAAAAGATTTCAAAACTTTATTCAAACTTATAACTTTCAAGTACAAACTTTATTAAGTTAATGTTATCCTTCTAATATTATAAAAGCGAAGGTGAGTTTGTTTGTTTGTTACGGCTTCACGCCTAAATAGCAAAACCGATTTTAATGAATTTTGGTACAGAGATATTTGGGACCCTGGAGACAGACATAGGCTAATTAAAAAAAAAGTGACATAAGGGGGAGAAAAGGGAAGGGAAACCTTTTAAAAGTAACTATGCCACGCGGACAAAGTCGCGGGCGGAAGCTAGTAATACTATAAAAGATTCCATGACAAAAATGAACTCTAAACTGTTTAATAAAAAGTAAAAAACCACAAAGATGGCGGCTTGTAACCGCCACGAACCAGTATCAATAATCATGAGGAATGCCTCACTAATCGCGATCACTCATCACTGGAGGTCATCCATGAGCGTCTGGGACCCTTGGACTGTTTGTGGGATTATATTGATGAGTAGTTAGTTGTGCCACAGAATATAAATGGTTGTGGGCGCCATTTTGTTTTATATAGAACTGTTTGAAACACGTTTGTTTTACAGATATCAGCAAAGGTGATTAATAGCATCCCCATATTTTGACAGTTATGTTAATGACCCTCCTTTGCGGATAGGATATCATCAAATAACTGGGGGAGTGTCAGACTTTTACTGGCTTAAACCCACCCCTCTTCCTTCTTTTTGCCTTTTATGTTCTGGGGCCGCGGTATCTCTTTCGAATAACCCGCAACCCCGGCAGGCAGTGGCCGTGACAAGCCCCACTGCTTTGCTGACATCTCTTTGAGGCGCGCGTGTAACACGAAGGCGCTAGTGATACGGCCATGGTAATGTCCCTTGTATGTAAACGAGTCTGTCGCCATCAAACGAACGCAAAGCCCGTATCTACTGAGAAATTCCTGAATCTGGGAATCGAAACCAAGAATCTCTAGTCCTTCACTACGGCGAACAGACTCCTCGCCAAGGGCCTAAATAATATTGCATATTAAAGGTTTCCCAAATATTTATTAAGATCTACCTTTTTTTTCCTTTCCCTTATCTTGCAATCAGTCGTGTTGACTATAAGCAGATGAGGTGTAGTCAGTATGGCCTGGCGGGTGCTAGACAGCTCCCAGGGGAGCCCATTTCATTCAGTGGAGTCACGTGCAAGGTGACTGTTGTAATAAAAAATGTCACGTCGATTCTTAAGGCGGTGAAGTGTTTCGGAGATGGTAAGCTGTCCTGAAGGCTGATTTGGGTGTTTTATGAGTGACTTTGGTAGTTATATATGGTATTGGTAGGTTAAGATCTACCTATGTCTATCTAAAACTGCCACATTTCAGGCTAAGTCATAAAACACAGAATAAACTATAAACACGTCTGCACAACAATTATTTAGCTTGCCTCATATTAAAGACATCTTAGAAAAAACTCAAGATACACGAATCGCAATCACGAAGCAAACACAAAAATTCTACGAAGTAATTTTTTGTGACGTAAATATATAATGTACATACAAATATTATGTATTTAGTGTACATACAGTGGAACCGTGATATTTTATAAATATGTACTCTAAGCTCGTGAATATGATTCATTAAATTTATTTACTTGATGTTCTATTTACCTGGTGATCTTAAAAAGTGAGTGACGTAGAATTTTGTTGAGATGCGACGTTCTTCTGACGGGTTACTAGGTCATTCGTTTCTTCTCTTAGGTCATTAGTTTCTTCTATCTGACCTACAAGGTGAGGCTTTATTAGATTTTGTCCAATAGTTCCACTATGGGGTATGGGGTGGAACCAATGTCATTATTATTCAAAAGCCATAAGATCACCTACCTGTAATCTCCCAAAGGTTATGCAGAGAAAACTTATTAGTACACCCCCATTTCGACAATTATGTTTTGAGTCCCGTGTCCAGATCTCAGGAATGTTTAAGTTAGTGTGACTTAGAAATTCCTGATGTAAAAACCCGATAACACTTTGCCCGGCTTAGGAATCGACTTCATATTCAGCAATTGCAAGTAATAGTCTAACGAGGCGGTCAAATTGTCATTTTAACATTCAACAAGTTTAGATTTTAAGCCTAATATAATAAGATTCCTTTTAATCTTTACGTAGTCAAAATTTTCTTTTAGCATATGCTTCTCATAGGAGTAAAGAAAAATAAAATAATATCACGTGCTACTTGATCTAGGCTTTTAGGGGAAACACCAGATCCTCTGTAAAGGATTAGCAGGCTCAAGATTGGAGTTCAGCTATTCAGTAAGATTGACAGTTAGCTAAGCCGATGAAGATAACTTTATTCTACGAAATCGTCTAGATAAAGGGCTTATTACCAGTATCTATAAATTATTGTCAACATATCGCTGGCTCTAAATTGATGACCTTCAAAGAATTGCTATGAGCTCAGAATACCTCAGTACTGATCATGCTGACTAAGGATGGCACTGGCACTTGTAAGAAGGCGAGTCTATAAACCCAATCAAGACAAAAAAACGGCCGTTTGAAGCGGACTAGCGTATCGAGGGTTCCATTCAAACTTGCTACATAAACGGCCGTATCTTTTCACTGCGTAGACTTAAGAGGGTTGATTTTTTCACAGCTCCAAGTTATCACATACTTGTATTTATGGTTATAATTTCACTCGATACCTCCACAGGTTACCGGTCTAAGGGTTTAGATAGACGGAGGGCACGCCACAATAGTGGCGGTAAGTCCCCTCTCTGAGGAGTGCTCACCGCCCACAGGCCCGCATCTACGGGCCTGTGGGCGGTGAGCAATGGGTAGCTCACCGTCCGTCCGTCTATTGACGACAGGCCGTGTCGACGGCGCGTTCGTGTTTCACGCGCGCCTCAAAGAGAGTCAGCAAAGCAGAGGGGCTTGCCAGAGCCTCCGCCTGCCGGGGTTGCGGGTTGTTCGAAAGAGATACCGCGGCCCCGGAACGTAAAGGGCAATAGAAGGAACATGGGTGGGTTTTAGTCAATAAAAGTCTGACATGCCCCCCCGCTCCGCCCAGAGCGGGGGAAGGTATTTGATGATTTCCCACCCGAAAAAAAAAGGGTCTAGATAGACGGACAACAAAGAGATCCTATAAGGGTTCCGTTTTTCCTTTTGTGGTACTGAATCCTAAAAAATAAATTCTCTAAAGAATTCCACGTCCGATTGCATAGATTACAACAGTCGCAACGTAGTATCTGCTTTAGTGATAGAACATAAGACTCACAAAGCAAATACCGATTGTTTTGATGATGTAATGACTGCGGCTAATATAATTCCAGTCGTAAATGTGCGCTTACCGAAAAAGTCGTGATTCCTTTGCGTTGTCTTATCTCAATACTACTAGCCTGATTATAATGTAAACACAATAAAAATATTAATCTCTACGCCATTTTGATTCATGGAAATATGGAAGATAATACTTGATTCTGAATCATTAGGTACAAAATTGTTAAGAAACATGTTACCTACCTAATTTTTTGAGTTTAGAGAAAATGGTATCACACATTGATCAAATAAATCTTTCCTTCCTAAATGCGTGAGCGTTTAACTTACGCTCGCCCTAGGGACGCCCCATGTACAGACGCCAGCAGGTCAAGCTACCCGACACTGTCAATTTTTCCCAATGAACCTTGAACCTTATAGTTTAGAAATAAAATCGAAAACTATCAAAGAAATCTGACAGATTGTAGTAGCTTGATGTGCAGGCGTCTGTACATCGCACCTTACATCCATCCCTTCTTAAATCCCTTCCTCATAAAACTAGTTACGATTACTATTCCTTCTGCGTCCCTGCTGTAAGGTTGTGGAACTCACTGCCGCCTAGCATTAGAGACTTGAAAAAACATTTCTATTTTAAAGATAAGATTAAAAGAGCAAGACCTTTCTTGTCAATTATGAATATTTGTGATATTGTATGTACATATCTGTTTATATATTTTAGTGTTATGTATGTCTACAGATAAATATTATTATGCTTATATGTGTACTTATATTTAGTGTATGACATTTATATTTTAGTTACTATTCTCTTCCTGTTCTCAAACACTACTGTCTACGTTTATTTTCTTCATATTTCCTCTCGCAGGCCTGCTAGTAGAATTTTCTTTTGAAATAAGCTGTGCCTTTGCACTCTATGTTTTTTTTTATTATGTTTCCTTGTGTTTTCTCCTGTGTGTATTACATTACTGTGTGTGATACATTATTAAATAAATAAATCAAATAAAGTAAACTCAGTCACTGACATATTTGCTTATTCCATTTGATGGTCTTTGGATTAACCAGAGGACGAAAACAACGCGACATACTACCAACGTTTAAAATAAAGATAAAGTCAAAAATACACATACATATGAATTGACATAGTAACCGAAAAGATTATAGCAATCCAGTTCACCATTAGATTTATTTGATATTCAAATGTAATTCTGTGGACATTTAATAAATTAATTCTTTATTTCACCAAAATCTTAACGGCTTTGTTTTACATCTATATTTTGTTTGTCACTTGCTGTCTGTGCCAGAAAGGAGGATGCTGGTGTGCCTTTACCAATCCTTTCGTAGCCTAAAATGCCATGTCATCATCAATTTTCTTGACCACGAACTGAACATTTCCTTTCCATCGTGTAACATCTAATTTTACCATCTTTGCACTCATCGTCCAGTGACGTTTAGAATCCACTATTTCGTAAAACTACGCATTTACTGTAGTCACAGCATCACGACCAGCCAAACAAAGAAATGTTTTATGACACCGACAGTCACAACATTAAAGTTTAACCTCACTTCTAAAATTATGTACACCGTCTATTTTTGTTAGTCTTCTTCGTCTACGTCACTCAGTACACGAGTAGTGGCGTAATGGTTTGTTCTGCTACGGGCTTTTGGTCAATTCTTTATTTTATCTTTAACTAGCTTTACTTTAGTTTTTGCCCTAGCGCCTTATTTGTTGTAATAGCAAAGCTAAGTTTTCCCTTTTCTTTCCTTCTTCTCCCTAATATCTCACTATTTTTAAAAAAAAACCTATGTCCGTCTCCAGAGTCCCAACTATCTCTGTACCAAAATTCATCAAAATCGGTGTAGGCGTGAAGACGTAACAAACAAACAAACAAACTCACTTTCGCTTTTATAATATTAGTAAGTAAGGATTAGCTTCCGCCCGCGACTTCGTCCGCGTGGCATAGTTACTTTGGGCTAACGCTAACTTTAAACTGCGTGATGACTAAAAAAAAAATCTTTCTCTCCCCTTTGCTTCCGTCTTTCTCCCCTTTTTCTCACCTAAAAAAAATAGCTTATGTCCGTCTCCAGGGTCCCAACTATCTCTGTACTAAATTCATCAAAATCGGTTTAACCATTTAGGCGTGAAGACGTAACAAACAAACAAAGTGACTTTCGCTTTTATAATACATAGTAAGGACTGCTTTGATTAAATCCTCTTCTGTTTTTATGGTGTCCAATGTTTTCAGCCTATGTTGTCTGACTGCAGGGCAAATGTCTTACTTTCCACCTTCCTTTTTGTTGGTAGGCGTTAAGCTCTTCCCGTCATCTTCAACTAGATTGGCCCGGATGTTACTGGTCATTTTCTGAAAAAAAAAAACAAGCTTTTGTGAAAATTGGACCAACACGCGGCGGATTTTTTCAAGTCATATATGTATATTGCAGTTGAATACAAATCTACAGCTATCTCTCTACAAACAGCATTGAACAAGTTAAATAAATATGCTCTATTTAATTACGAATTGTCAACGCCTAATAGCAGGTGCAAAGTAGAACATCTATGACGTTAGTCCTCTCTGACGCGAGCCGACGTCACTAATGCGAGTGCAGGCTAATTTTACTGCGTCTACGCACCAGCCGTGCCAGCCATCAGCGCATGCGTACGATGTTGCAAACATCTGGGAGACGTTTTCCGAAATTACTTTGTGGTGTAATGATTCTTTGGGGATAATGATTTCAGTTCCATCTGGACTGGATGATAGGATTCTAGAACAGTTTTAGGTTGTACATGGGGGTGACGATGTTAGTTTTGTCTCGATTAAGGTGTTAAATTAAGAGAGGGTAGTTTTGACATACTATTGCATGTATGTTTGGCATGTACATGTGTATGCTTTTCTGCCTGACTCAAACCAACGGTCAATGGTTGCATGCCTTAATGCTGACATGTCGATGTATAATTTTTTCATGTCCTTCTATAATTTGGAAATCATTTGTCATGGCTTGATTTTTCCATTAAACTGGGCTGAGAATTGCCAACTTGTGTCCTATTAAAAAGGCAGAGAGTTTTGTAAGTTATATTGCTTGTATTATGTTCAGTAGACTGAGAGTCCTCCTCTTTTATTTAAGGAAGTAAAAACATTCCTTTTTGGTGGATAGAATCTAGGTTTGACTCATTTTAGAAAGCTGATGTTGTACCTAGATCAGATGTATTCTTGCGTCTAGACGGCGCCAAAACACTTGTTGGTACAGTATTATTTAGCGATAGCACATAAGCATGCGTACGCGCGTCAGCTGTCTGTATACGGATCAGTTGGTAATTCCGTGAAATGATTCATTAATTGTCTTTGTTCTTTGGTACTGGTAATTTTTCCTGGAATAATTGATTTTTGTAGTTAGGTTTAATATCGTCAATGAATAGTCTAGTTACATTTTTGTTTAGTCATGGAATTCTCCTGAAAATATTTCATCATCGGCATTCTTAAATTGTTAGGTAACGAAATAAAATGCATTTGTAAACTGACAGAATTAGGTAAATCTTTACTGCATCTTATATAATCTTTCATCTAACTGAAACTGATAATGCTCTGCTCAATTTGGTTTTACAATATTTTTTCCGTCTATACATAAAATTATCATGTTATCAATAAGAAAGGTTTTCGATAAACATGGTTTCAAGAAAAACATTGCATATTTATGTTAAAGACCACAGGTATGGTTACGTAAAAGGAAATAAGAGGAATGCGTCACACGACGCAAACGCAGATCCTTCCTTCCTTCCTCTAAACCTCAGCCTACAAATCCAAAAGTAGAATTAAATGTTGCATAAAAAAATCATCAACTCCTTCACTACTAGTCCATGAGCTACATGCTCCATGTTCGACAATAATGATCGGAAAAGAACTTGCTTACAGAGAATACGACGTCATTGCTACGCGACTGGCGACACCAACAAGGTACGTAGGCGCGTATAGCTGATTGACGCATGCTGCATCCCATGAGGTCGTGAGTTGGCCGTAACTAAACCGAGGCTAACAATATCACGGTTTACCTCAATTTTAACTCTGAGATTAAAAGCGATAATCAGCCAAAATATTTGCATTCACCGTTGATGCACTATTAATCTTTCGGAATTAAGATCGTCTGAAGGATGTTGTTTGGTTGGCAGAGAGCCAGGGACCTGTCATTTCTTCATTCTTGCCGTTACCAAGGTTTATTTTGCCTAGAGAACGTGATGTTCATATTTCAAAAGCATAAGGAATTTTCGGTTAAAATACAGATAACAGGTAGTCGCTACATGTATAATGCTGGTATTCAGCTACATCCGGTAAGATTGAGAACTGGTAGAACATAGGAAAAGTCTAGGCAGATGATCTTAACAGATACCTTGTGTGAAAGATAATGTAGCTAGAAAAGAGATAACTACTGGGAAGACGGCTATTAGAGATATTGTTTCGTCAATCTAAATTGAGTGAGCCTTACCAATTAGTCTTATTAATTTAATTGAGTTAACATTAAAATCAGCTACGAGATTCAAATCCTCCGTGAGCTCTGAGCTCTATGCCATTGCTACTATACAGGTCGTTAAGGGTCCTATAGTTTGCAGTACACAACACCACCCTTACACTCCAGACCTTCGTCATCAAGAGAAATAAAAAACACGTAGATGTATTGCTGCCTACTACAAATTAATTGCAACGAGGGATTTTTGAGCGGGGGGGAGCGTCAGACTTGTACTGACTAAAACCCACTCATGTTCCTTCTATAGCCCTTTACGTTCCGGGGCCGCGGTATCTCTTTCGAACAACCCGCAACCACGGGACAACACGCAACCCCGGGACAACACGCAACCCCGGAGTATGCGCCTTCAAAAGTGCTTCTATATCCGATTGTGACAAGTAGTCCAAGTATCAATGTACCTTGATTCAGCAGATTAAAAACAACCACTAATTCGGGTCTATTAGAACCTTTTTATTTATGATAGATCACTGTTATTTTAAGCCATCACTTATAGAACCACATAAAGAGAATGACATAAACACTATAGAACACACGATAGTACTACAGTCCCACGTGCAGATATTAACGATTGGTAATTGGCGTTGTGATGACGAGCTCGCAACACGTGATCATACACGAAAGGCTTTGTTTACAGAGTGGGCAATGATCGTTGGTTAATTGAGGATTGTGGCTTTTTTAGATTCACATGAGAATTCTGTTCAGTTAGTTTGAAAAGACGGGCTTAAAGCTAAAATTCCGTTGATATTTTTATTATTTTGGTAGCATGATTGAGCGATCGAATGGTTCAATCCCCGCACGGAACAAATATTTGTATGGCTTACACGTAGTTGTTCCTGGTCTGGCTGATTGTGCATATGAGTTCAAATATTTGTAAACGCACCCACGATAGGGAGAAATTCCTAGTGAAGTGGCTGGTATTGGTATTTTCGTAAATATTGTACACATACAAAATATGTAAGCATACAAATGTACAATGTCAGTGGATGGAAAGGGAGAGGAAAAGCAAGAAAACGATGAAGGGAGAAATGAAAGAAAAATAAGTATATGGTAGCGTGACAGTTGACAGAGGAGAAAGGAAGGAAACATGCTGCACTGATCCCTAAGTAATTTGTGATAAAAATTCTATAGAGGCAGACATAATAGGACAGTCATTTTCTACCAGTCAACCCGTAGTTATGAATTTTTGATTAAGATATGATGATAGATAATAATGATTGCTATCTGCTTATTGATAATAAAACTACTATGAAAGGAAAAAAACCGAGTGTGACGTCATATGTAGCAACATATTTAGGGCCTTGTGATTGATGGATTTGGTTCTGATAGTAGCATGCTTTTCGATTAAACAATACATTCCTTTGTAACCATGCTTCACTATTAGATTTCTTTAATGTGTGTCATTATTACTGTATTCTCTGCCAAAACCGATCTCGTCTTTCAGTTAAATACTACGTCATTGAACGAATACGTTGACGCTGGCGTCCAAAGTGCCATTGGTTACCTTATTGTCTTCGATTACTTCGATTACGCTTGCATGATCGATTTAGTTTTCTTGTTTGTTTTTTTGTATGTCTCTTTTGATAACATTGCTTTGAAATTCTGTGACATCACGTTATCTTCCAAACCTCGCTGAAGCTGAATAGTGGGGAACACCCTCTCACAGGAAGTCTTGTGTCTTAGCAAAAAGAAACGTTGGAGGCTCATGCCGTGCTATACCATGCACGGGTGTGTAACGATTGACATAATAACAAAATATCTAACGTTCACTTGACATAATTTTAGTTAACAAAATTTTGTTTAACATAACGATCAGTTGACATAATGAATTGTTGATATAATTTCATTTTACCTAATTTCATATGACATAATGAACATTTCCTATAATGCACATTTCACATAATATTCATTTAGCATATTATTCATTTACTATAATATTCTAATAAAAAAGACGAAGAAATGTTTAAACAAAAAAGAGCGAATCAATAATATTCTTAAAAAAAAAAGGAATACACTGAAATTGAATTCCTTCGGGCTTTGGCCTCTAATTTAAAACTAAAATAAGATGTAATATTAATGTTATGATTAAATAAATATTGTATTAAGTTTTTTTTTTCTTCACTTTATACCCTATACACCAGGAGAAACTGGATGCAATCTAGACTTTAGACTTTATAACTTTATTTTTTTATAAACCACAGAAGTAGGAGCCCCGCGAGGCGGGGCTCCGTCGACCAAGCCCACCCTCGACCATGCATAGGATATTTTAGGGTTTGGTTAAGTGCCATTTGAGTTAGGCTAGAACTGTGCCCATTAAACATGAATTTTAGGTCAAATGAACGTTATATTAAAATAATATTATACAAATTGAAAATTATATAAAATGAACGTTATACTAAATGTTATTATGTTAAATGAATATTATATGATATGAAACATTAGGTCATATGAATTTATGTCATTTGATATTATGTCACATGAAAATTATGTCATATGAACGTTAGTTCAAGTGAAATGAGAGCATTTGTTATTATGCCAAACATTACACACCTGCCATGCACAGTATCCTGGTTACAGGATTATTAGGTTAGAGGTTTATCTTGCTGTTGTTGCAGTGTCCAGAGTTGACTAAGTTCATTGAACGATGGAAATGTCTATTTTATATAATTATATTTAAAACAAAGCATTATAATGCGACATAAATAACTATGCGAATGTGATGTATATTGTTAAGTGTTATTTCTGTACCTTTTCTTGTCTTTTAGTATAATTTTAGTTTTGCTATCTGTGTTTGCCGCAACATATTGTACACTTTGTCGTATTCTTTTGTGACTGTATTGATTTTATTTATCAGTGTAACAATTTTGTAGGTAAGCCAATAAATAAATAGATATAAATAAGTCGATGTCCAGCGTGGTTTCACCGGCGCCTTTGGTTGTTGCCCCGCTCCCGAGGGTAGTATTGTGAAGTTGTATAGCCTATGTTATTTCCAGATAAGGTAGCTTCGTATTAGTGAAAAATGGTTAAAATCGGTCCAATAGTTTTGGAGCCTATTCGATACAAACAAACCAAACAAAAAAAAACTTTCCTTTTTATAAAACTGGTATAGATAAACACACACATATAGGAGGATATACAAGGTGTAACATAGTAGACTGAAGACCTTGCGAGTGGTCTTATGGAACATGCAAATGAACAACTTTTGTTCTAAAAACTTTGAATGGGAACACAAAAAGCGGATCAACATGTATGTGAAAACAAACAACAATAAGTTACGAATTTTCAGAAGTCATAGAACAATAGTTGTTCAGTTTCATGGTCCGAGAGACCACCCCCGAGATCTGGTGTTTATTTTGTTACATCCTGTATAATGACGCACAGGTTAGATGGAGTTTCTGATGTAACTATTACAATTTCGGATAGTTGAAGTTAAAATAAAATGCTTTTTAGGACTATACGTCGTTTCCAAACTCAAAACACTGCTGTCTTTCTCCTTTTTTGCCGGTTTGGTTCCATTGCTATAATAGGCTCACGCCTCCCTACTTACCTCACACGTCCACCTCACTCTGTCCAGCTAAGCCAAATATCTGTTTCACTGACATATAAAATCACTTCATGTTTTAGCGCCATCTTCATGCCGATGCACTCGATGGCAGTTTCAAACAGAATTAGTGCGCACTGCGCATGCGCATGCAATGCTAATTTTGCAACCATATGTTGCTCTTAATAACATGCTGTTTTAAATGCACCATTTTAACGAGTTTCCCACGAGACAATAATATGATTATGACACTTAATTGAAATAAGGTAAACACAAAGCTAACGCAACTGTTATTTTTAGGGTTTTCGCTCGCAGCCACCTTGGACGAGTGCGTTGAGATTCGTATCTTCGCGGATCTAAGACATAATTTTAGCTTCAACCCTAACCGTCTGGCCGTCTGGCCAATTAGTTTTTCTATTTCGGACCAGACCGCTAGTACGCGTGCGCGACGCCGACCGTCTCCACAATCGCTAATAAACCGCAGTTAAAAATGAATAAAATACGCTATAAATCTGTAACGGGCGGTTTGAAACTAAAATGGCGGATAGTAATATAAATTTTCGCGCGTTTTACGGTTTTGGCGCGCATGGGTGCCGATAATGACTCGTAAAAACCAACCTAAAAAGTGATTTAAGTGGGTGTGGTTAAGGTTGAAGTTTCAGTGTTATTGTGTAGTGTTATTGGACTGTCCGTGCGGTCGTCAGCTTTTTGTTATGATGCGCAAGTCGGCACAATTGTTTGTTTTGGATAGAACACTGCGCAAGCGCACCATGAGATTTCGGCATGCGTGTGTTTTTGTACAAATTTAGATATTTGTTGATGACGATACAGGTAAACCTGAACAAAACCATCTGGTTAATTGAATGATCATCGTTATTAAATACGTAATTAAGTTCTCAATATAATGTGCCAATATAATTTTATTACCGAAATTTGTGATTGAAATCAAGTAATTTTCAATTATAAAATAAATATATCCTCTCAAATAGATTAAAATAAACAAACCCAAATTTAGGTAAATATAAGGTATAAATCGGAAAAGAACCTTGATAAATCTAGATTTTTATTGTCAATTTGCTTTAAATATTTGATAGTTAGTGCTCAGTATGGTTATTGGTATTGCTGCTAGTTAAGATAGATTTGAAGAAAATTCCCAATTTCACGTGCAACCGCAACCGTTTACGGGAGACAGAAAACAAGACTAAATTCAAAGAACCAAGTAAATGTACAGATGGTAATTGTTACCATCTTAATATTTAAGACGTACATATTTACTAGTAAAGTTTGCCTATGTGTGCCAAAGTAGACTGACCTTGAGGACCGGGCCTCTTCTTGGCCAGATCCACTAAAACGTAATACATGTTTCGAGATGGTTAAACACTGGAAACGTCATCACTCCAGACTGACAAGACTGACAAGTTTGGTAATCTACTACATACTAAACTTGTCAAAATCAACCATTATGCGACCAGTGATCGACCATTCTGACACTATTGTAATAGCAGACTTAGGCCCCCTTTTTTTTTTTCGGTTGGGAAATCATCCAATGACTTCCCCCGCTCTGGGCGGAGCGGGGGGGCATGTCAGACTTGTACTGACTAAAACCCACCCATGTTCCTTCTATTGCCCTTTACGTTCCGAGGCCGCGGTATCTCTTTCGAACAACCCGCAACCCCGGCAGGCGGAGGCTCTGGCAAGCCCCTCTGCTTTGCTGACTCTCTTTGAGGCGCGCGTGAAACACGAACGCGCCGTCGACACGGCCTGTCGTCAATTTAGACGGACGGACGGTGAGCTACCCATTGCTCACCGCCAATAGGCCCGCATCTACGGTGGCCGGAAGTCGTCTCGCGGCGCCCGGCGCCCTGGGCGTCTCCCGTGGCGGCTGGGTTGGGCAGATGTTCTCTCCCTCAAACGCCCGGCCACCTCCTTTGCTAGCATTACTGCTTCGCAGAAGGTGGTGACCGCTTCCCATTCCCTCTCGCTCCGGACCATGGCCTGAACCAGGGCCGGACGCGAGAGATCGCCGCCGCCGATCGCCTCTACGAGGGACTTAGGCCCCCTGGCGTGTTCTAGTGACGCACTCAAAGTAAATATATAAGTTTCCTATTGACAATCCACCTACATAATATTCGCCGCACATTTTCTCGACACCCGTGTGTCACTAGCAGAATTCAGCAGAATACCAGCGTCAGGTAATCTACCTGGCATGATGCTGAGCTGGACTCGTATTTGGTGCAATCTTGAGACACACACCGCCCAGTAGTGGGCGACCTTTTTTAAATGTATACATGTGACTAAATGCCTATGGGTCAATCTAACTTTGTCTACCTTACTTTTTTTTTCTTTTTTTCTGTGTGATGTTTTTTTTTGTATTAATTCTTGTATTGTGTCTTTTGCTGCATCAAATAAATGATTTATCTATCTTATCTAACTTGCCAAATGTTTGCCAATCATTAACTTCACAAAAAAAAACAGTAAGAGCGAGTCAGACTCGCGCGGCGGGGGTGTCCGTACAAACTTGCTACATAAACAGCCATATCTTTTGACTGCGTAGACTTAGAGGGTTGATTTCACAGCATAAAGGAACTACAGGGTTGAGTATATATAATTTCAGAGATAAAGTCTCTTGACAGACAGGCAGATGGACAACAAAGTCATCTAATAATGGTTACGTTTTTTTCTTTTTGAGGTACGAAACCTTACAGAGACAGCTTTTGTACGTACGTAGAAATCAAGTTATAGTTGTTTTATTATCTGTGGAGAGGGCAGTAGAAGTCAAAATCAAAATATTTTTATGTCACATAGGCCTACATGGGCACTTATAAAACGTCGGGAAAAGATTCACGGTTTGGGTTGGTCGTTTCCTATGGAGAAGAACCGGCAGGAAACTACATGGTTACTCTTTTAAAATCATTTGGTTTTACAATGTTGTTGTTACAGCGTTAGTACTGAAGTTTGAGAAGACAACGTAGGCCTGACAATAAGTCATTGCTTACTTTACAAAACGTAGCAGTCGCAGTTGATTCTGATGTAAAACAGTATGCTGTGTGAATATATACAGAGGGTTAGGTTAAACGAGGGACTTATTGAGGGAGGGTATTCAGTATTCGATTCTCGTCCCAAATATGTAAAAAACCTATAACCTTAATTTCTGACGTAATTGTCCAATAATATTCATGAACACTGAGCGTGAGAGTAGTAAACTTGTAAACAGTGAAGTAAATCACGCGGCAAAATACCTACGCGCCGATTCTACCGAAAAGGCGTCCTAAGCCAGGTTTAAAGTATGAAGGGAAAATGGATTATACCTAAAGGTCATTGACATGCACACATGTTCTGCGATAGTATTAAATCGCTAGCGCAAGGGTATATACACGTTGCGAGACTTATGCGAAATATTTGGTATGGTTCTGTCTTTTATTTATTAGTGTTTTTTTTTTGTTCATATTTTTATTAGTATCATGTAATGTATGCACTAATGTGGGTTTGAACATGTCCCTCGTTTAAACTAACATACTGTATATTTATTTTGATAATAAAGAATACATTAATAAAGAATTACATTCTTAACAGGAATTAATACCTATCTCTTTGAAACTGTACAGTCTGTTTTATAAATTACTATGCGATATTATTATGATATTCCGTCCTTCCACTTTTCGCGGTCTGCCATGCATTGCGATTGTAGGCCAAACCTTCGAGAAAGAATCCAGCTCATCCTGCTATCTCCTTCTGGGTCTGCCGCGTGTCATCTCTTACTTTTTGGAGTGGTTATTTTTGCCCATTGCTCCTCCGACATGTGGCAGATGTGACCAGCCCAGTTCCATTTTAACCTAGCAGCTGTGAGGCCAGTATCAGCTATTATAGTTTTACTATCCGCAGATATTCTATTCTAAATCATACAAGCAACATCTGAGACATGGAGGAACAAGACATTGTGTTATCTCCAATTTTGATCTATCTTATTATTTTTATTGAATACCTCGGTCTAGTGGTCACAAGCGCGACTCTTGAGCCTGAGGTCTTGAGTTATTGGACTTTCCCATCAAGATTTTTTCAGTAGCAACCAGACCCGATTGATGGCAATAGGCTCGCCCAGTATTACACGGGACCTAAATGGCGTTACTATTAGGTACACCTCTCCCTTATCCTTTTTCGTTTCATTTTCTATTGAACTTAGAAAGTTAAGTTTCCATAATTCAGTAACTCCTTGCGGTACACCATACTGAACTATAACTAACCTGTCTCAATTAAACAAACAAATGACTGATTACCGTTTTATCAACGGCTTATGAAACGTCTGCGCATCAGCTGTCGTGTGAATGTCATCCATATCTGAGATTAGCCAAGATCTATCATCCTATCGCGGCTTAATCTGTGATAAACTATTGTTACGGTTTTATTGTGGTTCAGAAATGTCATTGCACGGTGATGTGTAAATAAGAACTTGTGTAATGGTTATGCTGAGAATATTAATCGTTTTCGTGGGACTCGACGTCGCTGTCCGTCCTTCAGTAGAGAGGAGGCTTGAGGCGTCGTCCTAACTGGCAAATATCATTATCATGACATGATGTGTTTGCGTCTTACGATGAAAATTGTCAACGATGTTTTGCCTGTGCTTGAGAATGTATTGTGTCATTGTACAATCGATAGCCATCTAGGACGACGCCTCAGTACTAAAAAACTGTTCAAATGTGCTGCGTTTGAACAGTTTTTTGAACTGAGTTTGTTATATTTGTCTTACCTTCAAGTTTTGAGTTAAGAAGGTAGATATTTATCGGTTGGGAGCATGCTGTGGTCAAATTCTACTAGGAACATTTTTGCTTGCCACTCATACAGTCCTTTGCAAACGCGCCGATGACTTTTGTTGTATGGATTTTATTTAGTTGTTCAGTGTCAAATCCAGTTGATGACAGACCTCTTTCGACCTCTCGGAGATTTCGTGGTGAAAATTAAAAGTGGGGACGTCCCCACTTTTGATTTTCATCACGAATTTTGGAGTAGTTGTCTAGCAACATTAAGCTTAATCCTATCAATTAAGGTCGAATAGGTGTATTCATATAAATGAGGAAAATGTCGTGAGGATAGTTTTTCAGGTATGAATGTGGATGGGTTTAGTAGAAGAGAAGGTAAAAGAAACGATGGATAAACTGTCTGAAGGATGATATGGTAAGAAAGGAGGTGAAATGACGAATAATAGAGGAGTATGGAAGAAGAAGACATACTGCATCATTTTCCTGCCCTTGTCCCATTCTATTTGGGGTCGGTGCAACACGTTTTCTTCTTCCATTCTCCCCTATCAGACGTCACGGCATCATTATCTCCTTTCTCCTTCATATCATTCCTTAAACAATCCATCCATCTTTTCTTTGGCCTTCCTCTCGTTCTCCGTCCATCAACATTCAGATCCATCACTCTTTAAGTCACAAGAAGAGGTCATACTGCGCCGACCCCAAATAACTTGGGATAAGGGCAGGAAAATGATGATGAGGTATTCATTTAAGTCCCAATCGTACTTACATATTTAATGACAAGGTACTCAGCCTTGCCTCCAAGCACACATATCAATGATCATAATATACTAATATGCGGTTCGGACAGAATGGATCCACGTTTAGCTTCAGAAATATTTATGTATGTTAATCCATTCATAGAGACAATCCCACTTAACAATTTTATTACTTGTCAGTGTCAATATAACTTCTATTATCTAGGTACCAATATAATCAGCAATAAAATTGATCAAGACCTTTTTGTCCCCTAAGTTGATAGTTTTTCCAAAAGATTTTCAGGTTTAAATCAGAGTATTTTTTTGTTGATAGCAGGATTTGCGAATAAACGAATGTCCTATTTCATTAACTTGCACATTTCTTGTGCCAGATAAATTTGATTTTTGAAGAAGTAGTTTGTGGGAGATTGGCCGGAGAAAAGAAAAGGCTATGTGGGAGACGTTTGCTTGGCAATGGGACAATCCAATTACAATAGGTTTTTCAAGTCTGTTCTATCTTGTCGATATTATACTCTTTGGCTTGGTACGTTGTCTTCTTCCATTCAAACCTTTCTTTGTTATTCTATGACTATCCATCTACATATCCTTCTACAACTGACTACGAGTAACTGACGATCCACCTACCTTCAAAACTAACTTTCCAAAAATATACCTCCACATCTTAAGACAAATATTTTTATTTATTATCCTCAACGCTTATGAGTTGCTTTGGTTTCATCAACAGTTTCTGAGAAATGGTGCAAGGAACGGCGCGTGGCAACACAAAACGAAATCGACAACACGCCATGGATTTCTTGTTGTAAAAAGTTCAAATTCCATAAAGCCTGGTTTACCAAAGCAGGGACGCGCGGAGCTAAGGCGAGTCGAGAAGGAATCAAGCAATCACATTGATTTAAATAATGCTGCCGGGTAATCCTGATTTCGAAAGTACCGGGAAATCCCGGAAGTTTCATTAGGATGATGAAGCATCGTCTGATAATCCGCATACACTGGGGCTAGGGTAGTTGCCTATGTGTTAATCCAGGGTATAAGATATCTACATACCAAACGTTTGATCGTGAAGGAATAAGAAACATACATAAAAACTTTCGCCTTTATTATTAGTGCGATAGGTGTCCTTTGGTAGTTCACACTGAAATAAATTATCTCGAGGAGCCAGTTGTTAACAGTAAGTGGCACGTCAGTGGTAACATTTTGACCACGAGCTGACCTAATGTAGTACTGAGTTTTAATGGAATAGGAATCCAGTTTATACTGGTTTTTGCTACCATACTGCCTACGGTCTATCTTAATTAAAGGTGACCCAATACATCTCAGTGTCACGCACTTTAGAGCCTTAAAAGTGAAACAAAACACTTAACTGTATATTGTTGCAAGACTCGATCGTATTTCGATGATGTCACCCGATGACGAACACACGAAGAGTATCAGTGCTGTAATATACGAATTATAATTATGATACCTAAATATTCATAACTTTTTATGTCTGAATCGGATTTTTTTTTTATTGTTTTACTAGCTTTCGCCCGCGGCTTCGCTCGCGTTAAATTCGGTATAACACACCAAGTAGACCTGCAGTTTTTGCTCTTGCGCCTGATGGATTTGTAATAGCAACGCTAAGTTTTCCCTTTTCTTCCCTCGTTCTCCCTTATATCCCACTTTTTTAAAATAAAAATTAGCCTATGTCCGTCTCCTGGTTCCCAACTATCTCTGTACCAAAATTCATCCAAATCGGTTTAGCCATTAAAGCGTGAAGAGGTAACAAACAAACAAACAAACAAACAAACAAACTCACTTTCGCTTTTATAATATCATATATATATATAAATATATATATATATATAGTAAGGATGTCTAGAAGCGGAATAAACCGAAAGTTTTATGAATCAGTCGGGAAAATTGTGGTCGATAAAATATTTCGGAATTAATAATGTTGTTTGGTCTTATAGATGAATGATAAACAAGACAAAAAAAAATATTTGTCGTGTTACTGGCACTACTCACTTCAAATTTTGATTGCCCAAAACGATGACAACGCATAGGTGACTTTGACTGTATGTTTTAGGGCACAGATTACAGGCTAGAAATTGGGTCAATAGCTTGAGCATAACACAAATTAAAAAAAGAAAAACACACCCAACAACAACAATCACTTAGCTGTGTTAGCTGAATGAAAAAGTCGATAATAATTCAGCTTGACACGGCTTACGGCCAACTTACAATTCAATGATTAAATCGACCGAGTGCAAGAGCCCTAATGATCAATAGCGGTCACGCGATCACTAAACGGTTGACGTGCACACGCGCATTGTACTAAAACAATTGAATTTTATTGACATAATGCTAGTTGTACTCACTCCACGACAGATGACCAAACTTAAGATTTGCCAGCGGGTAATGAAGCGCAGCATAAGAGGTGCTAAGCCCGGGCCTGTGGACGGTGAGCAATGGGTAGCTCACCGTCGACAGGCTGTGTCGACGGCGCGTTAGTGTTCCACGTGCGCCTCAAAGAGATGTTAGCAAAGCAGAGGGGCCTGCCAGGGCCACCGCTTGCCGGGGTTGCGGGTTGTTCGAAAGAGATACTGCGGCCCCGGTACGTAAAGGGCAATAGAAGGAACATGGGTGGGTTTTAGTCAGCGCAAGTCTGACACGCCCATCCGCCAGAGCGGGGGAAGTTATTTGATGATTTCCCGTTCCCCAAAAAAAGAGGTGCTAAGCAAACGGATCGTAAACACAACCCTTCGCTCTGTGACACAGGTTGTAGATGTTGGGGGAGAAACAGCCAAGATAAAGTGGGAGTGGGCTGGCCATGTAGCAAAAGTGCACCCGTGTAGTTGGGCACACATCGTCACACACTGGGCACCTGATAAATGTAATCGCCGCCAAGGTTCCATGTGACAAGAGAAACTAAAAGCATGTTAAGGAGATCAATTTTCGTATCGAAATGACAATCCGTATTCATTCATGAACTGAATTAGTTTGTGACGTCTGAAAGTATAGAAAGGAACTGGATGGAGGTATAGACCACAGAATGTGGTGTGACAATCGCACAAGATGGAGAGGTTTGGACGGAGAAAGAGGAGGACTGCCCAGCAGTAGGACAATAAATTGGTAATCTACAAAAAAGTCCTGCTATGAGCCATTTGACGCCATGCTTGTTGGGGCTTGCGATTTCATCGTTCAGCCCTTTCTCAATACAATTTAAATATTAAACGATAACATAAAATATCAACAGTATAACCGTCTCCCAGTACTTTTTCTCATCGTGTTATGCAATATATGATTTAACAATGACAACCTTACAAAATAATTATGTGCGGTTTACTAGTATTTTGACAAGCCACGACCTACCAGTATTTTACCAAGCTATCAGTATTTTACATGGAGTCTCTGCTTACCCACACAACTCTAACTTCAGCGGCTTCAGGCTTCTAATAGGCTCGCGAATATAAGCTGTAACGAACTGCTTATTGTGTTTTCCGAAAACCGAAGGTATCTTTTCACTCATCTGCGAATCGACTTCAGCAAGTGTTGATAAACCTTGAAGATTGACATAAATAACTGTTACGGCTCAACGCCTCACCCCGAAACCCTCAAGTACTCAATGTGTAATATTTATTTAAACTGGCGCCCATGCAGGGATACACTCGAGCTTTATTATAGTACTAGCGTCGTCTCGTGAAATTGTGAGTCGTTTAGTTCGTGTGAGCTCGCCCTAATGATCGGCGGGCGACACGCGAGGACAGCGTCGCACGCGCATCGTATTGAAACAATTGAGATAATGGATGTTTGAGCACTTGATCGTTTTGGGTTCGTAAGGTCTCCGCGTTGTGAGACTACGATGATGTGTTATTTACTTCTTACTACTACTATAGTAGAATATTTGATAGACATATAATCTTGCGGTTACATCAATCTGATGCCCTATGTCGCTTCTTCATAGTGATGTAGTGTCCATGAAACTAGCTTTACAAAAAATCCGTTAGTACATTATTAAGGCATCTTAATGTTATTGAAAATGGACACGACTAAATTCAAGGCCTTTTGCAAAAGCGTTACTTAAAAAAACTTTAGAAGCACAGAACCCTAACGACGAAATTCTAAGTGATGCGAATTTGTAGCATGCCGAGAAAGCGCTTCACAACAGACGTGATTACAGTACTAATGCTATAAATACAAGATATCATAGCATATTTGCTGCAGGGGAAATACAGACTCCCGATAAACTGATGTTTTGTGACGTAGGCGAATGTCCTTGTTGTGTATGACGAGTATGATATCCTTGAGTAGACATGTGTGAACAAACTTATATTTATGTTGGTTCGGAGTATAACCTTTCCATTAACCCAATTATTCACCAAAGACTTGTTACTGCCTATATAAAAAAGGCCGTAAAAAGAAAACAATTGAAACATCATTACGTTTTTATTAACACTCAAGTCTCTCATTGTTTATATTTCAGCTTTTGTAATGAGGTGTCTTATCTCATGCATTTACTTTTATAATAAACTTTGAAATGGTGCCTTCATCACATAATACTGCCTCAACTTTCCATTTCATTTCATTCAACGCACGAACACTTTTGGCATCTGTTTTGGCTTACACCTCAAAACGAATATAAACAAAAGCAAATCAAACAGTACATCATGTTCCCAGAAGGATACTAAAGAACAGGCATGAAGATTGCATCACACATCTATATATAATTTCAGAGGCAATTTACCTGCTACATACCTGATTACAGTGATAAGTATGCGCGGGCGCCTGTCTGATCCACGACCACAGCGTGAGACAGTCAGTGTCACTGTGAACGCCGCCGCGAACGCACGCGTTGCGCCGCGTTAAATTGTACCGCCACGTGTTTTTGTGAGTAAATAATCAGTGGTCACCAATTACAAACAATTGGTGTGGACTGTGTTTGTGAACTAGTGTCCAGGATCTAGTGACACGATTGGATTGCACCAAAGGATTTTGTTATACGGTACGATAATCGAGTCGCTTTGTTTATTTACGATTTACGGACACTGAGGATCATCAAGTCCTTACGTATACAATTTTCCCGTAATATCAAACGGTAATGAATGTTATGATTGAGAACATCGTTTATGGTAATCAATTCGTCTGCTTTAATAGCTTCGAGTTGTCAATGAGAGCTGCTAATAAATTGGCCGATGTTTTCAAACGACTGACTCTTATGTCTTCAGATTAAGAGTGAAAATGGAACAACAAGTATGCTGTAGGTTTAGATAATACAATTGAGCAACTACTGATAGTGTTATATCAATAATCAATGGAAAATAAACGGGGTTGAATGAAAACATGGTGTAACAGTTATTAACTGAAGTGGCTATTCAGTTTAAGGTCGCAAAGGACAGGGTCTTTTTCATTAATCAGAATTTAATCTTAAAGAATCAGTAGCCTTGGTTCAGTTAGTTTTTTCTCTGATTGCAATGGATGTTTTTTGCGATTCGTGCAGACTTAGACACGGTTGTTTACTGACGTAGCCAAAGCAAACATTGCTTTGAATGATTTTGACTTGGAATTCACGACTAGATCAAATTGATCTACGATCGTAAAGGTAATCAAAGGAGCAATAACATTTACTTTACTGCTGTAAGAGCAAAAAATTGTCTTCTTTTGAGACGATTAAAACGGTGGTAGGCACATGAAAGACGTACAGACAGTATTATAGACGATATCATAAAAATGGGTCATCTTTATGTGATCATTCTTTAATTCAATTACTTTACAGTTAAAATTATATGTACTAAAAATGAAGAATACATTCGTCAAGCTAAAACAAGACTATCAATAAAACGAAAAAATACAAACACATGTATATAACTCAGTATTTATGAGTTCTTAGAAAACAGCTCCAGACAAAATTGAGAAGAATCCTTGTAAGAAGATAAGTTTATAATCACGACCTAATTAATACAACTGCAACTTGTCATTACTCCAGTCATAATGATCTATAATAATTATGAATTTACGACCAACATGTGATCTCAATGATGCAAATAATACAACACACGGTTCTGCTCACATCTTTCATGGCCCGAGAGAGAAAACTATAACAGTAACGGAAAATATTAATAAACTCTAGAATTTAATATATAAACACAAGTATCTAAAAATATAAGCAAATGTATCGCATGATGTCTAACTGAATTAAAAACAAATACATGGTAAACAAAGTTATGAAATAGGTCTACTCAAATAATGTATTTATATGCAGTTGGATGACATTACCATCATTATTTACTAAATTAAGTTTTAATCATCAAAGTAGTATTTTCATGATCAATAATGTTTACAACAAGTTGCATTCATTCACAAATAGCGATTGACTGAATTTGTTAGTAACGAACTCTTATTTAAGCACATAATATGAATGCCCATTAGTTCATGCATATTCCATCTTCAGTTTCTCATATCAGTATGCTTTTCTTGCACTCTAAAATGGCCTAGGAAAATGCTAGGCTAGGATGATAAAAATCATCTGCAATATTTTTCGAGTTAATGAATTAATTTTTTCCACCTCTTGCATTACGCCACTTTCTAACTAAAACTTCTCTAGTTAGATCATTGCCGTTATCGTTATCACAAGTATTTTTTCATATTCTCTACACAATACTATACCTGCTACAAAGTATGTGTGCCAAATTATCTTCATAGCCATTCGAGCGTTACAAATAACATTTGTGACTTTCCAATCAGTCAATGACACAGGCATATCGTCAGGTTTGTATGCATACGCTAATAACTTTTAAACTGTCGGCGTTTTGCCGTTTAACTTGCTGTTAACTCTCTAATTAGTGCAATTACTTCGACAAATAAGTCATTGTTTAACTGAGACATTATAATTCATTGTGCCGGTTCAGTGCTAAATGCTAGTTAGGGCAACTAGAGCTCACAGTTAATTATCTAAACAAGCTAAATTAGCTTGATAATTACACACGTCGCCTGGGCGCTTCAAATGCTGCTATCATTGTGTATATGAGGAATTTATTGTATGACTCTTATTAACTATCCTGATAAAAACGCCAGTATTTTGGGGAACTTAAATTCTAAAACTATTATTTTTCGTCACTGTCTAAAAAAACACGTTTCTAAAGAAAATAAAATAAAAAACATATATGTATCTAAATACTATCCAAAACATAGAGACAAGTTGCTACATGAGCTTTAATTGGCATTTAAAATCAAAACAAGTAAAAAATATTGCAAGACAGTGAACTCTAATAACTAGAGTCCTAATGCGGTTTGATTGCGGTCTAATGACATAAGCCTAATTTTAGCGATGACCGATCAGAACAAACTTGGTAACTGTTACAAACACGAAAATATGTTTGGAAAGTTAAACAACTTTTTTAATAAGGAAATGGTCTGAAATGGTTATCGAGGTAAATACTTTTTTTGCAAAAAGATCGATTTACAAATAGAAATGATGTTGAATTTATTAGTGAATAATATAGAGTTTTATTGAAATTCAAGTTTATGGCTCCTTAAAGTGTCAAAAATCATAAAAGTTGAACTTAAGAGTCTTCAGACATCAGAGTCATCAATTTCTGAATCAAAAGTATCTTCGCTGCAGCGAACATATTTCATGATTTTAATGCAGTTACGAGAAATCTTATAAAACCTCCCATCCAACGTTATTGTCCATAAAATCACTACATGGAAGACAATAAAAATCCATCTGATGCCCTTAAAATTCTCGCAGTGCTAGACCTAAGAAATGTTCCGCAGCACGACCTCCCTTCACCCTTGACCTACAGTTACTCAGAGTAAACAATTGATTATGATCTGTAACCTGTTCTCAAGTTTATAAATCAGGTGCCCTTTTTAGAGCATTTTGTTGAGATTGAAAGCGACAGACGTAATGTATGATTAATGATTTGTGACATGACAAGGTATTTCAGATATTTTTGGGCTGGGTTTTAACATTCTCATCATGCTTTTGGTCGTCTACGGCAGTCTGCAATAGATAGTTGCGTCTTAAACAAATATTTAACGTGTCATTTATTTCGTAATTTATTGCTTATATTTTGATTTACTTTTAGTAAATCAATAAAATTAACTGGACTTTATTCTAAGCTTAACACTTCTTAATCGACATTTGTCACATCTTCTCGTCCGTTCCACTTCTCAATTACTAATATTACTATCATATCTTATTCGACGGAGCTCGTGGCTAAATAATAGCAGCCGCTCGGGTCGATCTTTAGGTTAAGCCGCGCTTGCCTAGGTTGGTCTGTGGATGGGTGACCACCCGTTACATACCGAGTTTCCTCCGTGCCTCGGAAAGCACGTTAAGCCGTTGGTCCCGGCTGTCATTTGTAGATCTTTGACAGTCGTTACAGGTAGTCAGTGTCCCGAAAGTCTGACAACCAGTCTTACCAAGGGGTATCGTATTACCCAGTACTAACTGGGTTGTGGAGGTCAGATAGGCAGTCGCTCCATGTAAAATACTGATATTCAGCTGCATCCGGTTAGACTGGAAGCCGACCCCAACATAGTTGGGAAAAGGCTAGGCAGATGATGATCTTATTCGACGATTAGCTAACTTTACTTTCGATGTAATAAGTTTGTGCAGGACGATACATAAATCTGTTACATTATTTTCCTGTCGAGACAAGACCTTATATAAGATGTCTCAGCCATAGGATTACTTGTGCTAAAGCCTCGGGCTAAAGCTGGTTCACGATAATATTGTCAGCCTTGAATATGTGGGGTAATAGCAATAGTTCATATGTAACATGTAACTTTATATGATGAAGCTGATTGTGTTTTGTTAATGAAAGTTGAAGTGACTTTGAAAGGAGACGATGATTATAATGGTGAAGCATAATAATGTGAAGACAGTAGGAATCTGATGGATGCTGGAAAAAATAGACCGATAGTTTTGGTGAAACTCGATGTAGACCTATATGCAGCAGAAGATAGCGTTCAGCTGAATTATAATGATGATTCTTCCGTGAATGTTTCAAGTTGTAGGTATAGTACTTTGCGCAACATAAGATTTAGTCTCCGTCGCACGTCTGATATTTGTACCTGAACAAATAAGAGACTAAAGGCCAAAAAATCTACAATGACCTCATGGAAGGTTTTATTGTTTTGTATTTAGGTACACAATGTCCAATTCCAAATAATATGTTATGTTTTTATATTCTGCATAAGATAAAGTTTACATTGAAAAATATAGAGTCTTAACCTGTAGAAAAAATTGTCATAACATTTCTACTACCCTTCGTACTTCAAGTTGGTTTAAGTGACAATGTTAAAATAGAAGAAAACACGACATTCAAATTAATTCTACACTTTTTTATTTGCAAGTGGCTTGCTCAGTTAATTCCACGTCGGATGACTAACAACTGTCCTGTCCATTAGTAAGCTATTACCTACACCTCACATAGTATATTATACTACAGCACTACTACATTCTTACATTAGTATTCTTTTACAAATTAACGACTGAATCTGTCTTTTGAATATTAGCTATAGCTTCTAATCTATCTTCTTCCGTATCGATAGTGGTACCCAAGTTTCATAGATCAAACTGGGCCAAATCGGTGGCCACGATAAATGCCAGTTCTGGGACACTATCTACACTGCAGTCAGTGAGCCACAGTAAGGTCTGGAGCACTGCATTCACGCCAAATGTCAAAAGGCTCTTCTGTAATCCATTAAGTCAATACAAAATTTTATTTGAATGTAAATATTGAGTTTGTACCACTGATAAATGTCGGCCATGTTGTGAATCATTCTCAGTATCTGCGCAAGAGTCGTTATTCCCCTTGCACAGGAAACTATGGATATGAGACTGGGTTCAATGGAACACTGTAAATTATGTCTAAGGAGGTCTAGACTTTGAGCCTAAGGATGCAGTTTGCGTTGGGGAGCTAGTCTAAGAAACGTAGGTACCGACTATTCTTTTATCTTTCTTCTAAAGTAAAGTAAAATTTATTTGCATAGATCGTACGAACAATGGTCGACATTTATAGCATAAATCATATACTTTTAAACACACAAAAACCAAAATATATTTATAAATTATTTTAAATTAAATTAAATAAGCTTGGACGCAATCAAGCGACAGTGAAGAAAATATGAAAATGCTTAAAACGAGATTTTTATTTTATTTATTTGGGACAAAAAACAGTTACACGTTACAATATTAAAATTTAGTTTAAGTACAATAAAAATATTTTAAAACGCATAACCCACACCATTGTTCATGGAATAACGACGATATTAAATAAGGAAACGGACGTATATGTATATAAAAGGAAAATTAAAAAAAAAACAGAGAGATGAGATACTTAAACACTTTGATTCTACCGAAGAATTTAACTAGATATATGTAAGTTTGGTAATGTAGTTAAGTAACAATCATTAGTAGCATAATGGTATCTATTAATAATATTAGGTAGAAAGTATGTAGAAAATCCAGTTTCAATTATAGGTAATTTTCAATCAAAGTAAGCCGCTAATTTAATTGTCAATAAACTTGTTAAATACGTAGGTATACTAACAGCCGTCATACCATTAATACTAAAATAGAACGGCGACATGTAAGCATAAATTAAATTGCCTTTGATTAAGTCATCATAACGGAAACGCGTAATCGGGAATATACAAATTCTACTAAAACGGGAGTTTTTGTACGGATGATTTTGTTTTGTTGTTAAACACAATGAAATATTATAATACAACATCCTGACTCATCACTGAATGAACTGAACACAATAATATTACCTATTATGGTCGAACTAAGGCATTTCAAATCAAAAACAGGGAAAAACACTCAATTTTAATTAATACACTCTGAATTTTATTGAGAAATAAAAACCAGTCTTATGTAAAATAAAAATTACTGTTGACTCAGTTAAGGAACTAGATCGTTCTCACGATCCTACAAACAGTCATCAAAATTATTTGCCACTGAGGCTTAAAATTTGAAAGGGTACCTAATTTCATAATGTAACTTTATCAAAGGACAGTTACTACCGTTTAAACATTATGTAAAGAAAACGTCATGGGCAAGAAGAAGAGATGTCAGCGAAGCAGAGGGGCCTGCCAGGGCCTCCGCCTGCCGGGGTTCCGGTTTGTTCGAAAGAGATACCGCGGCCCCGGAACGTAAAGGGCAATTGAAGGAACATGGGTGGGTTTTAGTCGGTACAAGTCTGACACTCCCCCCCGCTCCTACCAGAGCGGGGGAAGTTATTTGATGATTTCCCACCCCAAAAAATAAAAATGGGCATAAAAGTAAAGGCCCATAGTAGCTGGTGCGACAACCAACTTTTAAATGATAAAACACAAATAAACTACTAAAATCTTCGAGTAAATTCCTTACCTCACCTGACAGATCATCATCAATAGCGTGGACATAGGCCTCTTCAATCGCTTGCTTTTTTCTTCTTTTTACTCGATTCTCGTCAGCTCTCATCCAGTTGCTAGCATCGCTCCACCGAGCCTGAGAGCATCCCATCTTAGGGCTGAAACTGCGTTAAACGGACACCCGCGCGGTTTCATACAAAAGTTGAAACGACACGCGCGGGTCCCGCCAGCGGTAGCACGCGCGAGTCCCGCTACCGGTAACACACACGGGTCCCGCCAGCCGTAACCCGCGCGGGTCCCGTCAGCCGTAATACGCGGGGGTCCCGCCAGTGGTAACACGCGCGGGCTTGTTCTGTCAATATCGCTTGATGAAAAGCTTGTGAAAATGTCTTTCGACAGAGAAAGAGTGATTGTGCAACAACAGTGTCGGTCTGTCATATGAGGCCAAGCGAATGAACTCTTTAGGTACTTGTGACTGGGTCTTTCACATATGTACAGAGCCCACGCTTGCAGACACGCGGCGGGTGTCTGTCGCGGGTGCCTGTTTAACGCAGTTTCAGCCCTTATGCTTGCCGATTCGCGGTCTTCACTCAAGAACACGTCTACCTCAACGGTCATAGGTTCTGATGGATGGTATACCGCTTAGATCTATGCAGTAGTGGAAATGACGTAATAAGCTGATTATGACAAACCCCCAGCAATAACTTTTAAAACACGATGACGTCAGTTTCATTTCATTCCAGCCAGTGTCCTTAATGTAGGTCGTTTGACATATGGAAATAGTTTGTAGAACTTATGAGGAAAACGTGTTGTGTTAAATAAATATATTGATAGACAGTGGATTTAAACCTGATTAACTTTGTTATTCTTAATTGCATTTTTACTGGCGTCTGGCTCTTCGTCTTCGTTCTCAAAAAGAGTATGAATTTAATTATCCTTGTCAGTGCCAAAAGAAATATGATGAGAAGTTTTTAGAGGGAAAGGGCAGTGGCTGTCGGCTTGGAATTCCTTATCTTTTGCTAATACAAATGACTCTTGGGTTTCCCCAGGAGTGTCTACAATATCTTAATGGATGATAATTCGTGCCTTAGCTTGTGCGTTTTTAAATTTAATTTAGATTATATTTTTTTGATTTTGATTGATGGAAATTTCTACAATAATAAACTGCAACATTACAAATGTTACTCACACGTGTGATCCAACATATGAAGTCAGTACGACTGTCTGATACCGGTTTCGATAGCAATCCGCTTCGCACCCGATATTACAATCAAACTGGACTCGAATTCATCGAACACCGACTCAAGTATAAGTATCTCTCAAAATAAGTACCTAAAATCAGACACATTCATATCAATATAGATTTAGGAGAAGAGAAAGACCAAGGCAACGATAGATGGACTGCGAAAGCCTATAGGGCTTGAAAGGAGAAGACTAAAAAAATGGCCAAAGCGACTCGCGTACCGAAGGTTCCGTACAAACTTGCAACATAAACGGCCATATTTTTTGACTACCTAGACTTCGAGGATTGATTTTTCACAGCACAAAGAGACCACCGATTGGAGTATAGGGTTTTCAATTCTATACCTCCACCCGTTCTTGTGATAAATGGTCTAGACTCTCAAACAGGCAGACATACGGACAACAAAGTGATCCAATAAGGCTTCCGTTTTTTCCTTTTGAGTTACAGAACCCTAAAAAGGGAAGAATCGAAGAAGACAGACATGCTACGGCGTCTCCAAATAAATTAGGATAAGAGGAAGAGTATCGACGATGGTGATGACATTCATCTGTTTTATTGATCAGTTAACGAGTTAGATTTGCCATGGTTATATGAAATTAAACATTTGTCGCGTCTAGGAACGCATGTGACAAGATAAATGCTCCATATTCATTATTTATGAGGAAAACCGCAAAGTTATCTTGAAAAGCATGTACATATTACATTACGCTATCATCTGGCATTCGAAGGGACCTTACACCAGTATTTTTTCTTAGTAACTTCTATTGGCCTTAGTTTATCGTAGTAACTGAATGAGAATTGTTTCCAGGGTCTGGCAAATTTTAAGGTTTATGCTTTATCAAATTGATGTTCTAAAGTTTGCTGTGTTTTCAATTGGTGAAGGAATTTACGAAGTAACCACTGCCTTTTCTACGATAGGTTTATTTAATTTATTTGTATTATCAACTATAGTTTCTTATCATTATCTACTGATCCATAATTTCAACTTTAATTTACTAGCTTTTGCCCACGGCTTCGCTCGCGTTAAATTCGTAGTAACACAGTTCCCTTTTCCTGATTTGCAGGTACCTGCTACCTGTAGTTTTTGCCCTTGCACCTTATTTATTGTAATAGCAACACTAAGTTTTCTCTTTTTTTCACTCTTTCTCACTTTTTAACAAAAAGTTGTTTTTAACTAAAAGTGTTTGTCCGTCTCCAGGGTCCCAACTATCTCTGTACCAAAATTCATTAAACTCACTTTCGCTTTTATAATATTAGTAAGGATTTGTACTTTTGTGTTGTCAACCATAGTTTCTTATTAATTATCATTATCTACTGATTCATAATCTCAACTTTAATCAGTGTCCATCATCTGAAATTTAATCAGTGCCGATGTCTTGCAAAGAGTTTGCATTAAGACTTGATATTGCTTTTTTATCTTGGTAAAAACCATTCGTAGGTTGTTAACCTGTTTCATATGAACCTCTTTGCTAATTTCAATCTTACGTATGATTTGCTAGTTGATCCTTAGCAGTTAAGGCGTCAACTGACAACCGGGAGCTCCGTAGACGATTTATGCGTCCTGTTTATTAACCGTAGTTGGGTATATAAGTTGTTCATGTGTTCATTTTATGTCGTCTCCACGTAAACTAAGAAATGTGGGTTGTAATAGGCTCTGTAGATGAACTGTTGGTTGCTGGGCTACCTGTTGTGGGTTCGATTTTCATAAACAATTCATTTATACATTACTCACTCATAATGACGAACTTGTTTGTTTACTGAGTTTTAATACAATAATTTTAGAATCATCTAAAATTTAATCAAAATTACCGTATATACGTTAAAGATTATTATCAAAGAGTTTATCATAAACTAAAATTGAAGCAACCAACAAAATAAACCATTGAACAACTTAATCCAATAACTTAAATCGAGCGAAAGCCACACAATCACAATTTCGATATTCAAATTCCGTAGTGATGTCAATGACACAGTTCACCCTGCGCGTACGCATGTCCTTGTGAGCGCTTTCGCCGAATACTTGCGCTCGTGCCGCCAATTCGCCATGTTAGTGCCGTGTTGCGGAAAAGCCAATAACTTTGGAAGTCGCAATCTCTCTGAATGGTTGTTGCAAGTTGTGTTTGTTAAGAATGAAGGTAGTTTGGTATTTGATTATGTATTGTTTGGCGCGTTTTGTTGAGTGGAGAAAGCTTGTGGATGTTATAAGGGCAGTGTTTGACCTCGTATGGTAAATTGATTTCAGAGTTCGTTTGTTGGATTGCGACACGTGCTACCACGTTAACCACGCGGCCACACTATTACTTATTGGTCACTACTTTCCTCAACTAGTACGTTATAGTTTTATTATTTAGGTCATCCGTTGATATCACTCAATAAAAAGATGTCTCTGATCTTCTATCTGTTTTCATTGGCCGTAATTTCAATTTGTTGTTACCATTTCGTAAACCTCAATATCTCCAACAACTTTATTATACATAGCAAACAATTCTACGTGTGTATCAAAAATTCTTATTTAACCATTACCAAATCCTCAATTAATATGATAAACAGATGAGGGTAGTCATAAATACTTCTCTTAAGCTCTTACGTTGACAGTTGACAGGTCACCGTTATAACCTGTCACTTGTCATATGCCGAAACAAGTGCAAGCAAAATTCGTTCCAAGCTGACTGATGAATAGGTAACATTGATCTAATAAATTGTAGTTATTAATTAATCTTATGGCTTTGGTCTTGAAATGTAAGATTACATTTTAAATTCTTGGAATTTATTCGTATATCGTGTTTAGCCTCAAGTGTCTCTAAAAAGGCTACGCTGATAATTGCTTTAGCATCGATAATATTAATTCTAGTTCAGTTGTTGTCCCCTACGAGAGTTAAGAGTGAAGCTAAGAATGCATTAAAAAAAACTGGTAGTAACATCTTTGAGGTAAGTTGTAAAGAGTATGTCTTTACTTGATCTATGTCTGATTTACAAATCTGACAACACCTAAAGAAGATTGGGGGAGGCTGTAGGAAAGATATTTGCCAAGTTATGATTATTAAATGTTTTTTGCAAATACCATTGAAATTAATGTAGCTAAACTAGCATCAATTGTCAAAGCTAATCTGATTGCGAAAAATATAAAAGAGTAGCTTGAATTATTCATGATCTTTCAAAAATCATACCAAAAGATACGTACCGTCGACTTCTCAAAAATACAAATACGTTGTCCAATGACCACAACTTTTTGCACAACATCGTCGGCACGAGTGACTTAACCTCAGTACCATTTGTAAACAAGTTTGACATAATACGTATTACACTCGATAGACAAGATAACAGTATTTTTGGCGACACTAATTACTTATGCCTTTAAATTATAATCATTATCGAAATGTGATTCAGTAATGTAGTATGTAATTGTCTTATGTCTTTCAACTTTCTAATATTTGTTGCCTTTGGTAATATTTGTTCTGATTTTAGGAGTTAGTGTCATAATAACTTTTACATTAACATATACTTTTATAAAGTTTACTGTCGTAAGCCCAGATCTGGATTAACTTCACCTTTTTCTGTAAGATGTAATGTCGTAACAATATCTATGTTATTTATGTGTGTTTAATTAAGGATACTATTACGTTATAATCATAAAATATGGTGAAGTTTGTTTCATAAACTCTGTTCTACAATCACCTTAATGTTATTCTAGTTAGTTCTGCACTCACAATTAAATTCATAATCCGTCTACTAGTTTTTTGTTAACGTTATCTAAAACATTGCAACCAAAGCCCATTGTTATAAGAAATAGCGATGAATTTAGATCAAATGACGATTCAAGCCAAATCGTAGTAACATTGTAGATGAGTAAGTACGCATCTGCATGAGTACACGTCATGCTAACAGACCCAGCTGATGTCTATCCCGATGTCAACACACGGTGGGCGGCGTCCGACGTCAGAGACGAAAACAATTAGCAGTTTTCTTAGAATCATAATTATAGGCACAAATTAAAATACCACTAACAATTTCAAAGTGTGTGGGATTCCCGCGAACAATGCCGCCATCTAGACGCCTAAATCCATTCTTGATTTGATTTATGAACAGTTTCATATGAATATTCTCATTAAAATAAAATAGCAGTAACAAGCAATTCTCTGTTTGTTCCTTTTACTGATTAATCATTCCAAGCGCAGTGTCGCTGGCCAAGGGTAAAGTTAAAACGATTGATTTTTTTTTTTTTAGTATAAAAGTCCAACACAAATGGAGGCTATCTTGGATTTAAAATACTGGTAGTTTTGCAATTCTTCCTTTTTAAGTCAAAAACCGAGAGGAAGTTTAAAGGCGAACTAAAAGTACCAAAAAGGTGATGATCGAAAATTTCGTCTTCTCATGATTCGCAGTATTTAAAAAAAATGCAATTAAGTGTATAATTGAGTATAACTGAAAATACTTAAAATTGTGTAATATTTTATGAGGTAGAACTTGACAGACACACAATGATCACTTCTTATAAAGACCATTGGTTTATTACATTATCTGTTCCTTAAGCTACGTCTGTTGCTAGCTAAGAAACCTATTAGTATGACTATACCTAAGCTGTTTGGATATCATCAAGTCTACATTCACTACTCCATTAAACTCTAGATTTTGTCATTCAATATTATACCTACAAATGCCTATTGTAGGGCCTCTCCTATTACAGAAAACATTCATAGTAGTACATTCATGACAATTATTTCAGGCTACTTAAAGTCCAGATTTAATTACGATTTTATCCTTCACCGTCAATACAACTTCAACTTAGTATTACTAGTGGATGAAACCCTATTTTTTAACAAAAATTTAAGTGTAATCTCAGTCAGATTTGCTGTCCCACTGAGCCATTGTCAAAATGTAAAATTCGTTACATCAGTTTTTTGTTCTCCTCGATTAAGACGTGACCTTTACTCAATGACTGTTTTCTGTCGATTCTTGCGGATAAAAAAGGATCTTTAGACAGTTTTTCTACCTGTAATTACCTTAAGTCTATAATAAACTTGTGGTTTTAGATGGATAATATTCATGTTTGCAAATAAACATATTCTTTGGAACAGATCATAAGGTATTAATCGTCTTCCACGAAAGCTGCTACGAAAAAACTGTACGCCTAAATAATAACAAAGTAGATCATAATATATAACCCACATAATAAATGATTGCGACAAAGTGCTTGAAAATACCAACTATAATAAAATTGAGGGTAAACATAAAAAATGTTTTTTTTTTAATTTTTACCTCTTACTTTTCCGGACCGGTATACACGATTTCTAGATTTTCCTGTACTACAAGTTCTTGAATTTTGATGAAACCGACGATAATCTTGTAATTATTACTTTGACCTCCCAGTTTCACCCCGCAAGGACTTTCCACTTAATATTTGGGTCACGGAAATCCAGTTTCGTTAACTGAGAACTTGCAGATGCAAGCGACTGTGTGATGCATACAAAATAGAAAAAAAATATGTGCAACTCGTACTTAGATTGCAGATAGTCGAGTAAGAACGTGCAGTTATTTTGTGGATGACTCGTAATGACAATCCAAAAGTTTTTACTGTAATTTATAGCTTCAGAAAATAAATAGTCACCCAGGGTACGTTTCTATGACCAATATTGTTGTCGAAAATAAAATGCAATTCCCAAAATGCTACCGAGATATTTTAAACTGCGTAAAGAATTTGACAAACACAAATAACTTAATCAAATGCGCAGTTCCTTTATACGTTAACGATCTGTTTTCAAACATCACGATTCCTCGTATCATGAACCTCGTATTTTCAGGATTGTAATAACTAACCTGCTAATTTTGTCACCTGAATGAATACTACAAGCACGCAGTGAGAATAACATCATCAAGTTTAACCGGACAGAAAATGTATTCTTTTAAACACGTACAACGATAATGTATGCAGATTAGATTGACGGGTTTAGCTACAGCAGTGCAAAAGAAGAGGTTTTTGTACATTCTGTTATAACAAAAAAGTTGAAACGATTCAGCCATCTTCATCTTTGTATTTTTTCTTAACAAAATGAAACAGAAGCATGCAATTGCATGCTATAGGGTAATGGAATAATGTATTGGTTATTATATTCCTGAAATCAAAATCAAGTCAAGGTCGTTCTATCATGCCCACTTTTACAACATGATTCACACAATTAGTAAAATTTACAAAATGCGTTTTACCAAAATACTTCGTTTGTTTTCCCGCCACAGAGTCTGGTTAACTTCACAACTAAACATATTTCATTTTAAACCCATAAATTATAGAAATTGATTTCGCTGTCAGCGGTTTAAAGCTTCTTCAAATTCTTGAGCTGTTATTTAAGCGGGAAGTGTGGATAGATGTTCAAATACTACTTTAAGTTTATTAGAGTTTTTATTATTGCTGATGTGTTTATTATCTATTTGCGTTGTTTAAAAAACTGCTTTGAATGTCAGCAAATTATCAGTATTGTCTTCTATAATTGGATAGTCGTTAGATATCTCACGACAACCAATGGCGGCTCATGTTATTTATAATTATATCGATATTACTGCATATTAAATTACCCGCACCTGTTATCAAGTTTTTTCTGCCATTGTTACTACGCACATTGAGATTTACACGCTCGATTCAAATATTCAGGAAAGTAATCAAAATGGCGGAATCATTGATTAATTAAAACCTAATTTACCTTTTACAAGTTTCCTGTTTGATAATGAGTAATGAGGTAATTATGATAACTATGTCGCATTGAGATTCTTTCGTATCAATCGTACGCACTGCAGTAGATTCGGATATAATCGCTTTTTATCACAACAATGTTATTGTATTAACATTATTCGTTGATGACGCTGCGAGTACAGTTTTGATAAAGCTGGGGGCGGTATCACACGATACACTCATGATTTTAAACTGTTTGTCTTCACCCTTGCTCTTGTTGAGTTTTTTACTATTGATTGAATTATCTTAATTACCTTTGATAAGTTTTGATGTTACTGAAGTTTTAAACATTTTAGTCCGTTTATTTTTAACTGTCCATTGTTTTACCAGTACATGCATGAATTTAAAAATATAATTTGTACATATTGTTTTACTGATGTTGTGATTTGTTTATCGATCGATTCTACATTTATGGACTTTTCTTTGGACCAAAAATGATTTACCTATTGTACAATTAGATACCGAAAGAATAATGTTTGTGTACCAAACATGAAGATCAAACTTAGGTTTTCCCTATTTAAGCAATTGTTGTTTCCGCTACAAACAAGCCATCATTGCCGTGCGTCATTTTATGTTATATTGTTCCTACGTTAATTTACAAATAAGCTTGAAAAAAGCGGGTTTAGTATTCATAATGAGACTTAAGTGTTAAAACTGCGTTAGGTAACACTGAGTCACAATTAGTTCGTGTGAGGGATTTTTGCCCGTTTCCATTGTTAGATCCGAAATGATTGTGAGTGAAGTATGCAACTGTACCAAACAATTACAAGCCATTTTGTTTAAATTGATTACTGCAAATAGTATTTTTACTTTCAAGTTGGTATTTCCATTATTCTTATTAAAAAATGTTTTGTCTTATGCGATTTATTTTTTTTCTATCTCATTGCTATGTATAATATGAACTACTATTATGTTACCACATCCAGTATCCTGGCATAGCTCTTACTTATTTCAATTTATTTGGGACTTACAGCATATCTTCTACTCTGGTGTCACTTTTAGACTCCCTGTTGTCCGTAGGCCACAAACTGACAATATCTCGTACCGTACCAAGCAGCGTGCCCGCACGCACCATTGATTGCACAAAACAAGTGTAGTGTGCACCGCTGCGCCTGCGCTGTCAACTGGCCCGGTTTCTTTAAGGTGAAGGTTCGATGCCGGCTCAGGCTCAATAACTTATGAGATATAAATAACGAGTGCTAGTTTTATTACCTCACTTCAAGTGCTGGTGAAATTATTTTTCCATCTGCAAATTCATTTAATAAGTAGGTACGAGCTTTTGCCCGCGGCTTCGCTCGCGTTTAATTCGAGGTAACACAGTTCCCCTTTCCTGATTTGCAGGTACCTGCTACTTGTAGTTTTTGCCTTAGCGCCTTATTTATAGTAATAGCAAAGCTAAGTTTTCCCTTTTCTTCCCTCTTTCTACCTCATTTCTCACTTTAAAAAAAAAAAAGTTTGCCTATGTCCGTCTCCAGGGTCCCAACTATCTCTGTACCAAAATTCATCAAAATCAGTTTAGCCATGTAGACGTGAAGACGTAACAAACAAACAAACTCACTTTCGCTTTTATAATATTAGTAAGGATTGTCTCTTTATCTTCATTTGCGATTTTAAAGCAGCATGAAAAACATTTTCCCATTCTTCTCTGTCTTGGCCTTGACTTCCAGTCCAGTGTAAAATACTTGTATTAAACTGCATTAAGGTAATGCAGTTTAATACAAGTATTTTACATGAACTTCCTATCTGACCTCCACAACCCAGTTACTACGCACGACCATTTAGTAAGATTGGTAGTTAGACTTTAGGTCTTCTACCTGTGAAATATTTCTCTACATATTGTAAAATACTGGCATTCAGCAGCGTTTCAATAGATTGAAGTCAATTCCGACATTTTTGGAAAAAATACTGATAAAATGATTATCTTGATTATTTATATATGTAGACTATGGTTGGCTTATCAATTAATCATCATCATCATCTGCCTAGCCTTTTCCAACTATGTTGGAGTCGGATTCCAGTCTAACCGGATGCAGCTGAACACCAGTACACTAGCTTTACATTGAGCGACTGCTCATCTGACTTTCAAAAGCCAACTAGTACAGGGTAATACGATAGCCCTTGGTAAGACGGTTGACGACTGTCAAAGATCTACAAATGACAGCCGGGACCAACAGCTTAACGTGCTTTTCGAGGCACGGCTCTGAATGTTACGGGTGGTCACCCATCCCCAAACCAACCTAGGCAAGCGCGGCTTAACCTTAGGATCGACACTAGCGGCGATGGCTTACTAATTAATCATCAAGAAGAAATCCTAAAATAAAAAAAACAATGCTATACCGTGCCGTGATGAGTTTGACATCATCATCTCTACCTACTAATTAACAAAGCAACTTGTTATCATCCTACAGCTAATTTAAACAACGATCAATAATCCTAAATTGATAACGTCATTACACACAGATTTACCTTTAAAACTCAAGGCTATACATAAACATTGGGAATTCCAAACTGGGTAATTTACCTTACTCAAGATCAACGCTTTTTTCTTCTTCGGTAATCATTATGTTCTGTAATGCTGCTTAAACGCTATATCCCTCTTCTTCTTCTGTAATTTCTTCTTTCTTCTTATTCTATCACATGCCTTATTGGGCTAGTGGTCGCCATCACTACTGCTGAGCTGTTGAGAGGAAGACTTTGTAGGTTCCATACCCAGGTTGAGCAAAATGTTATTTCTTTTCATTTTCATCAGGTATTTCTCATTAGCAACCTGTAGTCTAGGGTCGCTCACCTCCTGTTACATGAGAATTTCACATATCTGTCTTTTGAGTACACCTGTATGGACATATCTACTTGACTCACTGTAGAAAACAGACGTTATGTTATGTTGTGTGTCTACGTTGCGTTCTCATGTAGCGTGACATAGGGGTATCAATAAAGACTAGTCAGTAACATAAGCCGTGATTGTATCGATCGAGTCTATTAAATTGATATTTGAGACAGCCACGGGCACCTACTTATTAATCAGTGAACATTTGCTTTATTGGACTACTTATGTTCCATAATCTTTGATGCTCTTGAAAAGTGGAACCGTATTTTTTGTTATCAGTACTTGACTAGTGGTACTATGAGAATCAATTGTGGAAGGTACAGAATTTTGTTGAATAAATACATGAGAAATAACTTTATCTTTATCCAAGAGCTTATTTCCAATATCTGACGATCGCAACTGACAATAAAACACGCGCAGTTGAAGAGGTCAACAATATACCTGTACCCGCGACACGCAACGCTGCTCTCGTTCTTGCATCTATCACTCACACAAGTGCCAAGGAAATATATTAAAACAAACTGAGCAAACCTGCACCGTAACCCGTTGCCCCTGACGGGTTTGGGACCGTCAGTAACATATTGCGAGCGAGAGCCCCAAATGACTCCACTTTCGACGGCCTTCGTCATAGTACTGTCCCCGATTTGCGCCGATCACTTGCGCAAGAGTTGTTTGCGCACAATTAGAGTGATGGCGATTTGATACCTCCGGACAAATTGGCCAGTTTGATCAATGGATGGACGGATACATTTGCATAAAATAAACATTCACACTTTTTGGCTATGCTATTACAATGCTAGTTTCATATTCGAGAACATTAATTATGATATCCAGTAGAAATGTCTAGAATTATCGTTTACATCAAATTATGATACCGAGCTTACCCTATTAATATTGAGGAAACAAAACATTGTGTCATTGCACACTACATTAAATACAAAACAAGTAATAAAATGACAACAATTAAGATCATTAAAGTTCGTAAAATTTTGATTACCATGTACTTCATCATTAAAACGCCATCAATGGATGTCTGTTGGTTAAATTTCGTTCACAAAGAATTCCGCAGACATTCATTCATTAATTAAGCCATAAGAACAAATGGTAAAGGTCGTTTTGTTTCGTGTTTTCATGTTGAGACTATCGCTATATTTATGAAATTATCAAGGTTGATTTCGTTTCATTCATTTTCTCTAACCAATTTAACTTTACCTCTTGCTTTAATAAATGTGGCACAAAATAAATGCATATCGACATTGTTATTAGAGTTTAATCTCATTTCGTCTCTCGTAACAGTTTTTAGCTTCACGTTCACCTTCATCTGTAAAAGCTATTGTTTCTAAAAGATGTAACAAAATTAATAAGTGATCTATGCATCGTCCGTGTCTTGAATACTAAGCAGTCACCGCGACCTTGGTATTGTTAACGGGTAAATTAGTTCCGGCGTAATGATTCCCTCCCATTCTTAGTTTTATTTATGATACTTATTTATATTTGTCTTCGTAATAGTCTAGAAAAGTCTATTCCTTCATTGATTAGGAATTTGATTCTCCACCCTGCATATTCTTTTTTAAGATTCTAAGATTGAATGTCTAAGGGTTATATTTTATTAGCCTCAATATCCTTTGCACGAATAACTGTAAACTGATCAACAATTTTTTCATCAAGAAAGATTAAAATAATATGGATCACGACCATTTATTATGTTTTAATGATGCCCATGTTGAGGTGTATTGAACTAGTCCATAAACTAATAAGGATAGAAAATTTGCATATAACAAATTGTTGTTCTTAGAAAAGTGCCACAATCTTATTATAGGAATCATTAAAAGTTTATCATCAATACTAAGACGTGGAAAAAATAATTACATTTACCGCTTACCAGTGGTTTGGGGCTGTTGCGAAATATTTAATTAATTGCTACAAGCTCGGTTATTGACAACGCAATGCAAAACGCAAAAAGGAACCTGTTGCACCAGCGCTAAACTCGCTGGTGCAACAGGTTCCTCATTAAATTTAACTGGTCATCCCTTAAGGATTTTTGGTGTAACAGGTTCATTTCGTTCATTTATTGGTTGATTTACATAATTTCACATAAAAAAAAACATTTAAAAATATAAAATAGTAGCCCACCGGTATCGGGAACCAGGATCCAAGCTACCGGCCGGTCAGGGCTCTAGAGATAGGAACCTCCTAACAAAACGAGCCGTGTCCAGGAGTACCGCTTTCTGTATTAAGCCCTTGATCCAGCTGCCTAACGAGAGCCTCCTCAGGTATTGGTCGAAGCTAGTACTGCTGAAATAGGCAGTCAAATCATGTATCGAATTGACTACTTTTGATAACATCTTAGATAGTTACTCAGTAGAAGCAACACAGCCTGTTGATGATAATGATTTTTTTGGTCATCATGTCAACCACTCTACTCCTTTAGATCACCTGGAGAGAGCTACTGAAGCAAATTAACAATTTGTGCAGTATATGGAACTTCTTCATATTTCGTTAATCATAGAAGAACAGGTTTTCGAGTTATTGGAAAGAGATGCCGCGACCCCGGAACACAGGGCAAAAGAAGTAACATGAATGGGTTTAGTCAGTTAAAGTCTGACACTCCCTTCCGCTGCACCCAGAGCGGGAGAAGTGAAGTTATTTTATGATTTTCCATCCGAAAAAAATCGCATGGAACAAACCAAAACCTAATTGACGCGGAAACCAAGACCAACAGTTAAATCCTAACAATAAACGTTAAATGGAGCGATACGCTTTGTTTTTACATAAATAATTGTTCGACGTAAGGTTAGACCGGCCTCAAAGTTTTTATTATAATTTACAGGCAAAATTTCAATAGTCAAGGATGGATCTTTAAGAATTCTGTTGCTGCCAGTCATTGTTGTAGACTTATTTTTATTAGTTGTCACCAAGGCCGAAGTAGATAATGTCAGTCTAGCGGAGATCAGTTCAAGTAATTATTGGTATGAGGTTGTATCAATAGAAGTAGCTAAGTACGCTGATTTATCTAGAAATTACAGTTAATTGGTAAGATTTCCGTATAGGCTGGGAGTAATGAGAAGGATTGATTGTATATAGTTTTAATAGGGAGTAACTTCTCGTTATTGCAGCCTTGACCCCAAAACTTTTCCGTATTCGAGTTGTTTAATATTGCTAATTTCAGTATCATACACAAACGTCTGTAGCTCATTCAAAATCGTCATATTTGTTGGCTTCATCATCATCATCATCATCTGTAGTTTCTTAAGCTATACGCAAATACGCAATACCCTATAAGCAAATTAAACCTGACTCGTCAACTTGCTTTTAATATTTGATCAACAGAATTCACATCCAAGAAGAATTCAATCCGTCTTATCTTTTCTATAGAAACTATTCCGTCGCTCCAAACCGTCTAGCAACACCACACGTGTAGCCCATCTAATGATATATGGGTTATTGTTCACACGACCTTCGGACGCGAATCAGATAGCTCTGGACCTTTTCCTCGTTCGTCACTCTTTAATGATGAACAGTCCAAAGTTTTAGATTCTTTTAGTTTACCGGTACAAACTTCTATGAAGAGTTTTTGTTGCAAGTTTGGTAAATTGGCCTTGAAACTTCAATCTATTATTGTACTTAATTAACAATTGACTTGGAAAAACACAGTACCTTATTCGCAAAGTTGAATTATACTAAGAAACCGCCAAAGAATTATAATATCAGTCTCATATAATGTTTGATTAACAAAGTTAAGGATATTACCATTCATCGCTGTCGGTAACATTAATGATCTCTCATAGAGATGAAGCCTGTGTCCCAAGCTGATCATGCACTTTGTAATGCTGATATGAATGCAGATTCAAGTTCAAGAAATAGCTATATTGTTGGTCCCTAGCACTAGAAATAACGATTGACGACCTTCTTCATAGGATAATAGACTTCAACATTCTTTCATTCATGAAAATAATTTCTAAACAAATGCTTTCCTGCGTTACATAATAGTTGGAAATCTCCGCCCAGCAACCATGGCGCCTTAGTTACTTCAGTTACCTGTCAGTGGTTTGAGTGATAGATCACTGCAATCTGGCAGCCTCCGGGAGATAAGATAACACAAACGTAGTTTATTATATCGTTACAACAGAAACAATTCTTTATTTTGTCGAGAATTTAGAATCTGAATATTTTTGAGAAGATAAAGGTGCTGACGGACTGAGTTTTATCCTAATCACATTGCATAATGATATGAAATATGGGTTATAAGTACCTGAATTAAATGAATTTTATGTATAATGGAGTTGATTGTTGTGTGTGTGGGGCAGACAGACCAAAGAAAGAAGATGGCTAGATAGTGTATTGGAAGTAAGAAGGTAATTGCTGAGATGATCGTTGATGAGAAGTGTATGGAAGAAAAAAACTCACAAAATAAATGCACTTAAATGCTATTGATTTTAATGCTGAAATAGACACCCTTCTCAAAAGAAAGAAACCTTAATCTTTAGTGAGAGAAACAAGAGCCATTTTGCCATTTTTAAGAGGTATTTTGCATATTAACTTGAATACTTAGCTTTAACGTCCCAACTTCTTGTATAAATACTTAGCTAAGTTATAAACGTATACACAAGTTACTATTTCGTAAATGCTTCACGTGTCTTCGTGAATTACCTTATCATGAATCGTGCGTTCACGAATTGTCTTAAAAACAGTTGACAGTCTGAAATTTCTGACCTAATTTTAAAACTTAATCCAGACTTACTGATTACAAATCTCTAGTTCTCTTTGAACGATAACTGCATCTGTGTCGAGAGTTATAGGTACCTACTCGAAAACATCTAGAGGTTTTATGCAATTAAATAATACATTACATTTATTACTATTTTTTCCTTAATCCGTCACTTATCATGACCTGTTTTCTAAATCAGATTACGCGGAATAATTATCAATTCAATAAACTAGAGACTTGATGTTTCTGCCGCTGTTTTAGTCGGAGTAACCGCTAAAAACAGTGTAACTAAAAATCGTTTGGTCAAATCAATTCTAGAACACGTTTTTAATGTTATAATTGTTTAAGACAGTCTTTCAAAGATCTGTCGCCGTTTGTTACGGCAAACGAAGAAACTAAACGCAATCAAAATTTAAATGCGTTTATGACTATCAGAGTCATCATTGATTTGACAACTCTCTAACGCTGTTGCGATGAGCTGATCCCGTTCACTTTCATTAATGAAATTAACTCTTAGTATTGCAACTGTGAAAAAGAAGTAGCGGAACAACCTCCTCAGCAACAATAAAAAAGCCATAACAATGTTCAGGAGACAAATACGAATAAACATACACTTGTATCTCACCCCATAAATTACAGAGATAGTGAAGCTTCATAAGAAGAAACGAACAATATGGCACAAGGCAAATATTATTTACCTGAACGTGAGGAGACGGCGCCGGCGCATGTGACGTCATTACACGATTCATTTACTATTGGACATACCTACTGGGAAATGTAAAAAGATGTAGAAGTCCCATTCGATAACTATCTTTATAGTAGTGTCATGGACCCTACTGAACGCGCCAAATTGGAACCAATATTTGGGTTTCGATTTAGATTGCCATCGACATGGTAGAAAGAACACAGTAATTTCTTTATGAATATGGTAGAATATTAAAAAAAATAATTATCTGCACATAAAATTCTCATGTGTTGACTGAACTCACCAAAAAGAACTCAAGGCTTTTGCAAAAACTTTAGGGAAGCATAACAGCTTCATCATTCTCATCCCAATTTATTTGGGGTTGGTGCAGTATGTGTCCTTCTTCCATACTTCCCTATTACTCTTCATCAAAAAAAAAAAACAAAAGTCATGTATTCATTTATTACGCTGATAATCAGCACTTTTTGAACGTCACATTACAAGAGACAGTCCCCACAAAAACGCCCTGCCCTTCGCCACTTCCTAGAGTTTTAGCTGGGAATAAGAAGTGGCGGAACAAACTCCCCAGCAACACATCTGTTTGTCAGATTAGAAGAACCAGATTTTATACAATTCCGTTTATCACAGGGTACATTTAAGAAATCATTCATTCATTGTCACATGTCAGCTAGCAAACACTAATTATGTATATAAAAAAATTACCCAAGCCTAAATAAATAAATTCCCCAGTCTAACGGGTGTGCCCGCTTACACGTGCAGTCACCATCAGACACCTCTTTTCTTGTCATCTCATCCTTTAGACAGTCCATCCATGATTTATTTTGTCCTCTCCTACTCTTATACCCATCTATATTCATACTCAAAACTCTCCTCTCGACGTTTTCCTCATTCGTCCGCATCCGCCCGTATACCAAGCCAAATGATTACCGCACAACTTTTCACTGGTGCCAGTTTCAGACATCCTCGTATGTACTTGTTTTTTTTTTACATTGCATTGGCTATTATTTATTTTGCTCTCTGTTTTTTCTTTTGTTTTTAAAAACGTTGCGCCTCACTAGGAATTTCTCCTGTATCGTGGGTGCGTTTACAAACATTTAAACTCACATACACAAACAGCCAGACCCGAAACAACTATCTGCAGGTCATACAAATATTTGTTCCGTGCGGGAATCGAACCCGCGACACGCAGCGCAGTAGTCAATCGCTCAGCCACTGCGGCAACCGTGTCGTCTCTAATTTTTTAATAAGCTAAACAATACTTGTCTGGAGAAAACCTTCTGGAAAAGATATCTGTTGAGTGTGTTGCATGCAGCGGGTAACGTTAAAATACTAGGAAAAATAGCCACTCATTTATTATCGCACTCAGTACTAAAGTGTCTTGCATTGTTAAATACGGTTACATCACTTGCGATCACTGTTAAACTAGCTTTCACCCTTGTCTTTGCTTTTTACATTTCCGTACCTCAAAAAGAAACACGGATCTCTTTTAGTATCACTTTGTAGTCCGTCTGCCAATCTGTCTGTCAAGAACCTTTATCTTCGGAACGCGTGGAGGTATCGAGTTGAAACTAAAACCATATTCTCATATCTGTGGTTCCTTGGAGAAAAAAAAATCAACCCTGAGTCTATGCAGTCAAAATATAAGGCCGTCTATGTGACAAGTTTGTACGGAACCCTCGGTGATCGAGTCCGACTGGCACTTGGCCGGTTTTTTTTTAATTACTAAGATCCATTTTCCTAATAGTCTTGGTTTTCCATTTTATAACCCCACTTTTGTCTGTCTAGCCTTTTCTCAATTATGTTGTGGTCGGCCTCCAGTTTAATCGGATGCAACTGAATACCAGGATCTTACATGGAGTTCCTCTGAACTGCCAACTGAGTTCCCCAAACCACTTACTACCCAGTAAGTGGTTAGTGGGTAACGTTGCTTCTTGGTAAGACTGGTTCTTAGAACTGAACTTCAATCCTTACTAATATTATAAAAGCGAAAGTGAGTTTGTTTGTTACGTCTTCACGCCTAAATGGCCTAACCGATTTTGATGAATTTTGGTACAGAGATAGTTGGGACCCTGGAGACAGACATAGACTAAAAAAAGGGAGAAAAGAAGGAAGAAAAGGGAGAGAAAATATTTTTTTTTCGATCATCTCGCGGGTAGTTAGCGATAGCCCAAAGTAACTATGCCACGCGGATGAAGTTGGGGGCGGAAGCTAGTATTAAATACTGATAATTGAGATTTTTCTTGTATTTTGAATTCCTGTACTTTTAAGACTGTTATTATTAGACTGTCACTGACCTTGTGATCTAATACTAACTTGCATAGTGCAGTAATTGTTTACCTTAACAAATAACTGACTGATATCGTTCTATAACATTACTTCCGTCAATCAAACAGTTTGACAAGCCCTACAAACATTCACGTTATCATTTATCGCTTCTTGTCACACGTTGGTATTGTGGAATATACACACTGAGAACCAATGGGAAGATTTTTTTATAGAGCCGCAATTTTTTTTTAAATTTTATAACATTTGTTTTTTATTCTAAGCGATGATTGTTGTTGTTGATGACAATATAAATTGAGTCAGCCCAAAATTTGGTTTCTGTGATGTGCCAGTCACAGTACAGGTGGGACGCGATGTCAAGTGTACCACCGTTTGTGAAGCAAGACTGCATTTACCTCCAGGGCAGAGTCATCTAAGACTTTATTCATTCTCAAGCCATGTTAACTAGGGGCACAGGTTTCATATCGCAATCTTAAGACTCCAATTGTTATGGTGACTTATTTAATAGATATCTATGCATACTTCTTCATCAATGACATTGATGGAGTGTGATTTATTTGCCTAGAACTGGGTAAAGATATGTGAATGTTTGAGTTTCTGTAAGAGGATGAACGAAAGGTATTTTTTTACTCTTGTTCTGTGTGAGGATGGATAAAAGAAGAGTTTTATTTTAATTATTTTATTTTATAATTTTTGTCATTTCTTATTGTAAATATGTAGTTCTATTTTTGGTTATTTTATTTATTTACTAGCTTTCGCCCGCGGCTTCGCTCGCGTTAAATTCGGTATAACACACCAAGCAGACCTGCAGTTTTTGCTCTTGCGCCTGATTGATTTGTAATAGCAACGCTAAGTTTTCCCTTTTCTTTCCTCGTTCTCCCTCATATCCCACTTTTTTTAAATAAAAATTAGCCTATGTCCGTCTCCTGGTTCCCAACTATCTCTGTACCAAAATTCATCAAAATCGGTTTAGCCATTAAAGCGTGAAGAGGTAACAAACAAACAAACAAACAAACAAACAAACAAACTCACTTTCGCTTTTATAATATTAGTAAGGATATTAGTAAGGATATTGCTGTGGTATGGTAGTTTAAGAGTAATAGTCTATTATACTTACATATTTTTTCTTCTATGTCTAAATAGATGATCTGCTAATATATTTTAGTAACAATGGAAAATGAAAAATCGATAAAAAAAACAGATATTATAATCATATCATTACTAAAAATGCTGCGGAAGTCGGTGGCATAAAAGTTTACGAAACAAACGAAGAGTCACCGACTTCCAGAAGTAAAGTTATTTTTCAGGTTTTTTTTTTATGTTGTATTTGTTTTTCTCAAATAAAAGTAATCTTTAACCTTCTTCACATGTACCGACAAGCAAGCAAGTATACCGGCACTCAACCGGTACACTTGCACCAAAATCAACCTACATTACATACGTTACAGTTGGTCTACTTGACTTGAGGAGCTCGTGGCTAAATAATAGCAGCCGCTCGGATCGATCTTTAGGTTAAGCCCCGCTTGCCTAGGTTGGTCTGTGGATGGGTGACCACCCGTTACATACCGAGTTTCCTCCGTGCCTCGGAAAGCACGTTAAGCCGTTGGTCCCGGCTGTCATTTGTAGATCTTTGACAGTCGTTACAGGTAGTCAGTGTTCCGAAAGTCTGACAACCAGTCTTACCAAGGGGTATCGTATTATCCAGTAATTAACTGGTTGTGGAGGTCAGATAGGCAGTCGCTCCATGTAAAATACTGATATTCAGCTGCATCCGGTTAGACTGGAAGCCGACCCCAACATAATTGGGAAAAGGCTAGGCAGATGATGACAGTTGGTCTACTTGAAGCGATGTCCACAGTTTCCTATGGTACTCCACACACACCACTCACTGTTTGACATAATGTTAACACCACAATAGAGGCGTGAGGTACCGTTTCACGTCCTTATGTCACAAACGTGACTATGTATAAAAGGTTTTTGTTGTTGCTTCGGACTTGGTTATGTCATGAAGTAGGTAAAAAGTTTTATTCGAGACTTCAGTTTTGAGAGTGTAATAACAGTTATTTAACCGGAGTAATTTAATATATATAAAAAGGCACCAGAAAACTCCTTAACGATTCACTCAGATCCAGCCTGTCCCTTTGCTGTCCTCCCCAGTGACACCCTAAGCTGGGCACGTACCCTACAGGGGATGTTCTTAGCGTGTAGTCGCTTAGTTTGTATGTTTTTTTTGCCCTGGCGGGAGACATTTATTTCAAGGCCATGACTTGCCCGGTTAAGCAGACGACAATCTCCTAGGTGGAACTGCGCGATGCTATTCATAAAAAAACCCTCAACGCTGTCAGCTGGTATTGTGCCCAAGAGACTGGAAACGTGGCAGCACGCCACGGGTGAGAACTTCAGTTGGCTAATATATGATATGGAGTTTTGGAAATGGAATTCTCGTTGTCAAGGAAATACGTAAGGTAAACCAAAGTACAGCTAAAGACTTGATTGAAAGACGTCACTTATTTGACTGTGAAAAGTAAAAAGCGTCTTTACTATTACGCATATTGTCAAAAGCAAATCTGACGGAACTTGATATTTCCATATTGTCATCATCTTCCTTACCTTGACCCATGTGACTTGAAGTTGGCGAAACATTTCTCTCCTCCATTCTGTCCTGTCAGACATCACTCTATCATTTACTTATTTCCTTTCTTTCTGTCCCCGTTCATTCATTAATTTATTTATTATTTATTTATTTAACACTTCAAGTACAAAGTACAGAGGCGGACTTAATGCCATAGGCATTTTCTACCAGTCAACCTTTGGGTGATGCAGAGACAAACAGTGGTAGGTGTAAACAAAAAATAAAAAAAATATCCTATATAGATATATAAAATACTATACATATAAAACAAAATACTATAAATATATATCAAATTATAGATACACTAAATAAAAATACAAACAATGGGGAAAACATTAACGCTGTGACGATACTGCCGACTTTCTGCAAAGAAACTCACGAACTACGGTTGGTTGCCATCCATTTACATTCCCTCCACAACCAGTGTATGTCTCGGAAACATTGACATATAAGGCTCAACGGATATATTTTTTAGCAAGACAGTTTCAAAAAGGAAATGGATACGATTTTTGTTGGACTTCTCACGGGATAGTATATCTCCGTAAATCTGTAGAATTTGCCCAAATCCGTATAAACTCTGAGAGTGACTTGGAAAAACTGAGAAGTGCCCCATGACTATTTTTTTATTGTATTAGTATAAACTTGAGCATAATGTCAATTCTGCATGTATATCTACTTAATATTGTTAAAACTACCTCACTTGTTTACATTAATTTTTTGGAACAAAATAATTTGCCTTGCATGTTAAGACCGCATAGAAAACCATTAATGGTACTTTTTTCATACATACACATAATTACACTTCATTACACAATAACAAATACTCCACACAAACAACACACACTTGCACTTGCCGAAAACTTTGCTTCGTCGCTTCTTCCATTCGACAGCTATAACCAAATTAGATCTAGTTTCTTTGACGTATATCTACTATTATTTAAAATTCGATAATCTGATTGACTTGGCAAAAAATATTGATAATTTGACAGTCTCAAAGGCCCTATCTTGTGATCTTGACAATTGTTATGAACTATTAACTGCAGCAAAGAATGGGTTCACCGTTCTCACACAGAACATCCGCAGCATAAGTTGCAATTTTCTGGGTTTGGAGGCGATGTTACAAAGTCTAAAGGTTCAATGCGACGTGCTTGTGCTTACAGAGTGCTGGCTCCAAAATGTCAGTTCCGTACCTTTATTAACAGGTTACCGGTCAGTAGCTACTATGAGAAACCTTAAACAAAACGATGGTGTTGTCGTATATTACAGAGACCAACTAAAGTTTGTTGTTGAAGAACCCGACTTTGAAGAGGGTAACTGTATTGTGCTTAAAAAAGAAGATAACTTTGCCATTGTTTCTTTATATCGATCCCCCTCATACAAAAATGTAGACACCTTTCTGGAATCACTGAATAATATTTTGACTGAAATAAAATCGTTTAATAATATAATTGTAATTGGTGACATGAATATTGCAATTAACGCTAGCAAAATTGAGCTTCTCGGAGAGAAATACCTCACATTGGCTGCTTCTCATGGTCTCTTGCCGGCACACACGGAGGTCACTCGTGATGCAAGTGGTACATGTATCGATCACATTTTACTTAAAACCAAAAATGCATGTACAACTCTTGTACCACAAACTAATCTGACAGATCACCATCCAGTTCTTTTACACATGGATCTAAAACAACAACGTCGTTACGCACCTTCAACTATAAAAAAGATAAATACAGAAAACCTAAAAAGAGACATCCTTAGTATTGATCTAGACCCAGTTTTTCAAACACAAGACCCAGACATTGCCTTAAACTACCTTATAACTAACGTACAAACAGCGCTACAAAAAAACACGAACTCAATAACTCAACCAAGACGTAAAAAAATTATAAAACCTTGGATCACGCTGGGCTTACTGAGATGCATCAAAAATCGGGATAGGTTACATCAAAAATGCAAAAAGTCGCCGAGTAACGAGATCTTTAAAGTTACATATACACGTTACAGAAATTTTTGTAACCAAATCCTAAAAAAATCAAAAAGAGCTTACGATAAAAATCAAATTGAAATGGCAAGAAACGACCCTAAAAAATTATGGAATGTGATAAAGAGCGTCACTAATACTAAAAAAGATAATAGTTCTCCAACCGAGTTATTGGAGGTCTGTCCCTCTCCTCAGTTGACTGTAAATGGGATGAATGATTACTTCATAGGCGTGGGGCGATCGCTGGCTGAAAATATTATAAATGAGCACAGTCTCGACGATGACAATCACAGAGCTGGTAATCCAGAAAATAAATCCCCCTTACAATCTTTCTATCTAAGAAAAACCACAGAGGAAGAGGTAGCTCGTTATATAAATAACCTTAAGACTGAATGTTCGGTTGGCTGGGACAACATCTCGAACAAGCTATTAAAACAATTTAAGGACTTCATTGTTCCGCCACTAACATTTATATTTAACCTTTGTCTTGAGACAAGCACCTTTCCTCAAGCTCTTAAAAAATCTGTTGTCCGTCCAATAGACAAAGGTGGCGATAAAAAAGCTTCAGCAATTATAGACCCATATCAATCCTGCCATCTTTGTCCAAAATTCTAGAGAAGATTATTAACACGAGACTTGTCAACTATCTCGAGAGGAATAAACTTCTCTCAGAAAACCAATTTGGCTTTCGAGCGGGCAAATCAACTGATCAGGCTGTACTAAAACTTACTACTCATATTAGCACAAAACTAGATAAGAGACAGAAGTGTCTATCGGTCTTCTTAGACCTTGCAAAAGCCTTTGACACGATTTCTGTTCCGATTCTAATACAGAAGCTAGAAGACCTTGGTGTACGTGGTACACAGCTTAAACTGTTTAAAAGTTACCTATCCGACCGTTACCAGTGTGTACAAGTTGATAGCTATTGCAGCAACGAACTCCCTGTATCATTTGGTATTCCACAGGGCAGTATTTTGGGACCTACTTTGTTTCTCGTTTACATTAATGATCTCACAAACTTAAGTATACCAAATTGTGAAATAATCTCCTACGCTGATGACACCGCTCTAATATTCTCCGATAATAGTTGGAGTGAGGTCTTTGATTCTGCACAAAGGGGTTTTGATGTGGTACAAAATTGGCTGTTTGAAAATGTTTTAACTTTAAATACTGATAAAACTAAATATCTATCTTTTACTATTCGAAACAATCCCGATATTGACGCTCCACTTACCATCATTCCTCATAAATGTATCAGCCGAAATAACTGCAGTTGTGAACCGCTGGAATGCGTCAAAACGGTAAAATACCTTGGTATTACATTGGACAGTAATCTCAGTTTTAAGCAACACATAAAAGTGCTATCATCCAGGGTTCGGAAACTCATTTATATATTTAAAAACTTAAGACACATAACGGATGCGAGTCTCTTAAAACAAATTTATTATGCTATGTGTCAATCTATCATCTCTTACTGTATCTCCTCATGGGGGGGCGCCCCAAAAACTATCATAAAGAGTTTAGAAGTTGCACAACGTGCCATTTTAAAAATATCTACTTTTAAGCCTAGACTGTTTCCAACAAGAGAACTATATCAGTACTGCCAAGTGGCAACCGTGAGACAAATTTTCGTAGAGACACTTCTCCTTAAGCTACACTGCTCACTGGTATACGATCCTAATAAAATAAATAAGCGTAGGAAACATGAGGTCTGCTCCCAATCGTACAAACCCAAAACAGCGTTCATTAAAAGGTTCTTTACGTTTATTGCTCCTCTCTTATACAATAAAATAAACAAAATCTTAAACATCTATCCATTGAACAAATTTCATTGTAAGAAGAAAATTCATCGATATCTCCTCAGTCTCTCTTATGAGGAGACTGAAGACCTTCTTAAAATTTAAAATTAGTAGACGCTTTATTAGCATTCATTCTGTTTTTCGGTACTACACGCACAAATAAACACCACACAAACACATACATACACACACACATACATAAATACACCGATATATGCACAGATGCGGTAATTATTTCTGTCAATACGTTTTGAGTTAATTACAATTTTATTTATTTGTATAGATTAATTATTGTTGATGTGAGCTTCAATAGAAGTTAACTTTGGAAATTAATATCCTAAATCGATGCAACTTGTATGTCTACTTTGGCTTAATCATTGTAATAAAATCTATTAGGGGATGGCGCTGTTTGCCGAGATACAGGATCCGTCCTAGTTCGGCAATCAGAGGATTCCATATTAAAAATTTGTATACTAAGCCTGTTAGGTCATATAATATGTTAATGAATTATTTATTTTTTTGTGGTGAAAAATAAATATTATTATTATTATTGGTCAACTTCTAATGTTTCTTAGCTCATTGGCTAGTTTGAGCTACATTAACGGGCGTATGCCAAGTTAATGTAGCGTGTGTGTGTGTGAGTCGTGGGAGGAAATTTCATTTTCCTCGATTTGCATGAACTTCCTCACTATCCTGCAGGTATTTAAAATTGCGGCTTTTTGGAGTGTAATGTAGATTGAGTCCTTGAGGTCTATTAATTTAAGGCTATGGTGGAGGTGATTGGGAATAACACCCGTAGTGGAGACTACTATGGGCACTACGTACACTTTTTCCTGTCTCCATATTCTTGTCACCTCTTCTTTTTTTTTTAATTATTATTATTTCGTTTATTCAGCTAAATACATATTGATTAAATTTTTAAATATTTCTTAATAAAAACATAGAAAATAAAAAAAAGAAACATTTAAAAATACAAAAAATAGTAGCCCACCGGTATCGGGAACAGGGTCCAAGCTACCGGTGGTTAGGGTTCCAGAGACAGGAACCTCCTCACAATACGAGCCGTATCGAGGAGAACTGCCTTCTGAATCAGGCCCTTGATCCAACCGCCTAAGGAGAGCTTCGACAGATGTTCGTCGAGGCTCTTGGCAATCAAGCCATTTGCCGTTATGACAATCGGCACAATGATAGCCGAGTTCACATTCCACATGTCGACAACCTCGTGTGCCAAGTCAAGATATTTTAGTTGTTTTTCTTTCTCAGCTTTCACGAGGTTCTCGTCATGTGGGATGGTAACATCGATTATCATTACGCGGCGCGCTGATCGGTCTATCACCACTATGTCAGGCTTATTGGCGACAATAGTCCTGTCAGTAATGATAGACCGATCCCAGTACAACGTGACATGGTCTTTCTCGAGAACTGGGTCGGGCACATACTTGTAGTACGGTACCTCAGATTCAACAAGATTATATTTCAAAGCAAGTTGCTGATGAATAATCCTGGCTACTTGGTTGTGCCTATGCAAGTACTCGCCGTTAGCTAGACGAGAACAACCAGAAATAATATGTCTGATGGACTCACCCGGACGGTGGCATGCCCGACACACGTCAACCGTCCCGTCTTTCATAATATATTTCCGGTAGTTGTTCGTCAACATAACTTCGTCCATAATCGCACAGACAAAACCTTCAGTTTCCCCAAAAAGGTCACCGAATCGAAGCCAAGACACGGACGCTAGAAAATCTACATCAGGTCCATGAAGAGCCTTGTAGAAGCGCCCGTGAAGCTCCTTACCTTGCCATACTTCCTTGCGGTAATCGGTAGTAAGTACTACAGGTTTGCGCCAATTCTCTTTAGCCATGGACAGCGGGGTGAGTCCCTTGTCCACTGCGACTACATCTCGGTGCATACCCACGTCGGTTTTTAAGAAATATTCCCTGAGACTGCACACCTCTCGGTTGTGGAGGGTCTTTGCGTTTAAAAAGCCTCGACCCCCACACTTCCGTGGGATGTACAGTCTCATCACCGATGATCGTGGGTGATGCATCCGATTTGCAGTCAGCAATGTACGGACTCTCCTATCCAGGGCATCGAGCTCAGTCTGCGTCCATTTGAGTATGCCGAAAGAGTACATTAAAACCGGCATGACCCAACTGTTGAAGGCGCGCACCTTGTTCCCTCCCGAAAGAAGGCTTTTTAATACCTTCTTCAGGCGACCAAAGAAACGCTCCCTCAACAATTGCTTCATGTCAGCTACGTTAATGCCTAACGCTTCCGACATACCCAAATACTTATAGCTTTCGGATGAGGAAAGGGATCTGAGGTGTATGGAATCCGAGAGATGAATTCCCTCGGATTCCATAATCTCCCCTCGTTTCACATACATGACTGCACATTTGTCCACACCAAATTCCATCCTGATGGCGTTACTAAAAGTTTCAGTTACTTTCAGTAGCTCCATCAGTCGTAATTTGTTGGGGGCAAAGAGTTTCAGATCATCCATGTAAAAGAGGTGAGATATGACCTGACCACCTCTTCTCAACCGATAGCCTAGACCTGAATCCTCCAGCAATGTGCTTAGAGGATTCAAGGCTAGACAGAACCAAAGTGGACTCAAACTGTCGCCCTGAAATATTCCCCGTTTAATCCACACAGGCTCATCGTTCCCCTGGATTTGTCGACATCCTGGATATCGAAGGACCGTCCTCCATTGTCCCATACACGACTCAAGAAAGGTGCGTAGAGTTGTATCTATCTTGTACAACTCCAGCACCCTCTTGAGCCATGTATGTGGCACTGAGTCGTAGGCCTTCTTATAATCTATCCAACATGTCGACAAATCCTTGCGGGATCGACGAACCTGTTGGCTAATGGCCATGTCGATGAGGAGTAGCTCCTTAGTACCGCGAGACCCGTTCCTACATCCATTCTGAGAGGCAGATATAATTGAATTTTTGACAATGTGTGAATTAATTTTCGCTCTCAAAATGGACGTAAGAAGTTTATAGACCGTCGATAAACACGTGATCGGCCTATAATTCTTGGGTTCCGCGGGACTGCCTGACTTATAGAGCAGGTGGGTAACGCCTGTTGTTAGAAACTGTGGCAGAGAGCCGGACTCAAGGCAAGACTGAAATTGAGATGCCAGGCGAGTGTGTGAACTACTGAGCCACTTGAGCCAAAAGTTGTGCAGTCCATCCGGCCCTGGAGACTTCCAGTTCGGTAACGGACGAACTGCACTGGCTATGTCTAAAGATGTTATTAAAATAGGTTCCATTTCTGGAATAGTTTCACACACACGCTCAACATCACGCATCCAGCCAGCCTCAGTATGACAGACACGCACCGACCAGATGCTGTGCCAGAAAGAACTCGTGGCTACATCATCCGGGCGGCACACGTCAGTCACACTTTGTTCGGGTCGCTCCCAAGCTCTGTATACCCACCTCTCATCGCTCCGGAACATGCGATTCTGCGAATACCGATCAACCCGCCGCTTATACCGCTGAATACGGTTTGCCCATGCATAAACTTTCTGCTTCAGGAAGTCGATGCGCTCTGTGGTACGAGACATATATTCTTGAGGACTGATTCCAGTCCCCGAGAATGCCCGTCTCACAAAGCGCATCACACGTGGTCTTGTATTGCCCTCCCTGAAGCAATATAGTTTACCGATGAGTGCCCTGGCCTCGTCGATACGCCGCTCGATCCTGCACTGCCAGGCTGGTACGGATGGTTTTGGTCGAGTAGCTACGTCACAATTTGGAAATTTGACATTAGCTAAACGACATACCGCAACAGCCCCACAGTACAGGATCGAGTGCGTATCAACGAGATCCTCGCTACTTTCGAATAAATTCTTGAGCTGCGAGTCCAGGGCACACACCAGCGCCCTATTTTTTTTATGCATGGGTAACCTTGGTAATCGGGGTCTAAGTTCGGCTGGAGTGGATCGATAGTCGCGAAGCGCATCCTCCAGTGCGCTCCTCAATCGGTCGTTGCACTGGCTACTTACCGTAGCAACCCTATCATCCTCCTCTACGACAGCGGGGTTAGACCGCGGCTGCGTCACATCAATTGCTGACGCTTGCACCGCGGTTTGTGGCGTAGTCAAGATGACACGGTTGCTCAGTACTTCTGAGCGCAGCCTATCAAGTGCAGCATCGTCCAACAAGTGATTGCGTTGGATGACCCGCACCTGATCCGACAGTCGTTGGGCCGAAACGTTGATGGTTGGTTCTAGGTCCTGGAACAGAGACAGCATCCTAACACGGTACGCAGTGAGGTTAGTACCCCCCTCTGTAGACCCATAATATGCGCGCATGACATTCGCGTTGATAAACGAAGTCCATCGCATGCGCGACACATTTCCACCGGCAGCGGGGACCCTGATCGGGGCCTGTTGGCCCCTAGATCCCAAGCCCGCTGGTGGCCGTCCTCTTCCTCGTCGTTGTCGTGTTGGTGGTGGTGGTGGTGACGACGGCGGGGAGAAAAACTCGTCGCTCGAGCTCGACGCAACTGCAGCGACCGGCGACACGGCGCTCACGCGTGTAGCGCGTCCCGGCGGCTGCGAGGCGGAGCTGAGCGACGAGCCCGGAGATGATGGGAGTGCCTGTTGTTCCTGGGCCCGGCGTCTGGTCAGCATGTTGACGTATGAACTTTCATTGTTAAATTGGTTGACATATAAGCAGCTTTATGTTTCTTTACTTTTCTTGGCTTCATTTGATTGTTTTTTTTATTCTATTACTATTTATGTGTATATATGTTTATTTTAATTGATTTTTGTTCGGTTTGGCGTAAAATTATTAATATTAAATGAAAAAGAAAATTATTTGGAGATGAAAAACGTCACGTCAATTTGACAGTCGGACCACAGATCTTATTATTATTTTTGGGATGTGCTTTTGCTTCTCAGCGTACTGGTATTTTTAACTACATTTACGGGTCGAAACCAAAGTAAATGCAGCGTGTGGTGTGTTATGTTGATGTGTGAGGTGTGTTGTGATGGGGACCTATTTCGTTTTCTTCTGTTTGCATGAACTTTCTAACAATGCGACATGTATTTAAAATTGCAGCTTTTTGTAGGGTGATGTAAAGTGTTTCTTTTAGGCTTAGTAATTTGAGACTATGGAGTAGGTGATTTGGGATAACACCTGTAGTTGAGAGGACTATGGGAACCACATAAACTTTTTCTTGGCGCCATATTCTTGTTACTTCCTCTTTGAGTTCTGCGTATTTACTAATTTTTTCGGTGATGGTTTTTTGTATATTGTGTGTGTTGGGAACAGCAATATCTATTAAGTACGTAATTTTATTTATTTTATCCTGTAGTATTATATCCGGTCTATTATAATGAATTGTCCTATCTGTGAGAATGGCACGGTCGTAGTAAAGTTTATGAGTATCATTTTCGAGGGTAGCTTGTGGTGTGTAATTGTAGTATGGAGTGTTTGTATCTTGTATGAGTGTGTATTGGACTGCCAGTCTTTGATGAATGACATTTGCCACCTGATTGTGCCTGTGTGTGTAGTCGGTCTGTGTGAGAGTTGTGCATGCTCCTGTTATGTGTTGGATGGTTTCTGGTTGTGTGTGGCATTTGCGACATTTATCATTTGTTACTGAAGGATCTTTGATAATAAATTTTCTGTAGTTTTTAGTGTTAATAATCTGGTCTTGTATAGCAATGATAAATCCTTCAGTTTCTGGGAACAGATTACCTATTTTGAGCCATTTATTTGAGGCATCTTTGTTGACGTGAGTTTGTTCTAGGTCATAAGGATGTCGGCCATGAAGAACTTTTTTCTTTTTATTATTATTATTTCCTTTATTTACATTACATCTTATACTTACATTTTTAAATATTTCTTAGAAAAAAAAAATTAAAAAACATTTAAAAATATAAAAATAGGTTTCCGCCGGTAACGGGAGCAGGGTCCAAGCTACCGGTGGTTAGGGCTCCAGAGACAGGAACCTCCTCACAATGCGGGCCGTATCGAGGAGTACTGCCTTCTGAATCAGGCCCTTGATCCAACCACCTAAGGAGAGCTTCGACAGATGTTCGTCGAGGCTCTTGGCAATTAAGCCATTGGCCGTTACGACAATCGGCACAATAATAGCCGAGTTCACATTCCACATGTCAACAACCTCGTGTGCCAAGTCAAGATATTTTAGTTGTTTTTCTTTCTCAGCTTTCACGAGGTTCTCGTCATGTGGGATGGTAACATCGATTATCATTACGCGGCGCGCTGATCGGTCTATCACCACTATGTCAGGTTTATTGGCGACAATAGTCCTGTCAGTAATGATAGACCGATCCCAGTACAGCGTAACATGGTCTTTCTCGAGAACTGGGTCGGGCACATACTTGTAGTACGGTACCTCAGATTCAACAAGATTATATTTCAAGGCAAGTTGCTGATGAATAATCCTGGCCACTTGGTTGTGTCTATGCAAGTACTCGCTGTTAGCTAGACGAGAACAACCAGAAATAATATGTCTGATGGACTCACCAGGACGGTGGCATGCCCGACACACGTCAACCGTCCCATCCTTCATTATATATTTCCGGTAGTTGTTCGTCAACATAACTTCGTCCATAATCGCACAGACAAAACCTTCAGTTTCCCCAAATAGGTCACCGAATCGTAGCCAGGACACGGACGCCAGAAAATCTACATCGGGCCCATGAAGAGCCTTGTAGAAGCGCCCGTGAAGCTCCTTACCTTGCCATACTACCTTGCGGTCATCGGTAGTAAGTACTACAGGTTTGCGCCAATTCTCTTTAGCCATGGACAGCGGGGTGAGTCCCTTGTCCACTGCGACTACATCTCGGTGCATACCCACGTCGGTTTTTAAAAAATATTCCCTGAGACTGCACACCTCTCGGTTATGGAGGGTCTTCGCGTTTAAAAAGCCTCGACCCCCACACTTCCGTGGGATGTACAGTCTCATCACTGATGATCGTGGGTGATGCATCCGATTTCCAGTCAGCAGTGTACGGACTCTCCTATCCAGGGCATCGAGTTCAGTCTGAGTCCATTTGAGTATGCCGAAAGAGTACATTATAACCGGCATGACCCAACTGTTGAAGGCGCGCACCTTGTTCCCGCCCGAAAGAAGGCTTTTTAATACCTTCTTCAGGCGACCAAAGAAACGCTCCCTCAACAATTGCTTCATGTCAGCTACGTTAATGCCTAACGCTTCCGACATACCCAAATACTTATAGCTTTCGGATGAGGAAAGGGATCTGAGGTGTATGGAATCCGAGAGTTGAATTCCCTCGGATTCCATAATCTCCCCTCGCTTCACATACATGACTGCACATTTGTCCACACCAAATTCCATCCTGATGGCGTTACTAAAAGTTTCAGTTACTTTCAGTATCTCCATCAGTCGCAATTTGTTGGGAGCAAAGAGTTTCAGATCATCCATGTAAAGGAGGTGAGATATGACCTGACCACCTCTTCTCAACCGATAGCCTAAACCCGAATCCTCCAGCAATGTGCTTAGAGGATTCAGGGCTAGACAGAACCAAAGTGGACTCAAACTGTCGCCCTGAAATATTCCCCGTTTAATCCACACAGGCTCATCGTTTCCCTGGATTTGTCTACATCCTGGATATCGAAGGACCGTCCTCCATTGCCCCATACACGACTCAAGAAAGGCGCGTAGGGTTGCATCTATCTTGTACAACTCCAGCACCCTCTTGAGCCATGTATGTGGCACTGAGTCGTAGGCCTTCTTATAATCTATCCAACATGTCGACAAATCCTTGCGGGATCGACGAACCTGTTGGCTAATGGCCATGTCAATGAGGAGTAACTCCTTAGTACCGCGAGACCCGTTCCTACATCCATTCTGAGAGGCAGACATAATTGAATTGTTGTCTATGTGTGAATTAATTTTCGCTCTCAAAATGGACGTAAGAAGTTTATAGACCGTCGATAAACACGTGATCGGCCTATAATTCTTGGGTTCCGCGGGACTACCTGACTTATAGAGCAGGTGGGTAACGCCTGTTGTTAAAAACTGTGGCAGAGACCCGGACTCAAGGCAAGACTGAAATTGAGATGCCAGGCGAGTGTGTGAACTACTGAGCCACTTGAGCCAAAAGTTGTGCAGTCCATCCGGTCCTGGAGACTTCCAGTTCGGTAACGGACGAACTGCACTGGCTATATCTAAAGATGTTATTAAGATTGGCTCCATTTCTGGAATAGTTTCACACACACGCTCAACATCACGCATCCAGTCAGCCTCAGTATGACAGACAGGCACCGACCAGATGCTATGCCAGAAAGAACTCGTGGCTACATCATCCGGGCGGCACACGTCAGTCACACTTTGTTCGGGTCGCTCCCAAGCTCTGTATACCCACCTCTCATCGCTCCGGAACATGCGATTTTGCGAATACCGATCAACCCGCCGCTTATACCGCCGAATACGGTTTGCCCATGCATAAACTTTTTGCTTCAGGAAGTCGATGCGCTCTGTGGTACGAGACATATATTCTTGAGGACTGATTCCAGTCCCCGAGAATGCCCGTCTCACAAAGCGCATCACACGTGGTCTTGTATTGCCCTCCCTGAAGCAGTATAGTTTACCGATGAGTACCCTGGCCTCGTCGATACGCCTTTCGATCCTGCACTGCCAGGCTGGTACGGATGGTTTTGGTCGAGTAGCTACGTCACAACTTGGAAATTTGACGTTAGCTAAACGACATACCGCAACAGCCCCACAGTACAGGATCGAGTGCGTATCAACGAGATCCTCGCTACTTTCGAATAAATTCTTGAGCTGCGAGTCCAGGGCACACACCAGCGCCCTATTTTTTTTATGCATGGGTAACCGTGGTAATCGGGGTCTAAGTTCGGCAGGAGTGGATCGATAGTCGCGAAGCGCATCCTCCAGTGCGCTCCTCAATCGTTCGTTGCACTGGCTACTTACCGTAGCAACCCTATCATCCTCCTCTACGACAGCTGGGTCGGAACGCGGTTGCATCCCGTCAATTACTGACGCTTGCATCGCGGTTTGTGGCGTAGTCAAGATGATACGGTTCCCCAGTACTTCTGAGCGCAGCCTATCAAGCGCGGCGTCGTCCAACATGTGATTGCGTTGAATGACCCGCACCTGATCCGACAGTCGTTGGGCCGAGACGTTGATGGTTGGTTCTAGGTCCTGGAACAGAGACAGCATCCTAACACGGTACGCAGTGAGGTTAGTTCCCCCCTCTGTAGACCCATAATATGCGCGCATGACATTCGCGTTGATTGACGAAGTCCATCGCATGCGCGACACATTTCCACCGGCAGCGGGGACCCTGATCGGGGCCTGTTGGCTCCTAGATCCCAAGCCCGCTGGTGGCCGTCCTCTTCCTCGTCGTTGTCGTGTTGGTGGTGGTGGTGACGACGGCGGGGAGAAAAACTCGTCGCTCGAGCTCGACGCAACTGCAGCAACCGGCGACACGGCGCTCACGCATGTAGCGCGTCCCGGCGGCTGCGAGGCGGAGCTGAGCGGCGAGCCCGGAGATGGTGGGAGTGCCTTCTGTTCCTGGGCCCGGCGTCTGGTCAGCATATCGACGTGTTAACATTCATTGTAAAAATGCGTTTTCTTCTTTTCATTTTATTAATATGGATATTTATCGGTTTACTTTAACTGGTTTCTGTAGGTTTCGGTGTATAATTATTTGTAAAAATGATTAAAATTTATTGTAGTGAAGAAAACACGTCATGTCACTTTGACAGTCGGGCCACAGATTATTATATTATAGATTATTATTATTTACACTAATAATTATCATCACTCTTTCTAGTATATAATAACTACTTTTTGTTGCGGATGTGAAATCTAGTTACTGAATTATATAATATAATGATATTTAATAGAATATAATAACTGACAGTGTAAAATCGAATTATTAGCAAGGTTTTAAAGCAAAGGTCTAAATCTCTCAATACTTGTATCCAATACATAAGTTACCGGTTAATATCATCACTAGATACATCTGTCAACCTCAACCCGAATCCTTGATTTCTTCTCTTGTGACATACAGACTTACAAATTAGAGTCACACGATGCGTACGCTTTTCATATTCATTGCTAACCGATTCTATCACGATTTTCATGATTTCTTTATTTGGACACTAAATACAATCAATTTTGGAGGAATTTCTCTCCACGTTACAAAAGAGTCTAGAATTTGTTAATAGATTTGAAAAAAAAATAGGCCTCTTTATCACCTTAACTAATAACTTCTGTTTTTTTTATATATTGTTCAAAGAGTGCTGGTATCACTGTTTTAAATCTACAGGATTACTGTAATCTACTAAGTTACAATGCTGGCTGGATGCAACCGTATTTCTTTCGAAGATTTAAAAGAAAGAAAAAAAACAAAATGATAACACTACAACGGGCACATGTGTAGAAGATAACCTAAAAATATCAGCAATCATTGACAAACATAATAACGATCACGATTATCATGATTTTTATATTAACGTCATAAATGCGGGCGAAGTTTCACTTTACGTTGCGCCATTGGCAACTGAATTTAGGTCTGAAGGAACGGGAAAGAAAATAGTAATACACGATTTCTTTTGAGAAAGGAGAAAAAACAATTAGGAGTTTTTGAAGATTATCATGAATTATGCCAATCTTTACAATTACCATATTTTTATCTTTAATGATCTTTTAAAACATGATGCCATATATATTTGTAATTACCTTGATAATATTTCATTCATTATAAAGAGTGTATATGTCAAAGTTTTAAATTCTCACTATAAATAAGCCGATGAAATTCGTGAATGTGAAACAAATGATGCAGTTATGACTTATCAAGTAAGAATAATCCAATAACGAATTTCCAAAAAAACCTAAACACCGCATAAACTACCATGTCTGTCAGAAAGAAAACAAAAACGCCCTGTACATAACATCTGACACCCTTAACAGCGATCTATCGGTGAGCCGCTGCGCAGTCGCACGCGAGCGTCTCCGCAAATAGCTCACTATTGTGCAGCACGTTAAATATTCATGAGCCACGGATAAGGTCGTCTAATTACCGTAACTCCGTACGTATCTTGACTCTTTTTCAATTTGTCGAGAATCCACGTTTTTTTTTTAACATTTCGAATGAGAAGACCGAAAGATCACCAGTACTAAATGGATATCTTGTTACCCAGCAGAGGAATTGTGAAGGTCAGATAGGCAGTCGGTCGAAGAAGATAATGATGTTAGGGTGCTACATCTGGTTAGACTGGACGACTCCGCTGTAGTTGAAAAACTATACAAATAATAATCATAAGGTCGAGAAGGTTTTGCGTAGTCTTCTCTTGGGATACATCGACGAGTAAGGCAGCGAAGTCGAAGACATTTAAGAGATAATTAAGGAAGTTGGAGTCAAACAAGCTTTAAGAGAAAGCATAGACATAGAAATGAAAGGTGTAAATGAGCTACTATTTTTTGTACTTTAAAAGACAGGAAGACCAAAAGCAACCCAATCATTTAGTCTTCTTTGAATCTACAGCAGATTGTGTTAATAACAAAAACTAATGATATTATTACAGTAACAATTATTTTTGGTACAAAGTAAACATTTTACAACGTTAGATTTGTTTCCAACTGAACCTGTGTCGCCTATTATCAAATACTTACAAAACATTAAAGATATGGCACTGACAAGAAAAATCTTAATACCCCAAGAATTACTGTTGACACATGAAGACCTTGGCGGTTCAACAATTCCATTACTTACTCATATTATTATACTATTATGTACTTCATACCGATTTACTTTTATATCTGCGTAATCTTATTACGTGATTACAGCTATAATTATATTTTTGATAAGAATTCGTTATATTTTTCTGCGTTTTTCTTTTTGTTTTGGTGTGCAAAGATTTGTTTGTGCAGTATTAATAGTTTGTATCATATCAGTAGTTTCAGATTTAAAAATAACTTGTTCTCTTTTCAATTGATTTTATTACCCAAATACAAACAGCACAGCTAATAAGCTGAAACGAAAATGAAATTCCTTCAATACACGATAAGAGTAATTACTTAACAAACGTCGTAAATTAAGCAGTCATGTAAACCGTATTTGTTGATTCTTCTCCAGATGAATATAGAACGGTGCCAGCATTACTAGGAACGGCCTTGATGACCTAAAACTATTGTCGCGACCATCTCATTAACACTTCATAGATCCGGAACTCAAAACATAATCATCTGAAGCACAAACTGTTAAGTATTGGCATTAAAAAAACGTTTTTAAATCCATAAAGAAAATCTGACAGATATTATGTAAGAAACAAAACTCTTTTCTAAATCCAAAAACAAAAGATAAACTACCAACCTCAAAATGGAAACCTCATTCAAAATCAAGCTTCTAATTTCAAATGTAGATACGTGCGTTCGCGCGCACCGCATGTCCTCGACTGGCTGGCGAGGCGATACCTGTGGTTTATCACAGCGTTGACTTTTATTTGTGTTTTTTTACGCGATAATAGCAACGCCGTAATCAGTCCCACTCGGGTTTCAAGCGTGGATTGACGTAGCGCATCTCTTTGCCCATTCACTAGTGTTGTGCTTTCAAATATATTATTTGACGCGAGTGAGTCTGTTTGTCGTGTGGCTTGGACTGACAAGTTATCGTCTGGAGTTGACCGTGGTACACTGGATGGTACAAAACTTTGAGATTTTAATTCATGAATCAAACTTATAGTAGGACCTAAAAGGTTTGATCGAATAGTAAGTAGTATAGTGAAAATACTATCGAAATGGCACGTGGTACAGTTGATTCTTTGCGCATGTTTCATTTAATAGCGTTTTTATTTGAACTCATTTTGCGTCCATAGTTTTAATCAACTCGCTGATTGTGAAGATTTTATTCGTGATCATTTATGAAAAGCTCTTAGTTTAAATCAAAGCTCTTAAAGAACTTTTAAATTATTACCACGATATTTATGTTATTTTTAACCCACAGTAATTACGGTCTTGCGTGTTCTGTCGCGGTATTGTACTCAAGTTAGAAGGCGGTAGATTTATGACTGAAATAATAAAAACGGATTTGTACTAAAACCCGAGTACTCTACTATTCAAAAAAAAGTTGTCTATAGTCGCCCCCTTACCTATTTCTTAGTCTTTGACAACAGGCTTTACCTGACTTTTTAAGACTTATTACTAGAGATCGGATATGCGATTGCATGTTTAACTGAGTTTGAGATGTTAGCTATTATGAAAAGTACTTTTTTGTCGAAAAAACCCTGTGAACCCGAGAAATTATAGATACTGAAATAGATGTAATAAACCCAATTTGATACAAATGATAGTTGCCCTGTTACAACGCAATGTGGTTGCTTTTACCTACTTTTATTGTCAGTGTTTTTTAACAAGATTAGTAGTTAATGTCAAATCAGGCCTATTCAACTTTAGGCAATATAAGCAATCATTTACGTTAAGTAAATACACACATCCGATTAGTCATGCATTCCCGAATTCCGAGATTAAATTTTAATAAAAAATTTCCCAACAAGCAGCTTCCGAAATATTTTAACCAAAGTTTAACTTTAAGTTAAATGCATCCGATAATCCCAGCTCTACTTGCTGAGGTAAGACATGAATTATATAAAACCACTAGCTTTTGCCCGCGGCTTCGCTCGCGTTAAATTCGGGGTAACACAGTTCCCCTTTCCTGATTTGCAGGTACCTGCTACCTGTAGTTTTTGCCTTTGCACCTTATTGATTGTAATAGCAAAGCTAAGTGTTCCCTTTTATTTCCTCTTTCCCCCTCGTTTCCCACTAAAAAAAATATATATATAACCGTCTCCAGGGTCCCAACTATCTCTGTACCAACATTCATCAAAATCGGTTTAGCTATTAAGGCGTGAAGATGTAACCAACAAACAAACGAACAAACTCACTTTCGCTTTTATAATACTAGTAAGGATTCTCTAATACGAAACAAAAAGGCTGCAAAGGAGAGTCCGGAAGTAGTATATTTGCTAATATACTACTTCCGGACTCTCCTTTGCAGCCTTTTGTTTCGTAGCTCATGTAGTATCTTGCTACGAGAATCATAGCATCACCCAGAACTGTTAATGTAGACCAGTTAACCGCGTTCTGCATTATTCAAGTACGTTCACAATACACACTTTGAGTGATTCCGCTATCATAGGATATTGTCATATCGTAGACCAAGAGTTGAGATTAATTGGTAGCTTCAGCTTCTTCTAGATATTCGTCAAGGTTAACTATTGAAACTTAATCTGCACTATCGGAACACGTTTAGTGTCAAGATAGTGATATTCTTTCGCAAGTAATAGTACAATTCTACTACGCACTATAACTACGAGTAACTATACCATTTATAAAACCTTTTACAGCTCTTATTATAGTATTTCCTGTTTCAGTACCTGCCATAGTTTATTATCAAGATTTTTATAATAAAAACTGTCATCAAGTTAATAAAAATGAGTGCCTCTTATAAGCTCCATTTTAGTCTTTTCTTAAATTTGGACAATTTGAAGAATATCTGAGCACTATCTGTAAATTGGTAGAACGTATATCTAACATTAGGGTATCTATACCTAAAAAGCCCAATATTGAATTTGCTATACTCGACTATTTAGGCTTTCATTTATGTGTCGCATAATGTTTGTGAAAACGGTCATTAAGGTACAAATGTTCACTAAGACCAAGATCTCGAAGTACAATTTTAAAGTAAATCTACGTCCTTAATAACTTACGCAGAAATCATTGTTGCATTATATTATACTAGCAGGCGACACCGGCTTTGCCCGCGTTTTAAAGAAAAAAAAGTATCCTATTATTTTATTCCATTCCATTTATTCCAGACTATAATCTACATCTGTGCCAAATTTCATCAAGATCCGTTCAGCAGTTTCGAAGTGAAAGAGTAACAATTATCCACACATCTATCCATCGTTCACATTCGCATATATAATAGTAGTAGGATTATGGCTGGCCTATATCGTTCCATTTTTGAGCAAAGGCCTCCTGCCTCTCATTACAACGGTTTACGATTTTGTGCAATTTTTTTCGATTCTCCAGATTGCCATCCAGCATATTCCACCCGCGCCAACTCATTCCTTAAACGTCATTTATTTTCAAAAATCATTAATGGCAAGATTACAACTCTTTTTAAAACAACTGCTGAATACAAACTTCCTAGCCATATCTTCAGATAATAATCAAATCTTGAAATTATCAAGGAAACGCATGCAATATTAATAAATCATTGTTTAATTCTACAATCAATGAAAAGATATAGCGTATAACCTACTTATTACAGATCTTAATCTCGGGTAATGTTTCAAATTATGATGATTTCACTACTCTTTGATGACGTCACGTTAATACTACATAATTTGTGTACACAGTTACGTGGCCGTTGCCAACGCCTTTCATATCATCTGCCAAGTTATCGTCATAGATATCTTGTTCCTTTGGTGACGTCAAATCTAAGAAACTGTCGTTCTCCATCCATTTCATTCATCTTATGTACACTTCCTCATTTGATTTCGTTTTCGCTGCCTTTGTATCCGCCTTTACATATATCAAGTTTGGAGAACGCTTTAGCACTTACAAGTTGGTCTTTAAGCCATCTATTGCTACTCACAGTTTTCAATGTGTCTCTTTGATCTTCTTTGAGAATCAGTTAGGTACATGTTCAAGTCAAAAATAATTCTGTGTAGTATCCAATCCTCCAAATAGTGCTTCTTAACAGTCCTGATTACTTTCTTCAGATTATTTTACCACAAGTTTTTCTCATGTTAAACTGAGATCTTCTAAGGAGATAGATACATCAGTATTATCCGTTTCGTATTCACCACCATCAAGTTCTTACCAACCTTGTCCGCTTTCATGCTTGTCTGCTCATCATCGTGTAATCGATTGCGACCTTTAACGTCTTTCGTTACACGTAAGTTAATGAGGGTTACTTAAGACCAGTGTCTCTAAGGCATTAACTTAAATGGGGAGGATAAAATGTTCTAAGATCGAATTAAAATCATAAAATTCCGAGTTAAAACATTATGGAACTCTTTTTGTTTATTGATTATTAATAAGGGTTTTTCAAATGGCAGGCTATTGTAAAACCCCTAAATAGAAAGATAAAAAAAACTTTGAGTTGTTGATGACCACATAATTGAATAACCAATCAAGTTCACATCAACTGCTATTCCATCAATAATCGTACTAAAATACTTATAACTGTAAACATTTTTAAACCTACAATAAAGGACAACAACAAGAAGGTAGAATGAACAGTAACGCAAACTAAATCATGTATCTGAAGATACAAATTTCTGCACAAGTCTGCTAAATTCATCATGCATAGTAAGTTGAGCAGGCAGAGTAAAGCCATGCGTTTTAGCAATAATCGACGTGAATGAATTAGCATACAAGCAACGTCGTTCACTGCTTCACGCTTCTAAGAGCAATTAGTCGAAACTTTGACCGACAATACTCAGACCAATGTGGAGTTCCGTGTGAGGACAGCGACGGCAAAATTCGCGTAAATCATCATCTTGTATGAGCATTTGTCGTTGATAAAGAAATGAATATTCCTTATGCCTTTTGTATAATCCCTTTTAGAGAAATGATTAAGGATATCGCAAATACGTTAAAAAGCTACATCAATCGCACGAACGATTGATATTAGGTGTTTAACCCAATATCAATCGTTCGTGCGATGGCGTGATCATAAACCAAAGAAAAGCATCTAGGAGATAAGGATGTAGATGATAGTATTAAAAAAATTATTGAAAAACCAAGCCCCAGAAAAAAGAATTACAACTGGCACAAATGATAAGAATGTGTGACGGTATAAAAAATAAAAAGATTGAGAAAGAAATAGAAATTCTAACATGTTGTGCAGGTGAAACTGCTCAGTCAGAAACACCAAAATCAACAGCCAGGATAGTAACAGCTTCGAAATGACGCTGTAGCTGTACCCCATCACCATGTCGTCATCAAATCACGACAAAAATATGTGTCAATGTGATAAATTGATCACATAATATCGGTAGTACTCGTATACATTGATATTCGTGACGTTTTCATTATAAAATTGAAATCGTGTCTTTGAATTGGTTAGATATGCTCAGGGTAGTCAATTCAAGTATTTGGTGACGTTGGTAAAATAAACAATAGTGTTGAATAAGTTTAGGAGAGTCTACTTTTAAGTACTAAACACTATGGAAAAGAGAAGTTTGTGATGTCCTTAAGTGTTCGTACAGTTTTGATTAAAAGGCTTTCTAGTGATCTCATAGACAACATGAAGTAGGAATTGTTTTGTTCAAAAAAAGTCAAGGGCAAGTTGAAAAGGAAAACACCTATTTCTAATTAAGATAACCATTGAAATTAAACTTAATGAGCCAAATACCAAATGTGACCTATACGGGTGTGGATTTCACATTATCTTATCTGGCGAATTTTAAAGATTATAATCGAATATCTGAATATACAGAACCTCTGGTATAAAGATGTCACATTTGAAATGGTAACAATTCCAACAATTGTCCAGGACGACATTGTAAAGTCTGATGACGTAATTCCACAACGATGTTACGATCAGTAGCGTCTCCTTGTTCATAATTATTGTTCTAATTGCTGTTTGCCACTCTTTAACTTGTTACACTTCATTATTATAGGCCCGGCGCCCCAGCCAAGTGTTTATTTTTAATAGCTTAAGTGTTTTGTTAAAAACAATTGCACAAAGTCATCCATTGTAGGATACTACAAAGTCAAACATTGGGAGTTAATCGGAAGATATTCCAGTAATCTACTTTGTGCTCTTTAAACAGGAATAAACAAAATAAAGATCCAATGACGCTTTATCTGCTTTGCATCTTAAATCTAATGTAACATCTAGCAATAAACTAAAAACACCTGTTTAAAAACCAGTTTAGGAAGTCTAAAAATAACTCGAACTTAATTTGACTATACTTTTACTAGTCATTGACAAGAATACAAAAAAAACACAAACATCCTCCGTATTCTCGTAACACTGTTAAACACTTATTGCATAACTGTTGTGTTATGGCAACTAATAGAAATCTATTTAGAGACACAAAAAAATAAGAAAAAGCTATAGTAAGTACTACGGTAAAGTAATTCAATTTGTAAACTCATTCATTACAGTTCTGACCAAGATTAAAGAGACAATACAGACAATAGAAATTAAATAAATTCTCAAAGAATGGTCTGTTTAATATTGAAAGCTCGCAGCGGTTTCAGATCTTCAAAGTTCTTAAATAACTTAAAAATCTTAAATAACCTAAATATTCACACCAAAAATACATTACAAAATATTTGTCAACTTCATAAATATAACATCTGAATTGTGAACACAGTCACATCACCTTGAAAGTGCTCCTATCAACATCTGTCTTAGACGTGACAGCTTATCACTGAAAAAACTGCTCCATCTTCAATAACTTGTCTAACTTCTAAGATAACTATGTCAAACCTTATCAGACGCAAATCCCTTACAAAATGTTCATCATTCAGGTATCCTGATTATTTTACCATTTCAGTGAGTATTTCGGCAATTTCATCATCTTCAGCTTTGAGGTCGATCGATTCGTTTCAGTTTTTAGAAATTCTAAAACAAAAGTTATGCTTCCTTGTCAAATATGCTACAGTGATGAAAATTTAAATGTAAATTAAAATTCCAAAGAAATTCGTGCAATATTATTTCATCTTGTCTATTATATTGGCGTTATTAGTATTCAACTCTATGCTTACTTGAATAAGAATAAGTTTCCTCACCAAACCACAAAGATAAAAATAAAAATTCTGAATGACATAATTTATGTAAAAAATCTGACATTGTTTAGAAAGACAATAAGAAATGCACACGTGTAAGTACTCCTTGTAATTAACACCATATAAAAAAAGCTTAGAAACTTTAGTGTTACATAAAGCAGCAACTACCCAAAATCAAAATCTTTGAAATCCTTTTATCGATGGGTGATAACGATATACAGTGTACATTTTCAAATCTGTCGGTCTAGCTCGTGTCACGATAAAACTGATTGTAGAGCTGACGAATGACCTCGCTAAGACGTCAAACCTGAAGAGCGTGAAACAACCATAACTATTCCTTGAAATTAAGTCCTGTCATCTGTAACTGCACTTAATAGTGTGTCATTGGGTAATTAATTATTGAATTCAAGTTCCGGATCTAAGTGAAACTAATCAAAATCTACATTGTCATTGATGACTCTAATCACATTGGCTATGCCATCACAGTTGCAGAACATAAAATTATCAATCATAATAAAAGTAAAGCCGATGCTCGTCGAAAGGCAGACGAATTGAATTTTCATCACGTCCTGCAGACATGGAAGGCGCATCTAAATATGACTTCCGCAATGATTTTTTCCCCCAATGTTAATATTATTATATTGGTAGTTATATTTGCATGAGACAACAGATGTTTAAGCTAAGAAATAGAGCAGGTAATAAAAACATTAAAAGGAAAATAAACGATGCAATTGATAAAAAAAGGACTGAAAGCCGTAAATCCTACTTCACTTATCTTAGTAGTGTTTGTAATTGTTTTCACTCCTACATTACACAATGTAAACATAAAACAATAAAATATCAATTACTTGAAGTGTGAATCTTGTCGTTACAACAGCTTGATAAAGGAAATAGGAGCCAGAGGTGATTAATCAATTGTGTGTAAACAAAAGTATCAATATTGCATTGATCATTGATATCTGTGATTTCTTGGTTATGTGTGAGTCAGGATTTCCAACGAATAGGGGTATGTACTCGTATTACAGTATTATTTCAATCCAAAGAATCATACATGAGGTTATCGATTTAGCTTAAATTATACAACGAATGAGTTCACGAAATTTGATTCTGTTCACTATGATGATCGTTTGTCAAATAATTTTTACGTATAGTTTTTTTTATTTTCGGATGTAAAATCATCAAATAACTCTAATTATCGAGTGTGGGCCTCTAAGCTTTGCTGACCTCTCTTAAATTTATATATTCTTTCAGTAGCTCCAGTGTCGTATTCGTACAGTCTATTTCGGCTGAAACAATTTTTTGGATAGTTAGATGCAACATCAGATGCAAGCATTAAAAAATCTAGACATGTTGTCTAGTTTGTCTGATCCCAGACGATCTGGCAACTATTCCTGTCTATCTTTAGTTGCGTTTCTTCTGAAACTAAAAACATCACAAACATTTAATTCCGACGCCACATCAATAAGTCAACGAGGTAAAAATTTTAGAATTTCTGGTATGTTTTACTTGGAATTGGGATAATTACTTTAACATCATAATGACTTCAAGTCATTACCATTGTCCCGTGCTACCGATTTCGTCAGGTCATTTTCTTTAATAATTTCAACCAATTTATATTAACTAATAGATTTAGAATTCGTTTCCAAATGAATATCTTTAACAACATTATTGAAAGATTAAGTTTCTTCGTCGTTGACATGACAGTATAACACCTATCATACCATACGCAAAATACGCGCCTCAGACGTGGAGTTGCGGACACCAGCCCGTTATACAATACAATACAATACAACACCTATCATATCATGACACGTCTTCTAATAGCAAGAGTGATAACATATACTTAATCATAATGGCTTTAACCAACACTTGGAATGATATTACTGCTTCACCTCAAATCTGACTAATTTACAACTGCATATCACTCAGATGCATTTATCTTATCTAGACGTATCATAGCGGTATTTATTTGCCTATAACACGTTTTATCTGTCGTTTATTTAAATATTTGCCTGTAACACTTACGGTGTCACATTTTTTATCATTAGTTAGGCTGAATTAAAATCTCACTCATTTTATTATATTGTATGGATTACTTAGTTCTTACTCATCTCTTCTTTTACTAAGCCACACTGATGTATCTATTCACATACTGACTTATATTATAAATTCTAAAGTAACTCGGTTTCTCTGCCTTTTCATGCCTAAGACGCTGCAGCAATCGTTGTGAAATTTGACAGATATTGCCTGGAACCCAGATAAGCCCATATGTAGCAGATAAGTTTTAAATATTTCCAATTAAATATCTAGATACCACTATTTTTTTAAACTCTTTCCGTTCATCAATACATAAGCAGTCAAATATTTCAAAACCTGGTAACTGACACTAAGTTACTTAGTCATTACCACCTCTCCCAAAAAGGGCATTGCCTCTGTCTATTCAAACAAATGAAACCATGCATTATACATAACAAACAAATCCTCTGGACAGCACAACAATGCACAATTGATCTTTTCAATATCATCCACACAAATACCTATTTCAATGTAATTGTGGATAGTTACAAATTCTGTCCCATTGTCTCGTTTTATAGTAACATTAATGACACCGTTTCGTCCACTAAATGTACTATTTGTTGATAGTTGTTCGTCTACTATGTGTGTTTTTCCTGTTTATTTATATGTAATTTTATTATAGACAAATATTATCCTTGGCTGCATTAATATTTTCATCATTATTTTTGTCGTATACTGTTCTGTTATTTTATGATTTCAATCCTATTTTACGGCTATCCTTTAAAGCTCTTTGTTGTCATTAATTTCCACCTTAGTATCTCTTAGATGGTGGTATTAATACCATCATCATCATTATCGATATCCTCGTTCCGCAAACTGTTGTAAGGGTATTCTACTTTTATTCTCTTTTATTATGGATATAATCTGGAGTTATTATAAGTTAAACTTCAACATTTTGACCATTACCGCCATACTATTTTACAATGAAATGTCCTAAATAAGATCAGAATACTACTCCCACTTTCTTGCAATTAACAAAAGTCTAATGAAGAGCTCGACCTACTTGCGCGTAACTAATTTTCCATTATTATTCAAAACGTATCTTTTGTTCTAACTTAGGTAACATATAAGAAGTTACCTATTCCATACCGACCACTGGCTTTTACCACCACACATCGGTTTCCATTTCCATTATTAATAAAAAAATATCTGTAATTTTTTACCTGATCAGCATGACTATCCACAAACCTGCTTTGGGGTCACGTGATGGATTATGGCCTACTTCAACTCACAGAGAGTCCCAGCTGTGGCATTGAAAGCTGGTTATGTTTTTGCTTTGCTAGCTCTGATTTGTACAACAATTAAATTATGGAAATCATCGTTGGCCTGTATAGCATCACCTTGACCAATTTCTTTATTTCTTTTCTCTAATCATTTATTTTGTCTCAAATTAGCTTTCGATCTCAAATTACAGCCATGGTTTTTGTTGTCGATTGAATCTAAAAAATAATTATTTGCAAAATATTTTAGACCTTGCTTTATGGTTGACTTGCTTTGTTTATCTCGAAAAAAGTTAATGATAATTATGGCCAACAGTGTTTTTTATCTGTGAATTTAGTGGTGATGGTCACTAATAAAAAATACAGTACCTATAAGCTAATCTTAGTATACTTGCTTATCCTCTTTAAGGTTTTTCTTCATTTCCCATCAATTCACCGTCGTTATCTAATGTCTTCTGTGCATTGATGATTCGATCAGTGTTTACAATAGCAAATCGTTTACGTGTAAAGTGATCACGTGCAATAAAACAATTCATAGTAGTTAACACTTTCTCATGTGTAATTGTCAGTATCACGTGGTTTCAGTCACATGGCCCGTAGTGAATATATATTGCTGTAATCAATTTCAACTATGGTACGTTCAGAAAATGGAACAGCTAGGTCAAATCTTTTGCGTCTTCCAAGGTATAAATTGGTCATGTCATGCACCTTGGAGTGTGGGTTACAAAAAAAAGAATTTTTCAAATCGGACGTCTCAGTAAAAAGTTATGCGTGGTCATAAATAAAAAAAAAAAAAAAAAAACAAATATACATGTCGAAATGAGAACCTCCTTTTTTTCGTCGGTTAAAAATAGGTTTTCGACTAACAACATTGACAACTTCCTATGATAATACCTTTTTCCATTGTTTCTATTAAAATAACTATCTCTAATTTCCACACATACATATTCAATCAGCAAGTTCGCTTTTCTAATATCAATCCTTTATTAAGTACTTCATTATTTTGGTAAGGCCACCTAAATATTTGCAATTACTATGCAGTACACGTAATCATAGCCGAAATAGCAACATGAAACATAAAATATTGTTATTCATACAATGTAAGAATCATATTATTGGTAACATCTAAATATAAACCTACTATCGCTTCAGCTTCATCCTTTTATCCCAAAGCAACACTTATCGCGAATTCGTGACAAATATTATTTATCAGCTGAACTGAAACATGCTGAAAACCACAGCCACAGTCACAATCCTTATCATCATTCATCTGTCAATTCTTTATCCATCGGTTAAACCTGTTTTGTTTGAATCTTACTGTGACTACTTACTAGCACATGTAGAAGTATTGTCATTTTGAATACCATATTCAGAACACAGATTCTTGTTAGTTTTATCTTTGTCTTCGTTCGATTTTCTAACACTTTTATATAGATGGTTGTTCCATGTTTGTATACATAGTTTCTAATGATTGGTAGGTATATGGTAGTGTCCTCATCAGGAGATACTTACATGGTCTCTGTCAATTAACAATCTTATAGAGCTTTCGTCTACCACATTTAATTAATCTTTCAACGACTCCAAAGGGCCTGTTCCTGTGCTTCTTGGCCACTCTGTTGTAGCAGAGTTCATAAGTTTTATAATTTATCGTGTCTATTTGATAAAACAGCTGATACTGTTTTTGAACCATGAGTTTTCTCACATATTATATATCAAGATTGTGTGACAAGTACAATTCATACAACTTTTCTCACTTAATTCTTCCGTATCTTGATCTAATCTTCTGTATTCTCCAGTACGGTTTCATCAATCTTGTCATTTATATTTTTGGCTCCTGATTCATTTTATTCAATAAATATATCAGGTTTTGGTAGAAATTGGTGTTATTACTTCCCATGGTGCAATCTTTTAGACACCAACTAAATTGTTAGTTGTGAACTAAAAAAACACATATTAAATCGTTTCTGCAATGCGAATTTGACATTGATGAAAGATGATCAATGACAAATTCACATACTATAAGTACTGATATTCAGCTAAATGTGGGAAAACTGAGAGTCGACTTTTACAAAATTGGCAAAAGTCTAGTAAGGTGATATTCATAAAAAAAATATTTTCAAAAGTAGGATTTAAAAACCTACCCAATATCAAATTTTATTGAACTATTCACAATACGTACGTAATATAAGTGGATGGACGTGACCATAGATGGTATTCACGGTAGCTTGATGGACAAAACTAAGTTAAACTAGGGAAATATGAACTGTCACAGTATCTATTCTGCGCTAATTATTAGGATACAAAGTTAGTTAAGAAAAGATTCTATAGTACTAGCGGTCATACCTTTTGACTGCGTAAACTTACAAGTTTGAGTTCGATTCCAAGGGACTACAGACTTGAGTATATGGTTTTAATTTCAACTCGATACCACTACCCAACTCGGTATCTGAGATAAGGCATCTTGATAGACAGACAGACAGCAAAGTGACCCTATAAGGGTTCCGTTTTTTCTTGTGACGTACGGAATTCTAACAACAAACATACAAGATATCCGCGAAAAACATAACACTTCCTTGTCTGTTAAAAATGGCTATTTACTTTAATAAGGCTAGGTTAGGTTGAACTCTATCTTTTAAAATATTCTATTTCTTTTCCAAACCAAACAAAGTTTCTTAAAAATAAAACATTAAATGGAAAAATCCGTGCAACCCACATAATTACATTATCTTTGTAAGATTCACTTTTAGTAAAGTAATCGCAAAGATAACAGACAATGTTGATGGAAGTGTTGATAAATCACTGGAGACACACCTGGAATGCAGAGAGATACATAAATTGAATTAATGTGCATTGTACATACTTGGGGATGGATCGAAGACTACGGTATTCTCTTATATAGAAGTACAAGATGAACACCACGAAGGTTTTCTGGTAGAACGTGCCCACGGCAAGTCTTAAGATAATATGATCCTTGTTCTCGCTACGAAAGCAATGCAGTCTAAAAAATCGTAAAAACATTTAGTCTCTTACAAGCAACGTTTAGTCTTCATCACTGGATAAAGAAGCGTAAAAGTAAGAGTTCCTTAAGACGAAGGTGACCTAGGAAGAGTAGTATAAGTGTGTAGGTTCTTAGGATGGATTTCTTAAGATTAATATGCTAAAGGGGTTATTAGGAATGAAAGTTACCAAAGTTCGTCATATTTGGCAATGGAAATTCAACCCGACACGGCTTGTTAAGGTAGAAAATACAAACAAGAGTAAAAGACCTTTATCAAAACTAGAACATGCAATTACCATAGAAGTCTTCCTTCTGAGGCAATAGAACAGCCTACCCACAACCTAACATAAAACTAACCACGTCATTCAAGAACGTTACATTACATAACAGAGTCACTTAAAGACAAACTCATGAAGCTGAAGCCAACACAGTTTAAGTAATTCTCGTTATTACAGGTATAATGTTCAGAAATGTCGCGTTTCTACATTGTGTAGAACTGTTATGTGCCTCATTGTAAATGCATGGGCTCTTAGGTACAGCAATTGTTGAATGGTGCATCCTTATGGTAGACATTTAAATGCTTTAACAGGCTTTGAGATTGAAAAAGGTTTTCTTAGTGTTTACTTGAAATGGGATAAGCGTGTACGTTTTGCCAGACTAATCGTACTAGACGAATAAGGATTTGACCAAGTGGTAGCCATAGTCTATGCTTGTCCTGAAGCTCGTTGGTTTGACGATTTCATCGAAATCGCGGGAAACACCTTGATAAGGTACGCACAAAGCCCAGAAGAAAGGGGAGGCCTATACCTAACAGTGGGTGATTCCAGGCTGATATGATAGTATTAGACGAAAAGGTTCTCCAAAAGCAGATCATCATCATATAACGCTTTGGTAAACCCATTACAAAAGCCTCTTTATTACACCATTTTTCTTCAATTGCACGTTACTTTTTCATCTACATACCATACTCCAAGTCTTGGCTAAATTGCCTATGCCACTAACCAAACAATCAGATTTGATGCTTTGTGTCTTACCTTCTACAAATCGTTCTCCATGAACGACAAAAGCCATATTGCTTCATACTTAAAAATCAAACGTAACTATCTGCTTATAACGGAAAACAACAAGTAATATGATTATTTAACTACCTTCACTGAAGAGAACACGACTGCACTACAATGCGAACTATAGAAATCATTGTTAGAAATATGGCGCCAGTCAATATCGAGATAAGTGCATTTAACTGAGATAACATAGCATGACATTATGCCGGTAATCCTCGAAGTATTAATATGTACAGGTCTTATAGAACACCCAGATTACGCCAGTACATTTCAGTCCCATATCGGACAAGACTATTGCCAACAATTAGACAAAAATCCGGACTCCAAGGCTGCTTTTAAGCAATTCCTGATAGAAAAAATATATTTTACTGACCTGGGAATTGAACCTAAGATCTCATACTCAGCAGTAGTGCTTACGACTACTAAACGAATGAGGTCTGAAAATAAAATAATTTCTGTTATCGTAAACGTAGGTTGCCGAGAAGAGGATACTAGTAGACAGTAACACAGGTTGGATAAAAACCATCAATCAGATTGCATTTAAAGGTCGTGGTGACCTGTTGGGTGGCAACTGCTTACATCACTTCATTAATGGGTGGTAAAGCTAAAATATAACGATAGGTTTACGAGACGTTATTGTAAGCTGTCACTACCAGGTCGGTTGAAACGAATATGGCTGTTTCTGATCAGGTAGAATTTCAGCATTTTACAGACTGATTGCTCTTTGATTTAAGATATCCATCATCTGCCTAGCCTTTCGGTCGGCTTCCAGTCTAGCCGGATGCAGCTAAATATCAGTATTTTACATGGAGCGACTGCCTATCTGACCTCCACAACCCATTTAGTACTGGGTAATGCGATACCCCTTGGTAAGACTGGTTGTCAGACTTTCGGAACACTGACTACTTGTAACGTCTGTCAAACATCTACAAATTACAGCCGGGACCAACGGCTTAACGTGCTTTCCGAGGTACGGAGGAAACTCGGTATGGTCGGGTGGTCACCCATCCACAGACCAACCTAGGCAAACGCGGCTTAACCTAAAGATCGACCTGAGCGGCTGCTTTTATTTAGATGTCCAAATATTTATTTTTTTTTAGTCTGAAAGTTGTATTCATGTTCAACAGTTTCAAGGGTCCTACAGGTTCTCTAACCTATCTTCTAGAATATTTTATCGTCCTTTGTCGTCATCTCGACGACCAGCCTCACAAAATAATATTTACATTATTATTGTTTGTTATTTCCTTTGCATGTTCTAGTGACACATTTATCACAATTTATCAACCTCCTGACATAATTGTGATAAGAATACCTGACTTTGCGATAATGTTTCCAACCGCTTGAATGGAACGCAAGCCTCTTGGCGCATAACTTGCCAAATTTTTCACTTCTCTCCTTTTTAAGTATTTTACGGACTCCTGTACTACTCAAGGGTAAATTTTGTAATATTCAATTCACTGCTTTTGATATCTGATTGTTTTATACTATCATTTACTGTTTTAAAATCTTGCTTTTCTTGTTCGTAAATTTTAAGATCATCTTCCGTTGTGTTATGTTTAGGAGTAATGTCTTACAGGATTACAGGTTTAACAATTGTTGCTGTTATTTTGATGCCCCTTTAAATAATACCTAGAAAATACATTCTTATACCTGTATTTATATTTGACCTTCCTTTCCTTTCAAAGTCTTTGAAATCGTGAAGATAGAAATCTCAATTGAGCCGAACTTAAACTTGGCATCAAATCCACCAAGTGCTCAAAATCTGTCTTGAATGAAACATATCTATGTCGATCGCTCTATCAGCAGCGTTGAATTTTTCCGTAAGATTCACAGTACTCACAGTCGGACAACTACTGCAATTAATCATATGCACGATCAGGTAATTAATACGCTTTTGTTTATCTGAGAAACACGTGTCAGGAACATGTCTTAAGACCTACAGGCCACTCGTTGATATCAGCCGATCAATCACAGTGATAACGTATCATTTGTATCGGGTACGCACTAAATTCAATGCAATTTTTACTAAAAACTTTTATTTTGATTTGAAATTATGTCGGTTTATCTAGGTCTTGTGTTTGACGGCTTGTGTCTGTGGCTTAGTTGTTATCCTGTGGATTATATTATTATCCAATGACAAGATTAAATGAGTAGGCGTTTAGTAATTTTAACTGTTTCACATAGATTTAGTTAATTGAAGCGAAAGTGCTGTCAGCACCAGGCCGTGTCGACGGCGCGTTAGTGTTTTACGCGCGCCTCAAAGAGATGTCAGCAAAGCAGAGGGACCTGCTAGGGCCTCCGCCTGCCGGGATTGCGGGTTGTTCGAAAGATATACCGCGGCCCCGGAACATAAAGGGCGGTAGATGGATCATGGGTGGGTTTTAGTCAGTACAAGTCTGACATGCCCCCCCCGCTCCGCCCAGAGCGGTGGAAGTTATTTGATGATTTTCCAATCCAAAAAAGAAAAAGTGCTGTCAGCATTTGTAGAATTTTTCTTAGAACTATCGTGTGACTGATTCCCATCGCCTTGATTTCACAGTTCGTATTTACTTCTTAATGTGACAAACTTCATATCATGCGTCCTCTCATACTCCAGTTGCGTTACTGCGTTGTCTGTCAGAGAATTTTAGATTTTAAATAAGTAGACACTCTTTATCTAGTCTTTAATTCTCGCGTGGTTAGGTGCATAACGTGGTGTCAGAGTTTTTATAGCGCCCATGGGCCTCTGACTTTTACAATACGCACATGATTTCTAACAGTCAAAAATAAAACCGACTTCCAAAAAAAAAATACTAACAAGTGGAAAAAAACTTCACTTCCGGAAATCGGTGGAATAAAAGTCAATGAAACCAACAAGTCACCGACTTGTTAGTAAAGTTATTTCACCCTTTTTAGTTTTTACAAAAAAACAGCAGTTTTAGTTATGGTATAATGATAATAACATAATTTTTATAGAGTATTCATTATTCATTGTTACTAAAAGATTAGCAGATCCTCTATATAGACATAGAGAAAAAAATATGTATTTAAGACGATAGCTTATAAACTATCAAAGCAATATAAAATAGAATTGATATAGGACCACCTGGGAAGTATACCCTACCAAACGAATTTTGCAAATCGGTCCAGGCGTCTTTCAAAAATAGGTAAAAAAGAGATTCCAACGAATTAGAACCAACTTCTTTTTTTGAGGTCGGTTAAAAAGTGCGTCCGTTGGGTTCGAACACAAGACCTTTGAACCTCTTTTTAAAATTCTCTGCTGGTACATACCTATAAGCGCCTTTAAATAAAACCATCCCAGCTGTTTACTCTATATTAAATCCTTTTTTATCTCTGAGATTTAACATCTTATCCCATCATTTAAGACACACCATAGATTACATCTGTCATAATAATTAAAAGTTATTACATACATATAATAATTATCTTAGTCGTGCAAGAGAAAACCTACTGAACTCAAGGTTGTCACCAGGTTACATTGTTGTGTAAATGTAGTTATATTTTAGTTATCTAAAAAATTACAAGACGTCTGTTTAAAACTGTATCACGTTTTTACCTAGGGCGGGATTCAAAGGTGTTCTTGTAGATAGATAGATAGAATATTCTTTATTATGTACACCATACAAATAACAGTAATAACATTAAACAACTTATAAATAGGGTGACACAATAGGCGGTCTTATCGCTAAAAGCGATATTTGCAAGACAACCTTTTGGATGGATTTAAAGGAGGAGAAACAGTACTGTAGGTAGTCTGTGGTGTAACATTTTTCAAAATTAATAGCTTCATTTAAAAATAAACAAATATTTATATATAAATACATATAATATACATTTAAAATAATAATCCTCAACAGCAAGGTATTTAATAATGTTGTTTAAGGAGAGAGGTAGTGCTTTTTGACCAGAATTTTAAAAGTGGACAGTATTTGAGCGCTCCTTGCAGACATGGACAGGGCATTCCATAGCCGTACAGCTTGAACTGTAAAAGATTTATCGTAAAAGCTAGTAGAATGCACCGGCATCTCCAGTCTCAGGTTTTCCGATGACCTCAGATATCTATTATGTGTGTCAGGAAGGAAGGAAGGTGTCTTGTAGTATGTATACTATCATTTTGCCCGTTATGTCCAAGTCTCAAGTAATAGGGGGTGAACCTATTGCCATCAACCATACCCAAATCCGGTTGCTGTCTGTTTAGTTATATAAAAATATGTTGGTATCTAATTCTTCAGTAGTAAATTATTCAAATACTTATTTATGTAAATTGTATTTAGTATAGCTTTAATTCGCCAATCACGCTCTTTTAGTTAACGCTGATGAAAATAGGTTTTTGGTGGTAAATGATGATTGAATAACGTCCAAGATTAAATAAATTGTGTCAAAGAAGCTATTTAGAGACTGGAAGAGAAAAAGCATACATTTACTTATTTATAGGTAAGGTTTTATTTAAAACTGCAGTATTAAAAATCAATTGATACCCATTCACCTTTCTATCTTAATGAGTGTGAGTGATGTGAATTCTTATCAAATGATTACTAATTATATTTTGTGTTTAATCTTCTCACATTTCCTGATACCATTCCTTTAAGCGCCAAAACATATCTAAACATGATTGATGACTAAATCTTTAGTTAAACAAAGAATCCATGAGACTGTAACCTACTATAAAAATACGTCTATGTTTGCAATCAGATAAAACTGAATAATTTGTAAAGATATAAAATATATGTAACTACGCCATTATAATAATAAAAAAGTAATGTATGAATTTCAAAGAGTACCTACAATTCGGTCCAGGATTGACGTTATCATTGAGAAAATAAATGAAATACTGTTACGTCACTGTTGCCGTGTGTCCAGACTGTGTTGCATTTGTTTGCAGTGGGTGTTATAATGTTAAGATTAGTAAGATATCAGATTTATTTCTTAAAACTTAAAAAAAGAAAAACTTTGTACAAAGGCGGACTTAATGCTTTGGGCATTTTCTACCAATCTACTTTAGGATGGTACTGAGAGAAATATAGTAAGTAGGTGCGCATAAGGGTGCATACCAGAAAGTTCACAAGAAAAAAATTACAAATAAAATATAACGGTAAATACTTACATACCTACCTACATACAAACAAAATAAAGTAGAGTTAAAATACATAGAGAAAAACTAACAACCAAGATTTACAAGTAGCTATAAAAATATATTGTCTTCTTATTAGCTGACGAGACTATTAAAGATCTACAAATGACAGCCTGACGGGACCAACAGCTTAACTTGCTTTCCGAGGCACGGAGAAATCTCGGTATGTAAGAGATCCGAATGTTGGAAATTCATCAGTGCTTTGGTATGGCATTAGTTAGTATAAACAACCTATATCAGTGTGCTTGCACTTACGCCGTAGTTTAAAAAAATAAATTGATCAGTATTTGGTTTCAGTTCTAATCCGACGTAGATTAACACGGTTTAAAAGATAAAATTAATGTTAATGCGTCTATTATCTCTTAATTCCTTAATTTACCATTTGATCAGTAGTGTCTGGCAGCTAGATATTATGATTTACTGCCAAGGCTTAGAAACAAACATGTAGTTGTGGAAAAAACGTGTCATTTTGTTTATGTTTTATCTTCCAGAAAAGAATAAAAAGCATTCTGAAATGACTACTGTGAAATATTTTCCAGTAATATTATTAGGGTTTTTGCATTTTAAGGGCTAGTCTGACTAAAATATTCAGCATAAGATAAATTTTGTTAGGTTAGTCCTCTGTGTAGGTACCTCCTGTGGGCGAAGGAAAGTTATAACCATGATGGGATTCACGGAATATAAATTAAACTGTCTATTATGTATTTTCTTCTAATCAATAGGCACTTAATTACAAAACAGATGCAAAGTATTTTTGAAAGAAGAATGGGATTAATTTTTTCGCCAAAGAACACGTCTCAAATAATAACGCCAAAAAAAGCCCGTAAAGTTTTGACGTTACACTAAATATTTGGGCGCCGAGTTCAAGATAACTGTTATCATTTTTTTTTATCAAAAATCTTCACAATCAGCTACATACATCATCATTTATCATCCTTTTGACGTATAAGTGAACTGATTCTGTGGGCCATTTCGTCTAACTACGCGGTCAGGTTCAGTTGTGTGATTTTTACTATAAGTTTCTTAAATAATATATATATTTTTTTACGTAATCCGAGGGTAGTCTTGAGAACGTGTTATTTGTAGTTAGGTACGCTAATTTGTGAATCTTGGTTTTGTTATGTATTAAAGTTACTACTTTAACAATAAGTGGGTTGGTGAATTTATAAAAATCGTGCTTCGATAGTAGTAATTTTGTTGGGTTATTTTTTTTAGTCTTTAATTTTTTTTTTGTTGTAGAACGTGTCTACAATAATCTTATCTTAACATTGGATTGACGTACACTTTCTTTAATTCAGATTTAAGAGCATTACGTATCGTAATCACTGTTAATCCTACTATCACTTCAAAATCCTATAAAAAAAAAACTGGCATCAATCAAAAACAATTATCTAAGTGCCTAAATGTCTTATGTAATTAAAAAAGCGACTCGATTGACGATAACTTATCATTTCAGTTACGAACAGTATTCAGTATATCAGTGAACGTGTGTTAATCAGTATTAAATGGACAAAAAAGTGAGTTTTTAACAAAAATGTGTTCGAGAAGGAACAGTGGTAAACACAAGTGATTATGTCAGTGAGGTGACGAGAGGAGGGCCGGTCGGCGGAGGCTGTGTAACTGAAAACATTCCCCTATTAAAAATTTTATCCAAGGGCCCACTGGATACTAGCAAGGATATCTGCAAAATGACCAAGGGCCCTCGGAAAGTGAAACTAGTCATTGTAGTCAACAATAAGAAAGAGTGAGTATTATTACATTCCATTTTATTTTTTTTTATCTGTGCTTTTTGATACCTGTTTTTTCGGATGGAAAATCATCAAATAACGTCCCCCGTTTTGGGCGGAGCGAGGGGGGGGCTGTCAGACATTTACTGACTCAAACCCTTACATTATTATTTTACCCTTTGTGTTCCGGGACTGCGGTATCTCCTTAGAACAACCCGCAACCCCGGCAGGCAGTGGCCTAACAGAACAGAATTAGAAGTATTTTTGTTTAGAAACTTAAATACATCTACTTAGCACTACTGGACAAAGACCTAATGTGAAGGCAGTCTTTAGCAAATTGCCACAATAAATAAAGGACTCTGTGGCAGCTCTTTTTATTGAGCGAGTGGCATTATCCTTCTCTCTACGAGTTTCCTCTATGAAATCGCACACTCTATGTACACCTGTTTCTTTTTCCTTATAAACTTCCTTCCCTGTAATTTGTACTTACACGACAGGTTATTTGACCCTTGCATCATAAGGAAGGAAATGTGACTGTCTTCAGCTGTCACACGTCATGCCACATCATCACAACACACGGGGCTAAACTAGTTCTGGCAATAAGATGTACCTTGCAACAAGTTTTACCAAGGCGTTATCATAGTACTGTAATGTGTAGAAGATAAAATACTTTAAAATTATATTTTAAGCCATAATTTCAGCAACACATGTCACACAATAAAATACAAGGCCTTCTATCCTTACTAATATTATAAAAGCGAAAGTGAGTTTGTTACGTCTTCACGCTTAAATGGCCCAACCGATTTTGATGAATTTTGGTACAGAGATAGTTGGGACCCTAGAGACGGACATAGGCTACAAAAAGTGAGAAAAAGAGGGAAGAAAAGGGGAGAGATAGATATATTTTTTTGCGATCATCACGCGGGTTTAAGTTTGCTTTAGCCCAAAGTAACTATGCCACGCGGGCGGAAGCTATTTCTTTCTAAATCTAGTAGAGTATTCGAATGTCTTTGCAAACCTGCACTGTCCTAGGTTTGATCAATGTTATCAGACCTCTACAGTACAAGAAACTGAGATGTAGAGGTCAGGTAGTCATTTATGTAAAATACTGGTATTCAACTGCATCTGGTTAGACAGGAAACCCACGTCAATATACGCGTGAAAAGTCTAGGCAGAGGATAGTAATCATAAGGTTATCGCTCGCTAGGTTATCCAACCTCTTTGGCGCTCTTTTAACCGCCTTCTACCACGGGTAGAAGGAGAATTTAGGGTTCCGTACTTCAAAAGGAAAACGTCTGTCTGTCTGTCATGGCCATTTATCTCGGGAACCCGTGAAGGTATCCAGTTGAAATTAAATTCTAATATAACCAAGTCTGTGTTCCCTTGGAGTTGTGGAAAAATCATATCTATCTATCTATCTAAGTCTACGCAGTCAAAAGATATGGCCGTTTATGTCGCGTTTTTTGAGTCCAGTTTTTGTGTATAAAAACGATTTTTGTTTCTAAGTTCCGAGTCTAGTGTGAATTATGTACAACTAGCTTTTGCCCGCGGCTTCGCTCGCTTTTAATTCGGGGTAACACAGTTCCCCTTTCCTGATTTGCAGGTACCTGCTACTTGTAGTTTTTGCCCTATCGCCTTATTTTTTGTAATTTTATAATTGCAAAGCTAAGTTTTCCCTTCTCTTCCCTCTTTCCCCCTCACTTCTCACTTTTTTTAGCATATGTTTCCGTGGTACCAAATATCTCTGTACCAAAATTCATCAAAATCGGTTTAGCCATGTAGGTGTGAAGACGTAACAACCAAACAAACTCACTTTCGCTTTTATAATATTAGTAAGGATAACAACAGGTATGAACAAATGCTGTCAGAAAACTTTACTTTGTAAGAAATAGTATAAACAATATGTGCACGTGTTTGTAATGAATAAGATATAACACTTTGTAATAAACAAATAGTTTGCTAGAAGTGCCAAGCCTCTATCACTAACAATAGGTACGTCTTTGAACATTTCAGACTGGTACTTCAACTAAGACTACAAATTATATAGGTAGTTCTGAAAAAAATCCCAAACATATTTTTTTTTTATGGAACTCTTTAAAACTTAACCTCTAAATAACATCGCCTTAACATGAGAAAACCGTACAAATGTTACGTCCTGATAAAATTCTGACGATTTGCTAAAAAGCTCAACATGTCGAGAGAAATTCGGATGGATGGTAACCTTAGCTAAGAGCGAATCTATTAAAGTTTAATATCTTGTGCTTTTGCTAATGATACAAAACAAAAGAAAGTTTCGGTGTAAATAAATTTAAAAACAAAGAGATATGAAAAAAATTAATATAAAAAAATATTCATAAAAGTAATAGGTAAATAAAATTATCCAAGTTTTAAGTTGGAATGGTTTTTAGATATATTTTTTTACAATATATACGTTTTCCATTTTGTTTTTAAAATTACATAAATCAATTTCCATATTTTAATAGACAAGACTTAAACTTTTTCAGGACCACAGACAGCTTCGATCTGTTTTTGACCGACTTGAAAAAAGAAGGAGGTTCTATGTATGTGTGTATTTTGTACCGCTTTGGTTGTTAACGTAATGCCCCAGGCAGACTCGCAAATCAAAATCTAGCCTCACTCCAAGAGCCTCGTTTATCCAACATCACAAATCTAATCACAGTCATCTAAAGGCATAAAGAATAAAAAAAACTAACCATTTCATTAGACTCTAATTACAAAAAATACATAATTAAATAAACGGCAAACCAGTCATCCTTGCCAGTTGTCATCGCAGCGGATACAAGCCATTTTCTCCCTATTGTGGTGGGCAATTAAGATGATTTTCAGATAACATTAGCATATAATGGACTACGTCGGTTCATTCATGGTTTCCATTAAAGATAGTTTGTAGTACTTGTGTATGTATGGCATTTTATTGCATGTTGCGTTTTAAGAAATTTTGCCTTATTTACTTATATATCTCGTGGTTAAGCGTCTAACCTGTTGTCAGAATGTTTATGCCGCAAATTTCTGTCATATTGCACCTACTATGTTTTTGTCCCTGCATTACCCTAAGGTTGACTGGTAGAAAATGCCCAAGGCATTAAATCCGCCTTTGTACAATGTTTTTTCTACTTGTGCATGAAGTTTTAATAAAAATAATCTCATTATCTTGAAATTCTTTGTTTTCACTAAACAGGTTTGCTTTTATCCATCATCCATCATGAGAATAAGTGAACCGGTAACCTATTATATAAAATGTTCATCAAATAAATAAACGAACCATGAATGAGTACTTTGTTTAGGTTGACAGACCTTGGTTACTACAAATACCACCGCAGTCTACCTAAGAGGGGAAATCCTTAAAAAATATAAAGGAAAACAACAAGGAAAAGTTAAAACAACAATGTTTCCTCATACAAACATTCCGAGTGATTTTGATTCATACCTTCACAATTATTTTTCTACTCTGAATATTTTTGACATACCAAAACACAGTTAACTTACTTTACCAACGACGTACTTTGGTCTAGTGCACTCAAACGCTTCTTCTACAAAGGGGTTCTAGGTAAGGTGTTATTGAGTTTTTCCGTCAGAAGTTTTTCAGTAGGTAGCAGCCACATTCAGGATTTGTGCACGGTTCTTTTCAATAGGGACACCGTCTAGTACATGTGAATTCAAATGTCATCGCAAAATACTAGTATCAAATTATATTAATAATATCAAGTATATCGACAACGTGAATTCGGAAATCGCAAGCATTCTGTACAATGTACCTGTCTCGATGAATCTTTATTTACATTTTATTAAATGGCATCCCATTATACAATATGTTGTTTTGCATCCTCGTCAAATTCAAGGACGTAACTATGCTAATGATTCTAGACCCGAATCGATAATAAAATAAGTAGGTTTTTTTTTTTTGTTTTTTCGTATTTTCAGAAATCGGTAAGTGCACACAGGTGCGTGCATGCCGCTGTATGATACGTATGCGCCGACGCTCACGCACACTGTTCTGTGTGTTCTGTAGGTGATTCTCTACTTTTGAAGTGAAATATTCTGTAATACTGTTAAATTTAAACACACAGAGATAGATCATAAAAGCGCCGTATATTATTATTGATCAGGTACCGTAATTTTCATTGATTATTGACTTTTACTAGCACCTCCTAAATTTTGACGAGGATGCAAATCAACATATTGTATAATGGGATGCCATTTTATGTCTATTAAAAACATTCTTTCAATCAGATTACAGAATGGTCCAATCAGTTGTTCTTGTAATAGAAGATTAAGCGAGAATGAAAACGCCAGATAAAAGTTTTCATAGTGTTTTATAACAACCAAAAATAATTTTTAGGGTTCCGTAGGCAAAAATTAAAACTGGACCCTATTACTAAAAGAGATACCGCGGCCCTGGAATACAAAGAGCCAAAGAAAGAAGTCGACAGTCCCCCCCCCCCCCCAACTAGAGCGGGAAAAATTACCTCTCACGATTAACAGCATATCGGAATCCAATGGAAAACGTTCCGCAGCTATTAATATTGGTGTATTTGTTATTATGGGGGTAGAATGTGGGTCTAGGCCCCGCTCAGGGCCGGCTCATAATTTAATGAGTGGAAAACGATTTCCATTTTTTATTTTTTGCAACATTGTCGTATGGTAATTGCCGACTATGAATGTGGTCGTAACGCCATTTGAGGTCCGTTTTTACGTTGATGTGTCTAAAAGAGTGATAGATATGAATGTTGAGGGAGGCAGAGAGAGAGGAAGGCTACAGAAAAATGGATGGGTAGTCTAAGGAATGAAGGATAGAAAGGAGTAAATGATGCCGTGACGTCTGACAGAGGAGAATAGAAGAAGACAACTTGATGCGCCGACCCTAAATAAAATTGAACAAAGGCAGAAAGATGACGACGTCCATTTTTACCCATTTTCCTGCTGACGTAAACCTATAGCGCCACCACACCTAACAACAACACAAACATCATCATCAATGACTAACTATTTTATAAAATAGATTAGCAAAATTATCGCAATCAAAATTACTACTTATCAGATTTTAACAATACCCTGATTAGATGTAATTAGCTATCTAAATAATATTAGTGTGATGCTAAATAGAGATATCAACTAGTAAACACAAAGTCCAAAATAAATGAAGCCGAAGTTGCAAATCTTGTGCAAGTTACAGTATAGGTGTTATGCAAGGCTGTGAAAAACTCACATAGAGAAAGAGGGAAGAAAAAGAGGAGAGAAAGATACATTTTTTTCGATCATCACGCAGGTTAAAGTTAGCGTTAGCCCAAAGTAATTATGCCACGCGGACGAAGTCGCGGGCGGAAGCTTGTTCTTCAATATTAAACCAACGTTCCTATATAGGGTGTTTAATAAAGACTTTGGTGCGTGACGAGCACAAGCAGCGCTGGTGGTAATAACATTGTCTTGCGTCTAGGTGTCGACTATGAATGAAACATTAGTATTCACGATGGCTATCGTGTACGACTTGAAGTTACATGAAGTTGCAAACTGATTGTGTTTTGTTTCGTAACCTCATTCAAGTAGATGACGCTGCAGTTTGTTCGATAGACAAATAACTTAGGGCGGTTTGAGGATTAGAGAAATTATACCAGTAACATTCCACCAATAACAGGAATCGTGTTGCTGAAGAGTTTGTTTCTGTGTTGTAAGAGATAAATAAGAAATCCTGTCGATGAGAAATAATTCTTGGGTGGACAAGAGACTTAGATTTTCATCATCATCTTCCCCTTGCCCATGTCCCATGATACTTATGTCCATCTGTCTGTAACGCACAGGTATCGAGTTGAAATTAAAACCATATGCTGAAGTATGTGGTCCTTTTTTGCTGTGAAATCCACCCTCTAAGTCTACGCAGTCAAAACATATGACCCTTTATGTCTCAAGTTTGTACGGAACCCTCGATGCGTGAGTCTGACTCGCACTCGGCCGGTTTTAATTCCTTTCTTTTTTGTCAGTTGACATAGTACCACAAGGTGCAAGGTGCAAAAATCTTCATACTTAAATTTACAGTGTTGTAATAGCCCACTTTTTTCCCGCCTAGCCTTGTCGCTAAAATTCGCCAAAGAACAAGGTTGTCATCAAGGCTGTCCTAGTTCCAACTGCCAAACTGAACCATTACATGTGTAGCCTCTTGTTACTCATCCCCAAAACGTCGCTTAACACTGATTCACACTCAATTTACCATTGAAATAGTAAAACTCAGTTTACTACAAATGAGTAATGATTACGGTACAATACGGAAATGTCACGCCACAGCGACGCGGGGAGTCTCTCACGCGATTTCACGTCCTTGGCTAAAGGAAGAGCGCCATTTGCACATCTATCAAGGCCGAATGACCGTGAGAGTTCGGACTATAGATTGATATTTTTTGCCATGGTCACTAACATTATTTGTTGTTTTAGAAGAGTTTGTGGCAAAAAAATCCAGCTGCTCGGGTCGATCTTTAGGTTAAGTTGCGCTTGCCTAGGTATGGTTTCTGCATGGGTGACCACTTGTAACTTACCTTTAAGCACGTTAAGCTGTTGGTCCCGGCTGTCAGTTGTAGATCTTTGACAGTCAGTACAGATAGTCAGTATCCCGAAAGTCTGACAACTAGTGTTTCCAAGTGGGTTCCTATTACCCAGTTCTAACTGTGTTTTGGAAGTTAGATAGGCAGTCGCTTCGTGTAAAGTATTGGTATTTAGCTGAATCTGGTTAGACTGAGAGTTGACCCCAACTGTTTGATATATCCATGTTTATTATTCATTGTTAGTTCCCGAGTATTTCGGAGTGGTTACTAACGCTATGATCACGGATAAATAATTAGCATGGCAAATATCCCGTTTCTAATGTTATTAATAATGATATTTTTTTAGGAACACGTTTTTTCCATTCTTTTGAATCTCGAACTTTTTTTTGGAGTTCTACAAGCTTTAATATGAGTGATAGATCAGGTTTTTTATTAAATACACCTTACCTTGGGAGTCGGGAAGATATCTACCAGTGAGTTAAGCGAAAAATTCTTATGGGCCTAGTGTAGGTCTAGCCAATCGATTAGCATTAAATGTGACAAGATCTTGCACGTAGCCAGGATTGAGATAGAAAGCTAGAACAGTGAGCAAATGAAATTTGTGTCTTTACAAGATGCCTGGACGTTGTAATAATATCTTGAAAATCATCAATGTCTAAGAGGAAGGGATCCCTGACATCATTTCCATCCTTGCATCATATTAAACTGTGCCACAGACAAAGATTACTCCAATCAATTAAAGAGATCCGCCTCAATTTATCCAGTGTTTTAAAACATGTTCGTACGAAAGATCTCATCGCGTGTCTCTTGTCATTAAACGATTTTGAGACTAAGTAACACTTTGTAGCGATTTATTGACTGCGTAAACGGGTTTTTCATAAAATTCTGACGCCATATTGAAATTTGGATATTTCGCATCTGCAACTACGCTTACGCACGATTCAATGCGTTCTAGTTTGTGAAATGGTACAGTATTGCTTATAATATGACATTAAAACGAAGTTGAATTGAATTGAATTTTGTCTTGAGAACCCATTGGAAATCAAAATACTCAAACCCTCTTAAGTTTTCAGTTAAAACCGTTCTTTACACTGTACATCCTTATATTATAAAAGCGAAAGTGAGTTTGTTTGTTTGTTACCTCTTCAAGCTTTAATGGCTAAACCGATTTTGATGAATTTTGGTACAGAGATAGTTGGGAACCAGGAGACGGTTATATGCTATTTAAAAAAAAAGTGGGATGTGAGGGAGAAAGAGGGAAGAAAACTTAGCGTTGCTATCACAAATCAATAAGGCGCAAGGGGAACTGTGTTACCCCGAATTTAACGCGAGCGAAGCTGCGGGCAAAATCTAGTTTTTTTATATAAATAAAAGAGAAAATCACTGACGCACTTATCACGAAATCTCAGAAACTTCAAGTGTCAAATTTCAAATTTTGCATGGACTTAGAACGTAGGTTTGGCTTGGCTCAATGCTGGTCCTGTTCCACAAGAATAGGGGTAAACTCATTGATTGGTATCCGAAGCTATAGTGGAAGCTGCAGAAGATTGTAAGACTATCTTTGCAATGTATAGAATCAATTCTCTAGTATTGTATAATTATTAAGCCCATATGTGAGTGCTATGTATTATTATTGACTTGACGAAGCCCTGGTGGTTGATAGTGTCATGCTCACTTAAATGTCTCGCTGATGGTGGCGGGTGTGTCGGGTCATTTAGCTCCCTTCAAAATGGTCGAGCTAAATGGGGCTGATCCATACGTCATGTTCGTGAACGGGCGCTGTCAGTTGGGACTGGTCATTTTTTAGCTACCACGGTTTATTTTTAACTTATTTAGATTTAAAATTAAATTTTGATTTTTATTTACTCTGGACGCTCTTACTGTGCACGTCTTTCTACATCGTTCTCACATATTTGTATAATCTCAACATGAATGATGTAAATACAATTTTGTAAAAATATTATAATTTAAAAGAGTGTCCATGGAGTTTCTTGCCCATTCTTCTCCATAGAGATCAACGCTTTGGAATGGGCAACTACAGTACTTTCACAAGTTATTATGCCTTGTGACCGGGACTGTAGATTCATTTTGTTTCTTGACATTCAAAAGTGCCTGTAATGGTCTAATTGAAATAAATGGTTTTGAATTTGAATTTTGAATTTGAATTTGGTGCTCACTAAAGCCGGATTTTGCAAAAGTGTGAATTAAGGTGGCAAAGTTTGTATGGGATAGCGCGATTCCTTGTCAGATTGACTTGAAATTTTGCTTAGACATTTTTTCACGAAATTAAAAGACTATTTAACATCACACTTCGACAACAAGAAGCTGCGGTGAAACCGCTGAGCACAGGTAGTATGGTTTATAAATAAGCTTTGTAATTTTATACAAATTTTGTACCTACAAGGTCAGCCCTGTTGATGTAAAGACCTGTTGTACATCCATTTTCCTTTCACCCTTACTGCATTAAAACCCATTTTTTCCAATTTAAAAGTAGCTTAAGCATAAAAACAGGTAAAACATAATATTCACTGCAGTAAAAACCCCATACTCCGGACGTATCCGCCTACCGTTCATCACACGAACCGCACTACAAATTATGAATTAATTGCTATTATGACCAACCATGGGAACTGTACCATTCATTCATATTTAAACCATGTTTTTGTTGTACTTTATTTTTAACTTGCTGACTTTGAAAGGTTATTTTTGTCATGTATAGCTGTTTTGAAGTAGAAAAGGTTTTTGACAGTGAATCATAAGTAACATTGATGGTTTAATGCGCAAAAGACAAATCAGATGCTTGCAGTAAGCATTTGTAGTCAGAGTTAATTTTTGGCGCCATTTTCGCCTCCGCCATCTTTACTGCCACCATCTTCTTTACCGCCATTACAGGCAAGGGTGAAAAGCTTTAAAGCCTATGATTAACAATACTTTCGTTCGGTGTGACAAAAAGAGTTTTTAGTTGTAAAAACAGAAAAAAAAACTTCTAATCTACAGCAGCTACAACACAGTATTTACAATTAATTCGTTACGTGACGTTGCCGTCGCCATGTTTGTACGCCCATAGAGCACAGCCGTGATTAGGGTAATGACGGGAAGCTGGTTGCTGGCTGGCTTCATGGCTTCCGCGAGAAACTACCAGTCATCATCAACCACCATTATTACGGGTTTGCCACGTCATTTCTGATCAGTTACGTTGGTGTTGTGTTGGGGTTTATGACGATCTGTTAAAAATATAGAGATATTTAGTTTTTTTTAGAAAGTTAAAATTTTTAGACTTTTAATAAGAGGATCATAAGTTTTCCTGAAAATGGTTCAAGCTGCTTATGAATTATCAAGGAGTCAGCTGGTTAATCGAAAAGTTCTACAATGTAGATCTCTATAGTGGAGAACGGGCAAGAAACTCCATGGACACTATTTTAAATCAAATTGACGGCACGGTTGGCGCAGTGGCTGAGCGATCGACTGCTGCGCTGCGTGTCGCGGGTTCGATTCCCGCACGGAACAAATATTTGTGGTGTGTGGCCTACAGATAGTTGTTCCGAGTCTGGCTGTTTGTTTATGTGAGTTTCAATGTTTGTAAACGCGCCCACGATACAGGAGAAATTCCTTGTGTGGAGCAATGTTTGTTTAAAATAAATAGGTACACTGTAAATACCCCCCTTACATAATACTCCTTTTGGATAAGTACTTAATTTCAAATATATGTAAGGTGGCAAATAAAGCGGTATATTTTTATAAAATGCATACTAAAGGCATTTAAAGTGCCATTCAATCCAAAAAATAATAACTTGATGCAAGTTTTTGCTGTGTACACTTTAGTGTTCGTTTCGATTGAGCGACAACAAATTGTGCTCAATTGAGATATTATTTTAGTAATTTACACATTTGATGACATCCTATTTGTAACATGTGGGATATAAAAATGAACATTTAGGTTGCTGTTTGTCTTAAGACGGGAAAACCAGTTGCGCAGTTTTGAAGGTTTAAATGACGTTGCGGGGTGGTTTAGCCACTGCGGTTTGTGGTTATGATTCCTAAGGCGCCCCCTTAAATTTCAAATTATACTCATTGGTCTATTGGTCGGGTGTATGTCGACTTCGCAGACCGAAAATAATATTATGTTTATATTAAACATGGCCTGGAAACACCCGTTGCCAGCCTTAGACAAAACTGAAGTGTCTCAAATGTTTGCATTTTTTTAATATTCATTTAATATCAACCTACACACTGCTGGAATACAAAATATACTACTACTGGTACTGGTACTTATACATAATCTTTACAACGGATATAAAATAACAATATAACGCTTAATATCGACTAAAACACCGTTTCCCCAACTTTATAGCATTATTCTAAAAATGGGTAATTTTACACACTAAATAAAATAAAACAATTTAGTTAATATTACACTAACTCGTGGGAAAACCGAATGAAATCAGAATTTTATTGCTAAAAGATAGGGAGTCCACTTATCTAGCCAAACGTGTGGATTTCAAAGATACCAGTAAAAATAAAGATTATTGCGATTAAATGATAAGTTGGGGGAAATGGCGCTACCTACCTTTATTTTGCTATGCCACTTTGCTGGCAAAATAAATAAAGGATGGTAACGGTTTTTTTTGTAATACAAGGTGGAACGTACGTGCGCGTTAGTGTTCCACGCGCGCCTCAAAGAGATGTCAGCAAAGCAGAGGGGCCTGCCAGGGCCACCGCCTGCCGGGGTTGCGGCCCCGGAACATAAAGGGCAAAAGAAGGAACATGGGTCGGTTTTAGTCAGTAAAAGTCTGATATTCCCCTACGCTACGCCCAAAGCGAGGGAAGTTTTTTGATGATATCCCGTCCGCAAAAAAAATGGTGGAACGCACGGTATACCTACTGAATACGAGGTAACTTTCAGCGTCGGTGGGCTTTCACCCTGTATACTTAACCTATTTATGAGAAGTGGAACTATCTCAAAGAGCTCTGCTTAGTAGAGTTTTGTCTCTGTCCAAACCACAGATACAGACAAAGGAGGTTCATTACAATTTAATAAATTGCTTTCGTCTTTGTCTTGTCATGATCGCTGCTTGTTGGACCCCACCGTGATGCAGATCTGTCCTGTCAAACTTCTCTCCTACAACTTCGTTTTTCGATGTAATTTAGGCAAAACTTTTAGCGACACCATCCACATTTCCAAAAAGAAAACTCATTTTTATACAAATTGGCCAAAACAAAATGGCGCCACATTTCACTATCCACGTATGCTGTGCGTCAGAATATAATCACTAATTATGTCGAGTAATCCCACTGTATCTATAGTACTACGTAGGTATACGTCACCTAGTGTCACTATTAGGTAATATGTAGATGCTTGCGTGTCGTCAAGTTGTTTTTTTAGGATACTAACTTTTCGCTCGCGTTAAATTCGGGGTAACACAGTTCCCCTTTCCTGATTTGCAGGTATCTGCTACCTGTAGTTTTTGCCCTTGCGCCTTATTTATTGTAATAGCAAAGCTAAGATTCTTCCCTCTTTCTCCCTCATTTCTCAAATAAAAAAAATTGCCTATGTCCTTCTCCAGGGTATCAACTATTACTGTACCAAAATTCATCAAAATCGGTTTAGCCATTTATTTGCCTTGGGTTTGAACTCGAGACCTATAACTTGACATTCAGACACTACAAGGCTTTCACTGCTGACCCTAACTAAACTTTACTAACTGAAACGCGTCGTAAATCCCTGAGGAAAACAATCACGAAAGGTTCACGATGATTTCTCTTGGGACTAGTTAAAGACACAGTATAGGTAGAAAACGGAATATCTTAGGAAGGCCCTTTCATTAACTATATGTAACATAATAATATCAACTCTGGAGATTTTCCTATAAGGAAGAATTCCGTTCCGTTTCTTTTACAAAAGTAAAATAATTTGCATTCATCTTGAAAGCTCAAGGAATGTTTAAGTTCAGGCAGCACCAACATAGACCGATTAAAATTCTATCAGATATATATACTATAGAAAATTAAAAAAAATACCATCCAAGAGAGAGTCAGACTTGCGCAACGAGGGTTCTGTACAAACTTGCGACATAAATAGCCATGTATTTTGACTGCGTAGACTTAGAGGGTTGATTTTTTTCAAAATCACAAAGGGACTACAGAGTTGAGTATATGGTTTAATTTCAACTCTAAACCTCCACTCGGTTTCAAGATAAAGCCAAAGTGTTAGACAGAGAAATAGACGGAAAACAAAGTGTTTTTTTATCGTTTATTCCAGAAAAATTACATAAAAGTTTTCACATAAATGCGACAAACTGCAGTACAGTTTGTCGGCAGATAGCTAAAATAACCCTTTTTATTTTTTTCCTTTTAAGGTACCTACGTCAATCAATACTCAGGATCACTTATGTGAATACTCACAGTGAGGACTCACATAAGCTACCAAAAGATCTTGAAAAGCTTTTCAACTTTTAAAGTGATCGCTAATTGTCAAAGCCCTCACATCTAACTTCATTCACCAAAAACCCATCCTAGCAACAATAAACTTAATACAAGATAACACGAACAGTTAAGCATCACAATATGGCCGTCCTTGCTGTTGCTCGCTAACTCGGCCGTCACGCAACGCTTATGAAAATCACAAACACACCGCTTGCGTCAAAGGAATATGTGTTACTACTTCAATGAAATGCTGACACAATAAACGATTCGATTCGCACTTAAAGGGTATTGTGGGGACATTGAGTACATGTTGTCTAGACTTGGAACTGTCTATAGACCTTTGAGAGTGTTTATTTTGGTACTAAAGAGTCCTAAGTCTCCGGGATGTAGGGTTGTTCGAAAGAGATGCCGCGTCCCGGAACATAAAGGGCACTAGAAGAAACATGGGTGGGTTTTAGTCAGTACAAGTCTGACACTCCCCCGCTCCGCCCAGAACTCGGAAAGTTGTTTGATGATTTTCCATCCGCAAAAAAAGACTGAAAAGGAACAGTGTTGAGTGAGAAATGAGGGAGAAAGAGGAAAGAAAAGGGAAAACTTAACTTTGCTATTACAATAAATAAGGCACAAGGGCAAAAACTACAGGTAGCAGGTACCTGCAAATCACGAAAAAGGAACTGTGTTACCCCGAATTTAACGCGAGCGAAGCCGCGGGAAAAACCTAGTTCTTATATAATAACAAGGCAACTTGCCAATCAAAAGCACAAGACTCGAATGCAAAACGATTGACTTACGTTTCTCTACGATGCGTGCGGTTGTTTTTCCATTAAACGCTGCTATCACAACACTATCCCGCCATGAGACCCTATAACACATAAAAATGTTAATTTAGAAAAATTCGCGAGTGAAAATAGCGATCTGTATTCTACACGCACTATATTTCGCGACTGTTTCGTTCGCGTCCCAAATAAATTATTAATTGTCGAAATGCCGCAATAGCGGGGTCAAACGGATCATTTGAACATGCCCGTGTGGCTAATTATTGTATTTATTTATACTAATGGCTGAATTGTTTTTAGTAGCTTAATTTGATGATGGGTGGGCGTTGCCAACTTTTTCCTTTGCGTGAGATTTTGAGCGAAATTTTCGCATAGGTGAAGTTTCATTGTATGTATAGTTAGTTTAGTTTTTAGCTTTTGTGAACATAGTAAACATTCAATCTAAACTGAAAATATAAGAAACTAGCTTCTGCCCGCGACTTCGTCCGCGGAAAATTTTTTGTTTTAACATAAGATTACACTCGATTGATATTACTGTATTTAATTTTATTAGTAAAATATTTTTTGGAATCAGATCAGTAACTTCAAAGATTACCGAAGTTCTCTTTTCTGCTCAAGGTAACTTAACCCTTAGTCGCCTTTTACTTATTTTATTTATTTAAGTTAGGTATCTATTTAATTTGAAGCCTCTCTATATACAATGTTTGAGGTTGTTTTATTTTCCGGTAACAGAATAATCTGCTTTTCGGATGATACCACTCTTGATAGAACAACATATAATTGCCACGGGCCCGCGACGTCCTCACATTTTGGCTAGCGAGGCGCTGTGAGCGCTCGGAGCTAGATTCTCTAGCGCGTGCTTGCGAAATAATTATATTCTCTATTTCTCGAGAGGCGCTGCTCATTTTCAGGGGCAGATTCTTTCGTACGGCGTACTCGAGCGGCTCTTGTCTGTGATGCCTGCCGGGACAGTTGAGATTTCCTTTTAGGCATGTTCTCAACAAACTACGCACAGACTTGAAGACAATTATGAACAAAGGGAGAGCGACTCGAACACCGTCCGCCTTTACAAAACAAAACAATCGTAATATCGAATAACTCGTATCGATTATTACGATAGAACGAAGTACGAAACTACGAACATACAAAACAAACGTACAACGAAATTACGATATTTTCGATTATGAGGTATCTATCAACAACAACAACCATACGAACGAAACAATAAGCAACTGACATGTAATATTTAGAGGAGCTCGTGGCTTAATAATAGCAGCCGCTCGGGTCGATCTTTAGGTTAAGCCGCGCTTGCCTAGGTTGGTCTGTGGATAAGTGACCACCCGTTACATACCGAGTTTCCTCCGTACCTCGGAAAGCACGTTAAGCCGTTGGTCCCGGCTGCCATTTGTAGATCTTTGACAGTCGTTACAGGTAGTCAGTGTTCCAAAAGTCTGACAATGACAACCAGTCTTACCAAGGGGTATCGTATTACCCAGTATTAACTGGTTGTGGAGGTCAGATAGGCAGTCGCTCCATGTAAAATACTGATATTCAGCTGCATCCGGTTAGACTGGAAGCCGACTGGCCGACCCCAACATGGCCAACATAGTTGGGAAAAGGCTAGGCAGATGATGTAATATTTAGAATTCCAACTAATGACAACGTGGGCATAATAATTCGAGAGGGTCATCAATCCACGGAACGTCTTAACACCGCGATTCAGAAAAATGACGTAATTGCAGAACGCTATCTATGGGCAAATAGGTAAAACGTCTGCACAATGAAAGATATGCTAGGGGCATTTTGCGTTTTAGTAATTTTATAATATATTTTCTCCGAAACTGTATGACCAATTGATATACTGTAAATGGCAAATCTTATCTGTATGATGTTCTTGTGATACTAAAATAATTTATTGTCATAAGAATTAATATTTTGTTGCTCAAATAATCAACCAAACGTAAGCATGCCGAAAAAAAATGTTTTTTAATGCAATAAAAGAAGTAGAAAAGACAAAATATGAAAGATAGAGATATGGTATTGAGGACTTTTTTGTAGAAATAATTAAGACGAACCAGGTAGCCATACATTGTTTTTAATTTTAAGCAACTGTTTAGGCAGCGCGCGCAAATAATTCTGTTTCATGAGGTATTTTTTTCCGACTTGCTAGACAAAAGTTGTGATAGCTCAGTTAATATACATGTTATAGAAACAATTTATAGCCTATAGCACTCAGGAATAATGTAGCTTTCTACCAGAGAAGAAAATTTTAGAATTGGATTATGAGTTCCAGAGATTACCCCCTACATACAAACTTACAAACTTACAAATTTTACCTCTTTATAATATTAGTATAGATATCGCAAAGACTTTGGCATTCACTTCGAGTAGTGGTAGTGTTAAAGCTAGGCTTGCTCTTATAACGACTCTTCATGATGTTAGGGTTTCTGAAGTCTACCTGCCTTGTATACTTGCCGTTTTGTTATCACCTAGGCACGCCACTCTTCATCTTTATCGTGTATATACCTAACCTGGTGTCAGTGTTTTTATGGGCTTCTGGCTTGGCTGAAGACACTGAAATATCTCTAATACTTAGCGTATGCGTTCAAAACTCGGTCGTCGATGTTTTCAACAAGAACATCTTGTATGTACAATATTGTTGTAAGATTGAACATTTCATCCTTACTAATATTATAAAAGCGAAAGTGAGTTTGTTTGTTTGTTTGTTACCTCTTCACGCTTTAATGGCTAAACCGATTTTGATGAATTTTGGTACAGAGATAGTTGGGAACCAGGAGACGGACATAGGCAATTTTTTTTAAAAAAAGTGGGATATGAGGGAAAAAGAGGTATAAAACGGGAAAACTTAACGTTGCTTAAAATCAATAAGGCGCTACCGAATTTAACGCGAGCGAAGCCGCGGGCAAAAGCTAGTTAAGGGATATAAATTACCTGTATAATCCGCTACCAGTCTTTGGCAATAGCTAGTTAACCGTATCATTGTGCTCAACATCTAGCGTTGGAACTGGTGCCAAATGCTACCACTATGGTTGATTATTTTTCTTTCAACACCTCATTTTCTGCTTTGACGATTTATAGGCCCGTGCCGTTCCTTATAACTGCTGTCGTGGGGCCCGCAGCAAATTTCATCGAGGGCCCCTTGCTCTACCAGAGAGGGTAACAACCAATATTTTGCGGTGTGCCCGAGCTAACTTTTACAATGAAGCATAAAGTTGCAGTTTTTGTTGTTTACCTTTTGATACTACCATGGTTATCTAGTGTAGGGAAAGGTGGTGGGTAAGAAGGTGGGCATGTAAAAAAATGACGGTCATATGGAAGTGGGCTGGTTTTGACAGGCGGGGCCCTATTTTACGTAACCCCGTAGGTGTCGCTATGTGGTTAATCCAGAACTTTCTGTCATATAAATGCCTTTTGACAATTTATTTAGTTGTGGTTTTGTTTTTTTTATCAATACCTACTGACATAATTTTTTGAGTAAAGTTTCTTCATAAGATAACTATATTCAATTTTATTCATACGGAGAGCAACTACAGCAGCAATAATACTATAATTGCTCACTCTTAAGATGGCGAGATTAATTAGCAAATTAATTTGTAAATAATTAAAGTAAGTTGCTAATGACGCACTAAACTTAAAGACGAGGTTCTTATTTGTCTATTTTTTAAATAGCCTTTAATGTCCCACTGCTGGGCTTAAACCTCACCATTACGTTTTTGGTACTCTTCTCCTGCGCCACAAACCATATTTATCATAAAAATCTTTAAAAGTAGGATAATAATCACAATAAACCTGATTCTCAATAAGCGCAAAGCTTTTAAACCGTCCCAGGCGAGTAATAACGCTAATAACATTTTATTACGTAATAACTAATAACCATTTACCTATTTAATAACATTTTACTTAATACATGGTTTATAATAAAATACTTACAGTTCAGTACTAACAGGTTGATGTCTAGATTTCTAGGACGTGGCTTTTTATGCGGTCTTTTCAGTATATTTTAAATTAATAAACTAGGTGTACTCAGCGGTTTCTCCCGCTGCTTAGGTCTCCTTCTGAAGAGGGCTTCCCTCATCATTTACGGATATAAACAATAGATGTTAGCGGATTCTTAGACCTAACCGATATGTACACTAAATTTCATGCAAATCGGTCCAGCCGTTTTAAAGGAGCTTGGTTACAAACACCGCGAAACGAGAATTTTATATATTAGAAGATGGAAAGCCTAGAACTTATCTAAACCCTAGATAAGGCTTTCTGTTCGTCTAACACACACGAAGTGTCCTAAGAAAAGTATAGTATGTTTGGAATATGAAATAAGCAGTCTTCTAATCATTCTCCTGGCCCTTCTCCCATCCTTATCCCAAGCTATTTGGGATTGGCGCAGCATGTCCTCGTCTTCCATACTCTCATTACTCGCCATCTCATCAGATACCTTCTTCCTTACCATCTTTCACACAGTCCATTCATCGTTTCTCCAAATTATCAATCTTCTAATGTTGAACAATTAAAAAAAGCAGTCTTTAGTCATAATCGTCACCACCTGATCCAAAGCCCAATAATAACTGCCCAGCGGCCATGTATCCACACATCGGCATAATTTGCCCGTACGGCTGTACGACACCGGCGCACGCGCAAGTGTGCCCGACAAGTGAGCCTTGACCGTTAATTCCAGTCAATACCAACACTAGTTTATGTAGATGCTAGAGTTTTGTGTCTCCATTCGTAATTGGAACAATTGAGGGGAAAAGTCTCATCAAATTATCATCATGTGCTGAGCCTTTCCCAAGATATAGCTGCTTATATGACATCAAAGCCTACCTACTGGGTAACATGATATCTCGTAGGTTAGACTTTTTCATGAATTCTTCTCCAAGAGAAGCATAATTGACTATTAATCTAACTCACTAAATATATGCAGTTTCCAACTGACTAGCTGATCTAGCTCTGGATTCAAGGTTTCACAAATAATGCAAAATCAAGAATTAGTAACTGTTTAGCCTAGGAAGGAATCCTCCATCACCAAAATCAACTGCTGGACATTGAAATCTCTAATCGTACGCCATTTAACTCAACCCTAAAGAAAATTACCCTTGGGAAGCTTACATTTAGAATAAACAAAATCACTCTGATATGAATAAAACTATAGAATGCAGAAACAGCAGATGCAAAAAAATAAACTATGATTGCACGCAAATCCTCGACATAATAACACATCAATTGACAAGTTTACTGCTGTAAGTAGACATCAAATGATCGTTACATGGCCATCATTCATCAGGAATAACAAATAACTAAGTGTTTTATGAATAGTAGCTGTTGCTTGCAAGATCTATCAATACTGGGGTTGCGGGTTACATGCGTAAAAAAATACTCTGCTGTAGGTAATCCTTACTAATATCATAAAAGCGAAAGTGAGTTTATTTGTTTGTTTGGTACGTCTTCACTCCTAAATGGCCAAACCGATTTTGATGAATTTTGGTACAGGGATAGTTGGGGCCCTGGAGACGGACATAGGCTAATATTTAAAAAAAAAATAGATAAGGGGGAGAGAAAGTTTTTTAAGCTATTGCATAGCTTCTATCGCGGACCTTGAGCGCGGGGACCGAATCCAGACATTCCGTAACGAAAAAAAACCTGACGCTCCCCACTCCGACGGGCACGGAGGTGTGGCTTGTCTAATGTCGTTTACACAATACGGTCAGTTATTTCAATCCCGATTCTAATGTTCTAATAGCGTGTTTGGTAGAGAATCGGATAGTCAATCGACATTACGCTGGATCAAACCCAAGGTCTTGTTCTTCTTATTGCGACTTCTTTTCATTGGAAGTACTTTTTAAATATTATATTTAGTTTTTTATTTTTTTATTTATTGTCTAAGTTGATAAAAAAATGTTTCTTTTTGCGACTTCTTTTCATTGGAAGTACTTTTTAAATATTTTATTTAGATTGTTTTTATTTATTGCATAAGTTGATAAAAAATGCTATGCAATAGCTTTACCGCGGCAGTCCCCGAGTGCCACACGTATTTTTTTTTTAGATCATCACGCGGCTTAAATTATCCCAATATTAAGTTATATTTTATTAGTGTTGACATCTTATGTGTATTGCTATAACATTTTATTTTCTATACAATTTATATTGGTTTGAAATAAATGACTTATGACCACCTCCTAAGTTCCAAGCGGATTATCCCTTCAAGATCGTGCGTGTCACATGAGGCCGTTTAGTACCTAAGTACTTGACATTTAATAACTGATATGTCGCATCTAAGATGTTAACTTGCATAAGTATTACTCATTAAATAAGATACGCAAAATCGTCTTAGAATATCCATAATCAATACTGGCATTAAATGCATCTGAATAAAACAGATACCGACCATAATATATTTGGGAAAAAGCTCTGCAAATGGTGACAACTGGACATGAGCCTCTGCCGAACGGTGTCTCATCTAAGTAGTTCTAAGACTATTTCATATTTTGGAACGAAGTCCCATATCGCACGATGCGAAAGGAGGTTAGACGGAAAAAATTAAGACCAAAAGTTGTAACGACACTTTTTGCTATAGTTGTAAGCCGTGCGGGCGTGCGCGTGTTTCTCTCTCATAGAAAGCAAGCCAGTTATTTTCGTTTCGTCTTTCTATTTAAACAGTTGTGGTGTCGCGACGATTATTTTTGTTGAGTGAATACAGGTTTTTTGTACATAATAAATATTAACTTCCTTTCATCCGGGTGTCCCTTGACACCTCTCAAGTTTTTATTTCCACTCTTCTCCCGTTTTGATAAACATTGCTATTGATATCATTTGACCGCACTCAAGGACTTTTATGACCATGTTAGATGACTGTACCAATGAGCGAGGTTGCTGCCTTTGAAGTAACGCAAAAGATACAAACCTCCGCTTTAAAATTCCATGTCATAAACGTATTAAACACAAATAAAACCATTCAATAGAAATAAATTTCTCACCTGTATTTCAACTCATGCACGACCATCGACTCTGTATGCGCACTCGCAGCCTAGGACGTGAGCAAGTACCTCTAACCACAGAGTAGAAAGATCCAAAAGGCTTCATTCACCAAGCTATGATATGATACGCGTACGCACACATAGACGCGGCGAGTGCAAGCGTACTTACGACTCGCGAGTGTACTTGCACTCGCTGTTCGTGAATCTTGTCAATGTGTGCGTGCGTTTTCGCTCAATGTTTGTAGCCAGCCTTCTGTATTTATCAATTTTGTGTCTTTACGTGGACTGAGGGTAAACCAATGTTATGTATTAGCCGTTATGTCGTGACGACATGGTTTCTTGTCCTTATGTGAATACTGTACTTTATAACATATTGTCTTTCATCATATTTATGTACTTATAACATAGTATCTTTGTACTTATAACATAGTATCTTTACGAATTTCAGCAGGATTAACATTTTTGGATTGCCTTTTGCTATCTTATGTCAGTGCCAATAAAATTTGACTTTACCATCACTATTGTTGATTCGCTGACATGTTGCTATGTCCATTACTTGTTATTGCTACTGTTGGGCAATTTTTTAACACATGGGAAATCAGCAAATAACTTCCCCCGCTCTGGGCGGAGAAGGGTGGAGTCTCAGACTTTTACTGACTACAACCTACTCATGTTCCTTCTTTTGCCGTTTATATTCCGGGGTCGCGGTATCTCTTTCAAACAACCCGCAACCCCGGTACTGCAGGACATAAGCCTTTGCGCTTCTGTACAATCTTCTCTTTATCAAGACCATAAGTATTGTTTAAAGTTTCGCATAACTAACAGTATGTTCTCGTTGTTTCAGCCCGCCTACGTTCAAGACATTGACGCCGACATCTCGCACTCAACTGAAGCAGCAGTTGATGCGAGAACATGCACAGGAACAGCTGCGCAGAGAGTCACTACAAGTAGGTAGCTTCTTCTTCTACTTTATCTACTGAGAGGACTGGACACTGGTATTCTAGACTTACTAACGATTTAGCAGTAAGACCGCTATCGCGGATTACATCATTACAATTTTATTCGTGTGTCTTCGTGTCGATGACAATTTAAATTAAATCAGCCCAAAATTTGGCGAAGAGTTCGGCACTTTCAGTTCCGTCTATCAGCTTCCGTGATATGCAAACAACAGGACAGGCAACACACGATATCAAGTGTCCCATCGTTTATTCCCAACACCTCAATTACAATCCAGGTCATCTATAAATCCACCTGAACAGGTTTTTCTTGCTTCAGCCAACCTGTGTCCGGTCCAATGATTAAATAATAGCCTCAGTGTTACCGTCCACTTTATTGTTGTCACTCTAACTAGCTTTCATTTACTGCATCACAGTAACAGCCACCTTTCCTTAAACAGTAGGCCTACCATCAACTTTTAGTTAACCATTCACTTCCGATGTAATCCAGTATAAGTACCTAAACTAAATCGTGCAGATTCGTACCATGAAGTGCCTTTAGCTGACAGGAGTTTGAATCTTCATGGACTGAATGAAAGATCGAAATTTGTCTGTGGTCCGCGGTGTGAGAAAGAGATGACGCTATACAGACGTTGCATAAGTCTGTCTCTTTTACTCGCACCATATGCGTTGCGTTTCGAAGCATAATCTGTATAAAAATTACAACAAAAACATTTTCAAATTACGTTTTCTAGCTTCAAATTATATACCATTACGCCATATTTAGTACTCATTAAATAATAGTAGTTTATATAATTATTTAATTAAGAAATATAAAAGGTTTGCTTAGTGTTGTTGTTAAAATAAATTGATTAAGATGAGTTAGGAACGCACCTCCACAGACTAAGTAACCTGTCGATGACAAATGACGTTCTGTTTTACGTAGTTGAACAAAAAGTTGATCTTACATAATTATTTTTTATGACAGGAATCCGTAATAAAAATCAGTATATTAATTGATTTAATGCCTGCACACTAATTGTATTCAATTGCAGTCAACAACTATTCTACTAACTAAAATAAATAGATAAATAGAGTTCTTTACTTAATTTTATTAGTATTATTTGAAGTTATATTAATAAGTAATACGAATAATGGCTGAAATACCTTGAATTATTTATATTATCACATTTTTTATAAAGTTATTAACAAAACGACTCATTTCACGCCAAGAAATACCAACTTTTTTTGAATTAGTTACTTTGACACATAAGCCATCCTTTTCAGGTTGATAAGTCACGTCATGGTATGAAAAATGAATGAACGAAAACAGTTTCGAAGCAATTGTCGACTTGATTTGGCGTTGCCTAAACTGGATCATGTTAAGGATATTGTGGTATGAAATAGCAAAACAGTTTATTTTAGGCCATCAATTGAATCGCAATAACAGTTGATGGTAAGCCTCCAGTCCTTACTGATGGATGAATTATGGTAGAAGTCTTTTGAGGGCTTCTGAATTATTTCTTTACAATTTGACTCCAAAAAGACTTTGTTTTCATGCTCGGTTAGCGAGACTCAAGCAAAGCATTTAAATACTATAAAATTAAAAAGTGTCGTGATGGCCCAGAGGTTAAAGTATTACCTCTCATGCACGAGGTTGTGGGTTTAAATCTGAGCAAGCACAAATGTGACTTTTTCAATTCATATGTAGTTCTCTTTTATCATGGACATCACAGACATCCAGCAGTTAAAGAAAACATCGTGAGGAAAACTCAAACTCAAAGCATTTATTACAATTAGACCATTACAGGCACTTTTGAATGTCATAAAAACAAAAAAAAAGATGCTGCTACAGTCCCAGTCACAAGACATAATAACTTGTGAAAGTACTTTAGTTGCCCATTCCAAAGCGTAGATCTCTATGGAGAAGAATGGGCAAGAAACTCCATGAACACTCTTTTAAATCATAATATTTATAAAATCATGGTTACATCATTCATGTTGAGATTATACATACTATATATGTGAGAACGATGTAGAAGAACGAGCACATTTATAGAAACCTTTACTTATTACTACTATAGTCTGAAATCACCAACCCGTCTTGAGCAAGCGTGGTGATCAATGCCGTGCCTCCTCTGTATGAGAAGACGCATTTGCCCAGCAGTGGGAGGGTAATAGGGTGCTCATTTTTTTTATGTTTTATTTTGTATGTAGGCGCCATGTTTTGAACCACTATCCGATCCGATTTCTAAAATTCTTGCAGTAGCGGAAAGCCACAAATAAGTAAACGCATGACTAACAAATTCGTTAACCTTGATACCACAATCCTGAGCAGTTTTCAAAAGGATCTAGTAAATCCAAAAAACAGCGGTGTTTTATGTGACGTACTAAGTATACAAGGAAATAACAAAGTAGGCAAGATTAATAAGATACTAGTAAACGAGGTTGAAAACCTGTCCCTTGGCAAAGGGTTTAAGCTGCCGGGGAAACACCGGGACAAGGAAAAAGCAAAAATAAAAAGCAAAATACATTCATCAGATATCAGAGTATTCATAAACATTTTACAAACTCGCATATTAATAACATTTTAATATATGACAAATCCATAGAAATCTTTCGAGATTCCTAAACATTGCTTCCCGTTACCAGGAGTCCATTGCTACTCCCAGTACTATTTCCGTGAATTAAATAATGTTGTATCTATTTTTTCTACTTTGTTTTTTTTTATAAATTTTTGCTAGTTCTAATTGCGACTTTATTTAATTTTCTTGATTTTCATGTTCTATTTACTTGTACGTACAAGCGATAACTTGTATGTGTTAGCTGTTAGTATTAGTTGGTTGTAAATAAATAAAAACATTAATTTGAATAACAAGCTTCATACGTAATGCAAGCATGGTCCTTGCACGTCCAATTCCACGAAAGATATAAAATCAGTAAATGTATCAAGCCTCCAACTCCCACGCCGTCTCCAGGGAAAACCTGACTGATGGTGGGTCTAGTCCATAAGTTACTGAACCACTGTTCTATGCATATAATGTGAAGTAGTGGATATTGTGAGCGAAAGCGTGATTTAAGTACAACTGATTCACTTTTGCATTATGGACTTATGTTCTATTTTATGGTCTTTTAATCCTTTTCGTCATATCGATTAATCCACAAACTATTCATATTTTCGTTTATTATTGTTTGTACATTTTTTAAATAATACAAAAAATAGTAGCCCATTGTTATCGGGAACAGATTCCAAGCTACTGGCGGTTAGGGCTCCAGAGGAAGTAACCTCCTAACATACGAGCCGTGTCCAAAAGTACCGCTTTCTGTATCAAGCCCTTGAGCGAGCTGCCTAACAAGAGGATCCTTGGTCCAGGGTCTTGGCAATTAAGCCATTGGCAGATACGACTATCGGCACAATGATCGCTGATTATTTATATCTTCATGTGTGAAGATCTTACAATCACATAACATGCACATCCGGCACATCTATTGGTACCGGGTTAACTAATGTTGTACATTTATATTACGTTTTCTCAGCTAAGTACTAGTTTTCCAAAGTTTAAGTTCGTTGGATTTCATTATTGTTTTTCTCTCGCTTATGTGAACGCTAATCTTATTACATTGTTTATGTTGATAAATAAAAACGTAACCCTTATAGGATCCGTCTATCTGTCTGTCTAGACGGATCTTGACAGATTCTCGTCAAGATTCTGTATCTCGGGAACGCGTGGAGGTATCGAGGTGAAATTAAAACCATTATATGCTGCATATGGTGCGCTGAGTCCGACTCGCACTTGTTCTGATTTTTTTCTAATTTGTACCTCTTGGTGTCTGTCCTCTACCACCATACTTTGTCTCCAATTACAATCCATTCCAGTATCGTACTTGTCTCCATATCAAGCTTAACGATGACCCACATAATATTTACCGTTTTGTCTATAATACTAATTAAATCTTGACTCTCAAGGCCATATATAATTTAATGATATGCCAATTGTCTGAACAAACTGATTGAACATATCACTGTCCGTATAAGGAACATTTGTTTTCATGTCAGTTTGTCATCTTATATCTAATCCTATTAGCATACTATGTAGGTTTTTCTTGTTAAGTAGCGGATTTGTTGCTGATTGTACATGGATTTTGTTATTCACTTAGCTTCTTTCAAAATGGTCGATATTGATGATTTACTTCTTTGGAGTTTGAGTTATTTGCAAAAATCCGTGAAACCAAACACGAGGGTGTTTGGTTTCACGGATTTTTGCAAATATATTAATTACTAGCTTTTGCCCGCGTTGCTCGCGTTAAATTCGGTATAACACAGTATCCTTGCGCCTTATTGATTTGTAATAGCAACGCTAAGTTTTCTCTTTTCTTCCCTCGTTTTCCCTCATAACCCACTTTTTTTTTTAAATTAGCCTATGTCCGTCTCCTGGTTCCCAATTATCTCTGTACCAAAATTCGTCAAAATCGGTTTAGCCATTAAAGCGTGAAGAGGTAACAAACAAACAAACAAACTCACTTTCGCTTTTATAATATTAGTAAGGATTACTATTGCAAACTCCATGTCTTGGACTGCAGCGCGGTGTAAATGTACCGTTAATACTTCGATTTTTGAATCGAAAATACAATTATTCTATAGCATTTTAATTCAATTGTTTGCAACCAGAACAATCAGTATAATCCATAGATGAGAATAAAATTATGAAAATATAATAAGTGAAACGAATATTTTTAATTTAAAAATCAACATTTACATTAAGTACTTAAACAGCGCTCGGTCCTATTTGGGCCTCCGGTTGATATTGTGATTCTCAGGAAAAGACTACAAAAGGGACTGCTTTTCGGGTCAAATACTGATGATCAGCAGAAGATCAGCCAGTCAGCTAATTAGAAACTGTAATAACTGTCCTTCCAAATTTTGTGTTTGTAACTTAGTTTGTGATAGATCTATTAAATATCATTTTGATTCAATTGAGGAAACTCTGTCATTGCGACCGACCCGTAATTAACACATGAGCCGTTAGGCGAAGGTGTTATGGAGCCGATAACAGAAGTGACAAATTCTTTCATGAAACAAACGAAACGACGTTATTCAATAAACTTACTCAGAAATTAAATAACAAAACGAATAGTATTTTTCTCATTAATCACTATGAAACTATGATTTAATTTGTTTTTTTTTCCGCGCTTAGGCTGAAGGAGAAACAAAGGCATGACGCCGGCTAACAGTCTAATATTAAAATTAAGAAATTCAATTATTATTGTTATAAGAACTCAAATATTGTGATTTTGTTGTTAGGCAAATTATTTCATAAATGATCACTTATAATACCACAAGAGCTTCAAAATTATCGGGTATTTTCCGATAGGTTCGTTGCAAACAAATGAAGCAGTCAAGTTTTTCTTTTCAGGTTAAAAAATCACGAGCGCGAAGCGCGAGTGATTTTTCCTGAAAAACTTGACGATTTTATTTGTTTGCAGGGAACCTATCGGGAAATGCCAGATAATTTTGAAGCTCGTGTGGTATTCGGGGGATTATTTTTCCGTCCCAAATGTCGGCCAATAGAATTGCACCATGTTTTGTTTTTTATGCATAACAACGACCAGAGAAAATTTTCAAAAAATTTTCAGTATAATACCATGTAGGTTGTACCACGTGACGTCGAATGGTGCAATTCTATTGGTCGATATTTGGGTCGGAAAAATAATCATGTATATTTGTGATATTCTGTTGATAAATACAGTTAAGTTTTGTATTATATATGAAGCCTCAAAAACATAAGTAAGAGCCACTATAGATATTCGAACAGTTTTTTTTAAATCTATGGTAAAATAAAAAAAAAGTAAAGCCCTCGTTGCGATAAATAATAAAAAAGGACGCGTGTTAAATTCATTGCATGGTGAACCTAATCGTAGTGCAATAAGAGACAGTTTTCGATGAATTGTATTGAAAAATACTTCGTCCATCTACTAATGAATATAATTACTTTGTTGCAGGCACAACAAGCAGGCCAGTCCAAGGACAATGAGGACAAGAAGAAGTCAAGTCCGGCGGAGGTGCCGCGGATCACGCCTCACGTTGACCTACCGCCACAAGTATTACAGGTAAGGTAACATTTATAAACCTACTAGCTTTCGCCCGCGGCTTTGCTCGCGTTAAATTCGGTATAGCAGACCTGCAGTTTTTGCTCTTGCGCCTGATGGATTTGTAATAGCTACGCTAAGTTTTCCCTTTTCTTCCCTCGTTCTCCCTTATATCCTACTTTTTTTAAATAAAAATTAGCCTATGTCCGTCTCCTGGTTCCCAACTATCTCTGTACCAAAATTCATCCAAATCGGTTTAGCCATTAAAGCGTGAAGAGGTAACAAACAAACAAACAAACTCACTTTCGCTTTTATAATATTAGTAAGGATATTGTAACTAAAAGGAGCGTACTAGGCCGACACCTAATTTAGAGTACCTACAAGTACTATTTCAACATTTATTTGATCACAGTTAACAGAAGTTAATCATTTCGTTGTTTTGTGAATCATGTGCTTGCAAAAGGATATTTACCACACAACAGGAGAAAATAGTAAAAAAATGAGTATATAAATGTACTGTAAAGTAAATGATGCCGTGACTTCTGACAGGGGAGAATGGAAGAAGAAAACGTGTTACGCCGACCCCAAATAGAATGGGCAGGAAAATGATGAATGATGATGATCATGACTTCAATCTCTGGTCTGGTCAAAAGGCTTAGGCAGCTCTGCCTAAGCCTTACTTTAACCAGACGAAGAACCTTGATGAACAAGCTTACACAATAGATGATGGATGTTACGATGTCAACATCCACGTAATGCCTTTGCAAATGAACTTTTTAAATAAACTTGAGAGGTGTCAAGGGACACCCGGATGGAACGAAGTTATTATTTATTTGGTACAAAAAACCTGTATACACTCAACAAAAATAATCGTCGCGACACTACACTGTTCAATGCGAAATAGAAAGACGAAACGAAAATAACTGGCTTGCTTTCTATGAGAGAGAGAGAGAGAGAGTCAGAGAAATACGCGCACGCCGCACGGCTTACAACTATAGCAAAAAGTGTCGTTACAACTTTTGGTCTTAAGCAAAACGTGTCATTACAACTTTTAGTCTTAATGTTTTTCGTCTAACCCCCTTTCGCAACGCGCGATAAGGAACTTCGTTCCAAAAACTTTTATTTTAAGCACGTGTTAAGTAATAATAACTAATCCTGTTCTAGGTGCGAACAGTTCTGGAGAACCCCACCCGGTATCACGTGATACAGAAGCAGAAGAGTCAAGTGCGCCAGTACCTCAGTGAATCATTTCAACCACAGACGCAGGTACAGTACCCTCAACTAAATACTTTTAGGCGACACGGTTAGCGCAGTAGCTGAGCGATCGACTGCTGTGCTGTGTGTCGCGGGTTCGATCCCCTCACGGAACTAATATTTGTATGGCCTACAGATAGTGTTTCCGGGTCTGTTTGTAAACGCACTTACGATACAGGAGAAATTTCTAGTATGGGGCAACTTTAAAAAAAAGATTCAGACGTTTTCATGGAAAGTGAATTAGCTGACTCTACGGTAGCCTTTTTCGGCTTAAAACTGAATAGTGTAATACTTCAGTTATTTGTGAAGATCTTTACTCGAAAAGAAAAGTTTAAAATTTACTAGATCTAGGTTTTTAAATTTTTGCATGTAAGAAAAGACCATTCGTCCACACAAATATTTATTACCAATTATATCTCGTTTTCTAGTTGTAAATCAAATCAAATCATTTATTTCAATTAGACCATTACAGGCACTTTTGAATGTCAAGAAACAAAATAACTTCTGAAAGTACTGTAGTTGCCCATTCCAAAGCGTTGATCTCCATGGAGAAGAATGGGCAAGAAACTCCATGGACACTCTTTTAAATTATAATATTTTAACAAAATCGTATTAACATCATTCATGTTGAGATTATACAAATATGTGAGAACGATGTAGAATGACGTGCACAGTAAGAGCGTCCAGAGTAAATAAAAAGCAAAATTTAATTTTAAATCTAAATAATTTAAAAATGAACCGTGGTAGCTAAAAAATGACCAGTCCCAACTGACAGCGCCCGTTCACGAACATGACGTATGGATCAGCCCCATTCAGCTCGACCATTTTGAAGGGAGCTAAATGACCCGACACACCCGCCACCATCAGCGAGACATTTAAGTGAGCATGACACTATCAACCACCAGGGCTTCGTCTAGTCAATGATAATACATAGCACTCACATATGGGATTAATAATTATACAATACTAGAGAATTGATTCTATACATTAAGTATTGACCATATACGTTTATATTCCAGGTATCACCCCGATGTGCGCCTGCGCAGTCCGCGCCCGAGCTGGGCACGCGGCGCGCGTCCTCCCCGGAGCGGCCCTCCTCCTCCCTGCGCTCGCCAGCCATGCCTTCCGCTAGCAATAACTCCGAGGTAAAATAAAACACTTTCTAAACTTTAAACATTAGATAACTAAGAATAATAAAAATCTTTAGAATTTTGGTTATAAAAAACTTTAAGTCAAGTTGCTAAAGACCTTGTGCCGACAGCTAGATTCATTAACAATACTTTGTTATATTTTCACCTGGATCAAGAGTATTAAGAAACTAGTTTTGCACTTATAACGAATCTCACATAAATGAATAGGACTGCTATTGAGCTAAGAAGACCAGTATTTTTTTTTACCAACAAGATAAACCGGCAAATGAGAGTCGGATTCGCGCACCGAGGCGAGGGCTCCGTACAAACTTGCGACAAATACGGACATTTTTTTTTACTACGTGCATTCAAAGGGTCTTGACAGACAGACGGACAACTAAGTGATCCTAGAAGGGTGCCGTTTTTTTCCTTTTGAGTAGCGGAACCCTAAAAATTTCAATTAAATATATTTGTACACCTCTGCCTCTGGGCAAAACATAGAAGATCTACCAATCTGTAACGTCTCACACTAATTTAACCATTGTTTACAAATAACGATTCTCAATTCAATTAAATTATTTATTGCATCTCACATGTGTTTTACAAGGTCTTAAATAATAAAAATAATACAGTTCCATGTGAACTGTATTATTATTATTATTTTATCTGGCACAAAAGATTTTTTAAAATAAGAAAAAAAATCTAAGTAATTAATTAACGTAAAATATAAATTAATACTTTCATAATAATAAGGTAATATTGATTTTATTAAAAGTATCAATGTTGCAGGTAAATTAGTAAAAATATCAGGTCTATTCAATAATAAATCAATACATTATGTCAATACAATAATAATCCAATACATTATGTTTCTGAAAACTCTTACCTCGCCAAACTGTTATAATCAAGATGCATAATTCTGACAAAACCTAAATAAATACGTCTTTACCATCACTCAACATCTTCAAAACCTTTGCAGGCTGATGAGTTCCTAGAAGACATCCTCTCGCTGGACTCGGGCGCAGGCCCGCTGTCATCGTCGGGCCCCCCGTCGGCCGCCAGCTCGGTGGCCGGCGACTGCTCGCTGCTGACCGATTCCGACATGCATGCGCTCGCCAAGGACCGTCAGAAGAAGGACAACCACAACATGAGTGAGTGACTGGTCCTGTTTGTAGGAGTGTCTTCCAGGGCCCCGATACAAGGGGGGTTAGTTGGTAAGGCGCCGACTGCACGCCGTTGAAGTATTCATGAAGATTTCCATTGGTACATAAATGTCCGGCGTTTTAGTTCCGCGCACGTTCGGACTTTTCCAGCTTTTGTTTGTAAATCTTTGGTAAACAAAATGGGTTGGTTTATTAAAAAAACTGTATTTTTTCTATCTGTTTACTTTAGAACTTTAGGTACTTGTACACCCAAAGTTAATGAAGTAAGTGCGGTCTAATAAACTGTCCGTATCGAATGTAAAGTTTTTTTTTTTATTAAATAGATGGATATCGAACAAACGAAAAAAACAAATGAAAATATTCACATGCATGATGGCCACCCCTTATTGTTGTGTTCGTATTGTCAAAACCAGCCCGACAAAACAAAAAAAAGATGGCGCTCAACCCAAATTTTATAGTTCCCAAAAGCGCCGTTAGATGGCACTTTTTATTTTAGTCCGATTCCTGAATCGCGGTGTTAAGATTCTCCGCCATTGAATGACCCCCGTCGCGTACTGTGTAACGATTATCGCTTCTCGGCCTTTTGGCTAAGATCAAAGTGTAGTATCTGTTCTTTTCAGCTTAATATCTGAAAGTTCCCTCAATGAGGGACCAGTATATTAATCTGATTTTTGTAAGTTGACGGGATGTTCGGGGCTCGCTCCACTCCTGTCACGGGTCGGCCCGGCATTGCAGTGCCGCAGGGATCGGCCCACATAATTGTCTGTAAAAATAGAGGATAGAGGGATAGACTACAATAGTCTGAATATGACCTAGTCCATATTCCCTGTAAAAATGCAGTCTGTTTGATATTTGAATTATTATCGACCAGCTTGTGCCCGCAGCTTCGGAAATTAACCCATGGGAACGTTTTGATTAAATTATTTATTTTGAATATTATCTATGACACTCAGGAATCATGCGGTTCAGGTTAAAGAATTTCAAAAATCGATTCAGTAGTTTAAACTCTTTTTAACTTTACTTCCTAGTCTCCCTACGTTTATACGCCAGTCATTCAATTCTTTGGCTGGGACCCTAATTATGTGAAACTGGTTTTCTGCTGATTTAAAAGGTAACTCAGATGAAGAAAACAAATACGTTTATTTGTGCACATAAGCTAAAAATAGGCGTTAGCGCATTCACCATAAATAAAATAATATTAATATTGAACAATAGTATCTATTTATTGATCCACCAACAATATTTTTCGCACTGGTTTTATGATTAAGGTAAAAATGCTTGTAATGAATAATATACAAAAGTGCAACAATAATTTTAAAGTAAACAGCATATAAAGGGAAGTTGCGCAAGAAAGAATAATTATATTATACTAATTTAGTTTTACGATACAATTTAAAACGATTTCTTTATTTTTTGTTTTAAAAGACATGTAACAATATGTATAAAAATTAATCAACGACATTCAGGGAAAAAGTCGCTCTAAACGGGTTAATGAAAGGTTACTATAGTAGCACCTTCATGATAACAATAATATTCGTTGCGCGTTTAAAAAACCCTCGTCCTCATAGTCTTCTCAGCGATTGAGATAAGCTAAGATTGAGCATTCCTATGATATGGATATCAAATGAAAGGGATTGAAATCCACACCATGGGAATGGATAAATAACTAGTCCGCCAATTTGGATTTATATTAAAGTCACTTCACTATGCCATGCATTGTCCGCAAAATTTTAGCTCAATCGTCAAATTCAATTTCTAAGTTTTTTTTACTTATCTACAAATGAAGCTAATAAAAGTGTGCTAATATAAGTAATAATACTTATTCCAAAATCATAATTTACAGTTGAAAGACGCCGTCGGTTCAACATCAACGACAGGATAAAGGAGCTAGGCACCCTCCTGCCGAAGACCAACGATCCGTTCTACGAGGTCATCAGGGACGTGCGCCCCAACAAGGGCACGATCCTCAAGAGCAGCGTGGACTACATCAAGTGTCTCCGGGATGAAGTGAACAGGTTGAAGCAGAGCGAACAGAGGAGGAAACAGATCGAGATACATAATAGGAAGCTTATGTTGAGGATACAGGTATGAACTTTTATTTTTGCGGATGGGAAATCCTCAAATAACTTCTCCCGCTCTGGACGGAGCGGGAGAAGTGCCAGACTTGTACTGACTAAAACCCACCCATGCTCCTTCTATTGCCCTTTACGTTCCGGGGCCTCGGTATCTCTTTCGAACAACCCGCGACTTCGGCAGGCGTTGGCCCTGGCAGGCCATTCTGCACGGGTATAAGTTAACCATATCATGTTGACCTTGTAAACTTATTGATTTGAATGACTGTGTTGATAGTATACTAAATTAGTCCTTATTATTATAGCTAAAACTGTTTGCATGCCTTATTTAAGGTAGTATAAGGATCATTTTTAAACTTAACATCTGTGCAAACAACTATTCTACTCTAACTAAATATTTTATATTATTATACTAGCTGTGCCTGGTAGTTTCACCCGCTGCTTATCTTCTTAGTGTTGTAGATGTAGCGTCATTATCGAATTTTGTAAAAATATAGCATGTGTTCAGTTCTGGCATCTATGAGAAAACCATAAAAATCTTAGAATTTTCATTGAATTTATATGGACGATATGCTAATATGTATCTCTTAGTAGCAAAGGAAAATTAATACTGGATAAGACTGTGTGAGATAAAATCATATCACAACTAAAAAGCCTTAAATAAAAAACTTTTTTGCCAAAAAAACCCGACTTCCAAAATAACATTAAATAGAAAGGAAAAAATCGATGAATCAAACGAATTTCCGGACGTATTTTCCGTCTATTTAGTGTTTTTTCGGACATCGTTTTTTTAAAGCGTTTAAAATGGCACATCGAGACCCTTTTTTCACCGAGTTGTATAATGTTTGTGTCATCATTAAAACGTATTCCGTCCTCATTACAGGAACTAGAGCGCCTAGCGCGCGTGCACGGGCTGGCCGTGTCGCCGGGCGAGGGCGGCTGGGCCTCGCCGCACACGGACGACTCGGGCGTGGAGTCGGCGCCCGAGCCCGCGCCCGAGCCGCGCGTGCAGCCTGCACCGCGGCCCTGCCACACTCCTGCACCCACTCCGGTTTGTACCACCTCCTGTTGCACCTGCCTTCGCTTAACGTATTCAGTCGATCCAGTTACCTTAGATTTTCCATTCATTTAGGGATAATGATGGTTTAAGGAGGACATCTCGTGAGGAGACGCCCTAAAAAGACATACAAAATTAAAATGCCTCATAGAAAAATTACATAGATTTAGATTTTTCAAATTTTAAACTGGAAACTTATCATAAATGAGATACTAATTCTACCTTTTAGTTTTGTTTTTACTAGGTATATTTTTATATACTAATTTAGTTACTATAAAATATTGAAGAATCTAAGTTAATTTTCTAGAAACCCTCTTTGGGTGAAGAACTCCTCCAGGGGTTTCCATAGTCCCCTATCTTGGGCTTAAAAGTACATATGCTGACCTTATTTTTTATTATGTTCTTCAAAAGCTTAGGTACTTAAGCTCGCGACCGGCATGTATGATCACGGACGAAACAGTCGACAGTGGTCCAAAATGAGTCCTTATTTGACATTGTAAATGTAACATATGTCTCCCTTTATGTCCCAGGAACTCGTCCTCCCCAAGACAGAGCCGCCGTCCCTCATGGAGTTCGGGTCCGCGCCGCCCGACCTGCTGCGGGACATGCCGCCCGCCGCCTGCCTGGCCGCGCTCGACGCACTCGGTACGTGTAGCACACCCACCAACTACTGCTACCGACACACAGAGCCGCCCGCCGCCTGCCTGGCCGCGCTCGACGCACTCGGTACGTGTAGCACACCCACCAACTACTGCTACCGACACACAGAGCCGCCCGCCGCCTGCCTGGCCGCGCTCGACGCACTCGGTACGTGTAGCACACCCACCAACTACTGCTACCGACACACAGAGCCGCCCGCCGGTACGTGTAGCACACCCACCAACTACTGCTACCGACACACAGAGCCGCCCGCCGCCTGCCTGGCCGCGCTCGACGCACTCGGTACGTGTAGCACACCCACCAACTACTGCTACCGACACACAGAGCCGCCCGCCGGTACGTGTAGCACACCCACCAACTACTGCTACCGACACACAGAGCCGCCCGCCGCCTGCCTGGCCGCGCTCGACGCACTCGGTACGTGTAGCACACCCACCAACTACTGCTACCGACACACAGAGCCGCCCGCCGGTACGTGTAGCACACCCACCAACTACTGCTACCGACACACAGAGCCGCCCGCCGCCTGCCTGGCCGCGCTCGACGCACTCGGTACGTGTAGCACACCCACCAACTACTGCTACCGACACACAGAGCCGCCCGCCGCCTGCCTGGCCGCGCTCGACGCACTCGGTACGTGTAGCACACCCACCAACTACTGCTACCGACACACAGAGCCGCCCGCCGCCTGCCTGGCCGCGCTCGACGCACTCGGTACGTGTAGCACACCCACCAACTACTGCTACCGACACACAGAGCCGCCCGCCGCCTGCCTGGCCGCGCTCGACGCACTCGGTACGTGTAGCACACCCACCAACTACTGCTACCGACACACAGAGCCGCCCGCCGGTACGTGTAGCACACCCACCAACTACTGCTACCGACACACAGAGCCGCCCGCCGCCTGCCTGGCCGCGCTCGACGCACTCGGTACGTGTAGCACACCCACCAACTACTGCTACCGACACACAGAGCCGCCCGCCGCCTGCCTGGCCGCGCTCGACGCACTCGGTACGTGTAGCACACCCACCAACTACTGCTACCGACACACAGAGCCGCCCGCCGCCTGCCTGGCCGCGCTCGACGCACTCGGTACGTGTAGCACACCCACCAACTACTGCTACCGACACACAGAGCCGCCCGCCGCCTGCCTGGCCGCGCTCGACGCACTCGGTACGTGTAGCACACCCACCAACTACTGCTACCGACACACAGAGCCGCCCGCCGCCTGCCTGGCCGCGCTCGACGCACTCGGTACGTGTAGCACACCCACCAACTACTGCTACCGACACACAGAGCCGCCCGCCGGTACGTGTAGCACACCCACCAACTACTGCTACCGACACACAGAGCCGCCCGCCGCCTGCCTGGCCGCGCTCGACGCACTCGGTACGTGTAGCACACCCACCAACTACTGCTACCGACACACAGAGCCGCCCGCCGGTACGTGTAGCACACCCACCAACTACTGCTACCGACACACAGAGCCGCTGTTCCTCATGGAGTTCGGATATATCATCGCAACAGCATCCTTGACACGTGTTCCGGACCGCGCCGGGTACCTTAGAACCTGTGAGACCGCGTTGGACATCGGTTCAGGCACTTACAACTGCCGACTTGCACTCATGGCGTCTGCAGCGTGGCACACCACTATATTCTTGGTCATAAGGGATTTGTGACCATAAACCTACCTATCCTTTTTCACTTCGTCAATTTGTTTTTTATGACAACAACTTCATTGTCTAACTTTAAGGCGCTGTACAAAGCAAACACTTCGTAAAACGTCTTGTTTTTCGTCGCAAAGTTAGCCGTATCTGTACATGCCACTAGCCAAAAAAAATAACCGTGTATAGTTCAATACATAAAGTAAAGAGTTAAACAAAATAAGTTTACAAAAGTGGTCTAGCACTACGAAAAAAAATGTTTAAAAAGACCAAGAAAAAAATTTTTTCGTCTCAAAATTCTCAATTTTTTCAGCGACAACCATCATATTTTTTATATCTATAACAAAGAAAATTGTATAGACTAAAGAGATATCTAAAATTTTTCAAACATTGAGCTGTGTATTTTTTATATTCAATCAAAACTGCAAAATGACCTACATTTTGGCGGACATGATATGCAAATAAAATCAAACTTCGAAATATTTTCGACCTTATTTCTATTCTTTCGATGCAATACTGTCGTGTACTTGTGTCAGACCATGCCTAGTATGCAACTAGCGTCACTTTCGTGAATACCTAAAGATTAGCTTATTGCCGCGCCTTAACTCTCCACAACGTAACTTTAACCGTCACAATACCTACATCTTTCAATAAGAAATAACTAACAGTTAGCCTCTCATCCACAGATGGCCTCAAGCTAGGCTCATGTTCGCCTCTCAGTCGAGACGAGGGCTTGTCGCTGGGCTGCCTTGAGCCCGACCTGTGCCTGGAGCCCGTGCCCGACCATCTGTTCTCCCACAAAGACATAAAGGTAAGACCTATTAATTGATAGCCATGATGGAGACAAAATGTTTTGAAATTACAATTATTACGGTACAAAAATCTCTTTTAGTGTGGCTTCAATTTAAAAGCCGCGACGCCGTGCCAATGTGAGACTGGCATCTTGTTTTTTTTGTTTTAAATTATTGTTACTAAACAATGGGTATATACTAAATTTAGCTGTCAAGTGGTGTTAGAATATCTTATTGCAAGCATCGCCACTTATAGAAAATCTGGTAAAGTAATGTTATATTTCAAAATAGCTTGACCTTATTGCTTAGATTGAGATCTTGCTATGGTGGCGACATCTACAATTAGCTTTTTATGGTCTTCCCAACTTTATCAACGCAACTGAAATGCAAAGAAATCCTTTTAGCATTTTATTAGTACATTTGGATTCATGTGAGGTAACTTTTTCATAGCGGCTGAGGCGGATTTGACGCCCGAGCCACCAGGCGAGGGTGTTATAGAGCCGAGAACAGCAGTGACAAATTCTCACGTGAATCAAACGACCGTTTTTTCTGGTCTCTTTAATTCCGGTTGTCTAAAGCCCCGTTCCAATAAACAAAAACGACTTGTTTTGCTTACGGATGGTAGTATTTTGACATAAGTTCTATGAGACTTATGTCAAAATCCTACTATCCGTAAGCAAAACGACTCGTTTTTGTTTATTGGAACGGGGCTTTAGTCGATATATTGTTTCTTTTTAACATGATTGTATCGCCCACAGATGCGACTGTCACCGACTCCCAACCTGCTTAGCAATGAGGACAGCGACGCGGTGCTTAACCTGGCACAAATTGAAGACCTTATGGACGACGACTCACATAACCCTGTCACATCAGGTACTATTTATTTACTGTCATCCTTAACAGTTAAAACGTCTGCTGAACAATATGGTCTCTTGTAATTTAGTGCTGCATATACTGGTCATAAGAGACGTTGAAAGTCACCATGCTTGGCAAACGAGATGCTGACAATAGCTGTTACGTGTGTCCTTTTTCAGCGAACCAGCACAGTAATAAGCACAGGAACAAATATTTGTATGACCTGCAGATAGTTCTTTCGGGTCTGGCTGTTTGTGTATGTGAGTTTAAATGTTTCTAAACGCACCTACGATACAGGAGAAATTTCTAGTGTGGGGCAAAGTTTTTTTCAAAAAAAATAAGACATTTATTTTTGTGTTTCATCATAGAGACTAACTCGTCAGGAGTTTGATGCTTAATAATAGCTGCCGCTCTGGTCGATCTTTAGGTTAAGCCATGCTTGTCTAGGCTGGTCTGTGAATGGGTGACCACCCGTTACATACTGACTTTCAATCGTGCCTCGGAAAGCGTTTTTAACTGTTGGTCCCGGCTGTCATTTGTAGATCTTTGACAGTCGTTACAAATAATCAGTGTCCCGAAAGTCTGACAACCAGTCTTGCTAATGAGTATTATATTATACCCAGTACTAACTGGGTTGTGGAGGTTAGATAGGCAGTCATTCCATGTAAAATACTTGTATTCAGCTGCATCCAACATAGTTGGGACAAAGCTTGGCAGATGATGATCATTGAGACTAACCGTGTGTTCTTTTGTTCAGGGGATCCAATGCTATGCTCATCGCCAACGTCGCAGTTGTGTCTCAGTAACGTGGTGGCGGAAGCAGCAGATAGAACTATTTCTGCCATGCTGCACGATGACTCGGCTGGCTATCATAACGGTAAGGACATAATGCTTGTATTCTCCAAGAACTGAATAGCCTTCTTGCATTATTTACAAATTCAGGACAACTCTGCTGTCGTAAGATAAAAGGCGCATTTGAGAAACCGCATTGCAGAATGAGCCTTACAAAAAAGGAGAATCTTAAATATAGGGAATACTAGCATTTTGCCCGCGGCTTCGCTCGCGTTAAATTCGGGGTAACACAGTTCCCCTTTCCTGATTTACAGGTAACTGCTAGCTGTAGTTTTTGCCCTTGTGCCTAATTTATTGTAATAGCAATGCTAAGTTTTCCCTTTTTTTCCCTCTTTCTTCCTCATATCTCAATCTATATCCATCTATAATAGCCTATGTCCGTCTCCAGGGTCCCAACTATCTCTGTACCAAAATTCATCAAAATCGGTTTAGCCATTTAGGCGTGAAGAAGTAACAAACAAACTCATATTCGCTTTTATAATATTAGTAAGTTTTAGATTACCTAGTGCTAACTGGGTTGTGGAGGTCAGATAGGCAGTCCCTTCATGTAAAATATCAGGTTAAACGAAACCGATCAAAAGGGCTAGGGTTTTCATCTGCCTAGGCGGAAGAGGAAGGCACAATACCTTCCATTTCAGCAGAAGTGCCTTTTTTCTTACGTTGGCAAAACTATCTTCTAATAATACTGCTTTAATGGTCCAAATACTCCTAAAATAAAGTAGCAGTCCCACGACTCCACGATTTTGGTATTCCCCCGTAAACACAGCAATGTTGTGTGCAGGTTCTTCGTCCCTGATGTCCCCGAGCGCGCTGGGGCTGTCGCTGGCGGAGGGCTGCCTGCCCGCGCTGCTGCTGGGCGGCCACCACGCGCCGCACTCGCCGCACAGCCACCCGCGACAGCACTGCTTCGACATGGACCTCGGAGCATAGCAATACTGACAGCTTTAAAACAGCGCCATCTGTTGACACACAGTATCAAACCCATTTGAAAAATGACAAACTGTTTTCTAGCTATGAATTTAAATGGGAACCTTATTCTCTATGAAACGGTGACATGAGTGACGCGTATTTCTGAAATATTTTTATAACACAAAAAGACAACCAGTAAACTTACTTCACGTAGTTACGATTCATATCGAGAGATGGCGCTGTACAGCAATATTACAACCTTCTCAGTTTCATATCAAATGGGAAGAATTTAGTAGAATTTCTTGGCTAAGAGTATTGGTAGCTTTTTTAAAAACACAATTAAACTTTATAAAACACAATTTAGAGATCTCTTCCATAAGTTTGAATGTAAAAGACGAGTATGAGTGCCTTACAAATAAGATTCTCATTAAGACAAGAACGAACTGACATAAATGCACGTTGTGTTCCGTACCTACCACTTTTGTTCCTATTCGCATATCCATTTAGAAATAAGACGTTTTTAACACACATTGGACACTTTACAAGTTTAGTTATTTAGGTGCGGAACCCAAATCGATGTTTTCTAGTGATGATGTGTTCAGTAACAGACATAAGTAGGAGAATGGTTGCATTGAATGATTTTATGGATTTATAGTAAACGTTGAAATGTTTTTGACAATGATATTAAATGTATAAAAAAAAAATTATATCTGACTTAAGAAAAAAGTAGAATATGTACGTTTTCAATGAGATCCTACACAGGAACTCAACTTTACAATTATATTTCAAAAAGAGTTGTTTTAAATATTTAAGATAGTAAAGTGAAATTCCATACTAAATATGAAACGCAAGCAGAACAAACATTGACACTTTTAACTTACGTCAGATATTTCAATGGTTCTCAAAGTTTTTCAAACAACTTCATTTCTAAGGCTGTTTGAAAACTTAAAGGATTTGAACGAAGTACGTACACAAACGTACATATTTACACAAATCGCGACACAAACAGAATCCCAGTTGATCGAAAGCCAAAGAGTTCATTTTAAAACCATATGAGATAGGTACTTACTATCTTTACTAACTTTCAACATCTTGAATACTGCTGAACTTAGGCAAAAAAGAATATAAAATTACAACTTTATGCTCAAATAAAACCTCTTTGACAGACGGATGATATTTTGAACCCTGAAAAAGTCTTTCCCTTTACTTTTATGAATTCGATTTAAAATTTTCTACTAAATTGTTTTAGTAGAAAATTTTAAAAAGTCCAGCAGTATGTAAATATTTAATAGTAAAAATTCTCCATTATTAGTTTAGGCATACTTTCTAGAACGATGTGATTGAGTAGTTACCGACTCACTGTATAGTTTAGTAATAAATACATTGTTTAAGAAAGCGTCCATTATTTCACATGGACTTATATCTAGCGTGATCAGTAGCTTTCCACAACCTTTTAAAGTGGTACATATTATTTTTATCACACTTGCGTAGAATAAAGAGGATTTATACGCTACCTCTTTTATACATTGAAGTTGTTAAAATAATACTGCTACAAGAGGGGGGATAGACATTTGGTACTGCTATTTTTTGGGGGCAAAATGCCCAAAAACTTTAAGAATCGGTGGCAAAGTAAATTGTATATAACATTTTTGTTTGTAGTCTAAATTGCTGCAGCTGATTAATACTTTAACTTTGTATAAAATAGTTTTGTAGTTATGTCTTCTATTAAACTATGTTTGGTTAATTGGTTTAACAACTATGCTAGAATTTTTAGACACTATAAAGTTTGGAAAGTAATCACTTTACTTAGTAAAATGAGGTTTTTTATAGGGACAGCAAAACTGGTTTTTCAGACACAATAACTGCTGTTTTTAATAGAAGATATAATTAAAATCAATGTGAATATACAGAAATAAATATATACAAACGTCTAAGACAAAGATCGCCTTTGTTACATAAATATTTACATAATAAAACAAGTATTATATACTATTTTAGATAGAGGTGCTATATTTTTTGATAAACACTTTAATGTTTAAAAAAACTGGGATATTACAAACGAAGGACCATATTTTTGTACAGAATAATTCATTGTGATACAAAATATATTTTTAGATGATATTTATTTAGATATACAAACTATATGTTTTGTATATGATAAACTTAGAGGGTAATTTCACAAAGTGCCTTGCTTTTTAGCCAATTTAGTAGGAAAAGCTTGAATTTTTTCGTTAAAAAAATATTTAAATAGATTTTTTTGTTAAAAATCTAACACTGGTTAAGAGAAACACTATGTATCTGTTAAGTTTGATGATGAATTTACGATATTTCATTATATTATGATATTTTTGAGACTATGTGACTATAGATCGTCTATCATTAGTTGACTTACCGACAAATTAATACCACAGCTGCAATATATTTTAGTAACTCTGATAAAACTACAATAATTTAGTCGGTTGAGTCAACTAAGTCGTTTTTAGACTATAAACAAGACAAACTTTAAAAAGTTGCCAGAAACATCACAAAAATACTTTTTGATTTTTTATTAAATTCATGAGCAATGAAAAATATTTTAAATGTTTTGTTTTTTAAACATGGCAACTTTTTACAGTTTGTCGAGAACTACGAACAAACGTATTTCCTTAAGATTTAAGAAAGAGAAGTTGCGAATCAGTGAGCCTTATCACTTATTGTTTAGATAATAAAGATCGTTTTTGTTAATATAATATTATAATGATCGCGCGCATGTTTTTATTGTATGTATTTTGTTTTTTCGCTCGAAATAGACGCTGTAGCTTAGTTCAATTATTATTTATTGAAATAGTGCAATGTTATTATTTTTTTCTTTCTTTTTGAATTTTGATATCAATTATTATTTTTATTGTAATTGTATTTTTAACTTTGTTCACGTACTTTACTTAGCTACCGACATATTTTTGTTAAAAATTATAAGATACTTTTGAAGCAAACATTATTATAAGTCAATTTATTTCATCTCAAATGCAGCATCTAAATCTTATAATAAATAATTATGACTTAAAGCAATAAGACGTCAATTACATTAATTGATAAACTTCAAAATGGCTGACATTTTGAGATTAAATAAATTAAAATTAGGTAACTCTAAATTTTGCCTGTTGATAAATAATCGAGCGAAACACGAAAACAAAGGATTATATTGTATGAATGTTATTTAATATTGTATGAGATTAAAAAATGTTGAAGTACAAAAAGTGAATAACAATGAATTTACGAGTAATATTCGTCTTTTATTGTTCGACAAATATAATACTCCACCTTATATAATAAGCGTTAATTTTTACACACAAATAAGTTAAAAAAGTGGTAACTATTTTTTAGATTTATGAAATCATCAAATTATCCTCAGACGTGGAGTTGAGGAAACCAGCCCGTTATACAATACAAAAAAAAAAAATATTTTCCCCGCTCCGGGCGAAGCGGGAGGGAGTATCAGTCTTTTACTGACTAAAACCTACCCATATTCCTATTTTTGTCCTTTGTGTTCAGGGGCCGCGGTATTTCTTTCGGACAACTAGTGACCCTGGTGGTTGGAATACTTTTAACTGATTTGGTATAACCCTAAGCCTTATCAGTTTCTAGAAATTTTCCTATTTATCCACGAATTTTTTCGAATACAGTTCAATTGATTTCATAGAAAACAAACAGTTCATTTTCATTTGAAATCAGGAAAGGGGAACTGTGTTATCCTGAACTTAACGCGAGCGAAGCCGCGGGCAAAAGCTAGTAATAAATAATTGTGAAAGTCCCTTCCAACAATTAACAATTTCAAACGAAAAGCAACTGTAATAGTATCTGACCTACTACAACAGTGGCCTACATCCCCTTCCTACGTTCTCAATATAATCAATACACAGTTTGACCATGCAAAAATCCTTATTAATTCAAAACATCGCTTGCATAAAAACTATCGTTAATTCTATTCGGCACACTCTTGCGCACACAATAGTGGAGACCTGCGCAAAACGCATTTCCCCCAAAAATTGAACTTGGCAACAATTATTTTTATTCATTCAAGCTGGCAACACAATAGAGCGTTTCAAATTTCGAACGAAATTTGCGTTTTTGCATAAAATGGTGCGCGGCCGGCGCGTGCGCCATTAAAAAGCGCAGTGACCATATGACTGGCAAGAATGTTAGGACATGAAAATGCTGTATTTCGGTTGAGGATTTTATTTTGAACACATTATGTATTTTGTCTCAATAAACATAATATTATGTAGGTTTGAGTTTTGTATATAAACTTAAACTTTCTATTTTTAAAATAAAGCTGCTATAAACAAGTTTTTTTTAATGGTATCTCGCAGTTTAACCTAGGAGGTCGTCGTCGGTTGCCTCAAGAGTTATACCGCATTACTCTTAAAACTAAACACCCCGTGTGGGGTACGACGACCCTCGGTTTAAAGCGTCGCTGGGGAAGGACATTGAAGGGGCAAGCTAGACCTGACTGGTTTTACCAAACCTACCATGCCCACATGCGTAGCCTTACAATCTAGAAATATTACTTCTAAAAAGATTCTGTAAATGTAGTCAAAATAGCGAGAAGGAAGTATCACTTGTATTTTGCAGTTTGTTGTAGATCTAGCTTAGTCGTTACAGGTAGTCAGTGACCCAAAATTCTGACAACCACTCTTACCTAGAACTAACCAGCAAGTCAGATACACAGTTTCTCCATGTAGAATTATTAGTATCCAGCTGCATCGGTCAGACTAGGAGCCAACCCAACGTAGTTGAGATAAGATGATGATGTTGTAGAACTTAGGTATTTATAGGTATGTAGGTAGGTACATTAGATCGGTATGATATAGTTTTTAATACCATTTTCTTCGGTTAGGTATTAGCAACTAGAATAATACTGCTTGATAAAAATACCAAAAGACGGACTCTCTAATAGTTCGGACAACATACTTTACTTTTGTCCATACAGCATGGTCACCCTATGTCCCATTGTAAGTAGCGGATATTGTTGCACCCGATTGATAAAAGCGATACAGTTTCCCAGTTTTTTTACACAAAAATTTAAATGAATTCCCCCATTCGTAATAATAATCCTGACATTTGCATTTATTCAGATCATGTTAACTGCTATTTTAGTTTATGGGTGCCCGCGGGAATCGATAAAATGCATTGAAAATATATTAGTGGGGTTAGTTTATTTGTGATATTGGAAACTGACCGGATTGGCAATGTTTTGTTGAGTCAAGTTTTAATATTTTGTTGCTATCTTCTTCTTCTAATATCTAAAATTTCCGTGTCATAATGTTAGTTACCGTACTCCTCCGAAACGGCTCGACCGATTCTTATGAAATTTTGGTTACATATTGGGTAGGTCTGAGAATCGGCTAACATCTATTTTTCATACCCCTAAACCTCAGCGGGTGAAACCGCTGGGCACAGCTAGTATGTTTATAATATAGTGATTTCGATTTTTTAAGATTTTTTATTCCCAAGCACCATCTAAGCGATTATTCTGTGCACCATCTGAATTGAACCAGCTAAGATCACTGCCACCTTTGAAGATCTGTACCTGTTTGCCTACTATACAGGCATCTCGGGTGCTTTGTCTTCTAATCCATTCATCCATTTTTAGTTATTTTAAAAAAAGTTGTTCGGTTAGAGACAGCGGAGTCGTTCCCGCTGTCTCTAACCGAACAACTTTTTTTAAAATAAAAAAACAACAGCCAGACCCGAAACAGCTACCTGTAGGTTTTAAAAATATTTTTTCTCCCCTCACGGAACAAATACTTTTCGAATCGAACCCACGCCAGCAGCACAACAGCCGTTCGCTCAGCCACTACGCCAACCATGCCGTCAACAATATTAGAAAGTAAAAAACAATGAACTGACAAATTCCTCATGTGTCTGGGCTAGAGGTTAGTAATCTTTGTAAGTTTTATAATTTACGACCCACCCCGGCTTCGCAGGGGTGCAATGTAAATACTAATATTACACATAATATAAACCTTTCTCTTGAATCACTCTATGTACTTTCAAAGATGATAGATAGATAGATATAGACAATGGGAAGCGATATTGTTTTATACTATGTAGTGTTAGTGAAGTTCCGTTGTCTAGTTCTGAACATTGTGTGCTAAACTACTTTGACTGCCTCTTCGGTTTGCAAGTGACTGCTTAGCATGAAGTCCTGAGTTCGATTCCCGGGCAAAGTGTTATTGAGTTTTTCACATAATAATAAACCCATCTCCTTTTGCATGTGACTTTTAAAACATAATAGGGAAAATGCATGATTTTTTTTATTTCTTAAATTAATCATTTACATCTTTGAATTTGAATTTCCCTCCGTTATTTTTAACTTTTTATGTAATATTTTCTGGGTTTAAAAGATAACTAAATAAAAAAATACCTTTTAAGTATGATGTAAAGACAATAAACAATATAGAAAAAAAAATTGAGACAAATTTAATTTTTATGCATATTCCCTATTGGCTTAATGTGGTGTATTAGGTATACCTCTGCCCAACCTTTCAAGGATTACAGTCGCGATGTTATGTCTAAAGTCACTCCCACCTCTTGACTCAGAACTATTTCTACCATCATATCCATGCTCTATGGTTATCTGTCAGTCTGTCACTGAATGGCATGCGTTTAAACTAGTTAAAAAGCATTTTGAGAAATCGTGAATCCAAGAAATACATCGAAAATGTGTTGAATAGTTCTACCGTGTGAGTTGGTACAGATTTCGAGGTAACCATGATGCTGCATTCGATTCCGATTCCTCCACAGGAGATCCCAGAAGTAGAGAAAGCTGTTCCGCTGCCGCTAGTGGATATTGGACCGGAGGAACCTTTACTTGAAACACGTCAGGTAGGTACCCTGAGGTATCTTTTATAACCCTTTCACAGTGATTTTATCCCATTCAGTAACAACGTACCTAATGGCAACATTTTTTTTACTGATGGGAAATCATCAAATAACTCACTCCCCCACTCAGACCCCACCATGTTCCTTCTTGTGCCCTCTATGTTTTGGGGCCGTGGTATCTCTTTCGAACTACCCGCAACCCCGGACTCGGCTAGGTAGCATCATCATCATCATTACCATCATCAGTGACAACTATATAAAAACAAGTATAATCCTCATTGTAACTTTAACAGTGATGCAAAATCATTAATAAATATATAATAATATAGTATGTTAAAGACTGTTGATTGCATTATCAGCCCTGGATTGTATTGGGTAACACATAACATAGACGAAGGTTATCAAGAGGTGCTCCCATACGGTATACCAACGTGCTGATGTATTTACATGGTATGATGGGACTCCCTAGGAGATTATTATCTGCCTAGCCTAAACATTTTGGGGTCGGCTTTAGTCTAATCGGATGCAGCTGAATACCAGTATCTTAAATGGAGCGACAGCCTATCTGCCTTTCACAACCCAGTTAGTACCTACTGGGTAATACGATACCCCTTGGTAAGACTGGTTGTCAGATTTTGGGGCCACTACCTTATCCTGTTGAACGATATTGTCACATATGTGTGACAAGCAAACGCGTCCCTCGGACGCCAACAACAACAATGTGACGAAAATATGACCTGGCGCGGAGGGCACGCTCGTGGGTTTATGCTCTGCGTTCAAGGGTTAACGAAGCCCTAAGACATAGACTGCTCTTATTGGTGGAGCCCGGCGACCTAACATGAACGACAGAAGCCATATGAGTATTTAAGGATAATGCATCAGGAGGCGTTTTATAGGTTCTACCAAGATGCCTCTGTACCTACAAGACAGTTGTCCATTCTAGCCGACTCCAGACATTCCTATACTCCATGACCTGCTGACGATCGACCGACTCTTCATCACAAAGAAGCTTCGCGTGAGGAACGTGGTGCTGCTCAAAGGAAGGCGGAACAGATACTTCGTCAGGACTTCAGATGAAACCCTGGTCTATACCATTGAAGAGTATAACAAGTCAGTTTTTTTGTTCAACATCACAATAATTGCATATTATTAGATACCTAACATCTTCAGCCTGGCGTTGTGCAATGTGACTTGAGGTCGGTGCAACACGGTTTTTTCTTCCATTCTCACCTATCAACCGTCACTTTCTCCGTCATCATTTCAGAGGAGTAAATGATAATGAATGGTGGTTAATTATGTTATTACCTAAAGCACAGATGCGTGTTGGTGACTTCAAACATCCATACATCCAATCCTCATCTGTTCCTTCACTGCGTGTTAAAATGAAAATAAAAGCCAGTGGTTTCGTTTTCACCATTCCACTTGTCGAAAACTTTGTGAGAAAACCGATATATCCTAGAACCAAAAATCCGAAGGCATAATTAAAAAAGGAGGGGAAATTATCTAATTACTTCTCCCGCTCTGGGCGGAGCGAAAAGAATCAGACTTCTGCTGACTAAAACTTATCCATAATCCATTTTTATCTCTTTCGAACCAGCCCGTACCCCGGCACGTACAAAGAAGCCTGATATCTAGTTGTGTGACCATCCTTACTTATAATTTTACTAGCTTTTGCCCGCGGCTTCGCTCGCGTTAAATTCGGGGTAACACAGTTCCCCTTGCGCCTTATTGATTTGTAATAGCAACGCTAAGTTTTCACTTTTCTTCCCTCTTTCTCCCTCATATCCCATAGCCTATGTCCGTCTCCTTGTTCCCAACTATCTCTGTACCAAAATTCATCAAAATCGGTGTAGCCATTAAAGCGTGAAGAGGTAACAAACAAACAAACTCACTTTCGCTTTTGTAATATTAGTAAGGATAAAAGTGAAAGTGAGTTTGTTTGTTTGTTACCGATTTTGATTAATTTTGGTACAGAGATAGTTGGGACCCAGGAGACGGACATAGGCAATTTTTTTTTAAAGTGGAATATGAGGGAGAAAGAGGGAAGAAAAGGGAAAACTTAGCTTTGCTATTACAAATCAATAAGGCGCAAGGGCAAAAACTACAGGTAGCAGGTACCTGCAAATCAGGAAAAGGGAACTGTGTTACCCCGAATTTAACGCGAACAAAGCCGCGGACAAAAGCTAGTTACACTATACTATCAACATTACTTGAACAACGTCTCCTCTTCACTAGCTCATGGGCTGGCTACTTCTGCTTGGGCCTTCGTCCCCTGCAACTAAGCGTGACGAACGGCCAAGGTACAGAAGTGATGAGGATACGCCGACCCTACGCCTGCACCGGCCGCTGCCTGCCCTGCCAGCTGCAGCACCTAGACGTGTACTCCCCCCCTGGAGAGCTGCTGGGGACTGTGGAACAGCAATGGACGGCTGTCAAACCGGTGTATCTTGTCAAGAATGATAGCGGTGAAGATGTGTTTTGGATTCAAGGTGAGTTGGAATGGGAGCCTAGAATGTTTTTCAGTAAGTGGCTTTCTTTCATCACGGTAACAGGGGACGATAATGGGTTACTCAGTAATCAAGTTTTTGTGGTGAGAAATCCTATGGGCCCATACAGGTATAAATACCTCATTCTTTAAGGCAACCACCCGAAAGGGCTATCGAATGCTGCGATTGCCATGCAACATTTACTTATTTTGTAATCTTTATATTTTATTTCATACTAGCTGGCGCCCGCGGCTTCGACCGCGAGATATCGAAAAAAAAGTATTTTATGTGTTATTCCAGACTATAATCTACTTCTGTGCCAAATTTCATCAAGATCCGTTCAGCCGTTTTGACGTGAAAGAGTAACAGACATCCATACATCCATCCTCACAAACATTCGCATTTATAATAATAGTAGGATATTAGTAGGATTTCGATTAGAAGTTTGTCAACTAGTTTTTAACGGTTCAAATCCTTAGTTGTTTTTAATGTTGCTGACTTGCTCTTGGACACCGCGGCGGCCCAATTCTTTGTGTAGCTGCCTAGGGATTACTTCGTGGCAATCACGGTTGCCAAAAGCGCGTACAGTTTATAGGTTATCTCACTGTTTTTACAACTTATTTGGGTTCCAGGACATAATGATATAGTTAGTAGAAGAGATAAATAACCAGGCTCATCAGATTCAGTTGTTTTTTTTCGTATTAAATTCTTTTTTGATAGAAAACAAACGGTTCATTCCATAAATTATTATTTGATTTGAAGACATCCATCGGTATCTAAAAAAAACTATCTCCGAGTGGTAAGCGCCATGGCGGGCCATGGTAAACGGGCCCTATTAGACTTGAACTCTGCCACCTCTCTCTCCAGGTCCTCTCATGACGGTGAACTTCTACAGCGACGTCCAGTTCGACATCATGCGGCCGGACGGCACCCCGGTTGGCGCCACCTGCAAGCGCTGGCAGGGTCTCTCTCATGCAGTCTTCTTCCAACCTGTCACGGACAAGTTAGTCTCATACTCCTAAATGTTGTACCTAGATCCTGAATGTTGTCTTAGCTTAACTTTTAGTAGATCACAATTAACAGAAGTTTTATAAAAATCAAAATATGCTTACGATAATAATAGATAGTATTGCCTCAACTTATATCTTCCGGTGACCACGCCACGGAAAACGTGACGCAGTGATTGGAGGCCTACTATGTTATGATAAATGATGTTTAATTTTTAGGTTTTTACAAGCACTTTTACACTTTTTTTTAACTAGACGAGGCCGATATTCCTACTCGACTACTCTGAGAAGAAACAGCCGAAACAAACTCAGAGGTCATAGTCTGTTTTAAAGTCCAGACAATAAACTTGGTCAACTTACATGAGGTCTATGCAGTTTAGTATCTGAGATGGTCTATTTAAGAAAAAACCACACAGATTTGAGTGGACCTATCCAGTAAGCGCAAGCATTTCTCAGTTATGTCCAGCAGTTACTGCTATAGGGTGGTCATCAAGGTCTTCTCTCATCCCGGAAGTTTGGATTTTTAATGAAAAAAGTAAATTCTCCTAACTGTGAAACGTGTGGAACGGTTGAAGATGTTCATCATATACTTGTAGAGTGTCCTAAGAAAAAGAAAGAAAGAGAAACTCTGTGGAGTAACTTAAAATTAAATGAATACGATATCGGTCCATATGTTCAAATTTTAGCACAACCCTCACTGGAAATAGCGATTCTCCTTGCTGATTTGTTTAGTGTAGATTAATAGACAATTTGTATCATAAGTGTGTAGTGTAGTTTATAATTTAGTTTAAGTTATGATGAGGCTGACTTGCCTTTGAGGATAAAAGCCTCCAATCAAATAAAAGAATAAAAAAAAAAGGTCTTCTCTCGGAATTTGTAGGAATAGCCAGAGACGTGCTGTTAATTCATTTATTTCGCTTCATATAGACAGTGAAGGTAAGCGTCACTAACTGGGGCTTACTTTAAATATTACCTTTGAAAAGTGCAGATTCCTAGCTCCACCGCTGCTGGGTATAGTTCTCTCCTTACTTATGCCAAGCTCCACGCTCTTGAGCTAGCCTCATCCAGGGTATTCTCGCGATGGCAGTAATGTCGTCTGTCCATCTCGACGACACGGTTTGCGCAGTGGCTAAGCGTTTCACCTCTGCGGTACATGTCGTGAGTTCGATCCCCGCACGGAACAAATATTTGATTGGCATACAGATACTTAGTTGTTCCGGGTCTGGCTGTTTGTGAAAAGCACCCAAGATACAGGAGAAATACCTAGTGTGGGCCAATGAATTAAAAAAAATATCGCCGCCGATTCCCAGCGTAATTCCAATAAAAAATAAGTATCACAGAAATAAAAAACTATTTCGTAATTTCCCCAGTTTCGGCATAGCGTTCGAGGTGGACCTGACCGTGCAGGAGAAGGGCCTGCTGCTGGCTGCCACCCTGCTGATGGACTACATGTACTATGACGCCTGAGCTCCATGTAATAGAATACAATGTGCAATAATTACCTGTTTTATTTACTTTCCTTTTTATGAATGATGGTACAGTGGCTGAGCGATCGACTGCGGCGCTTCATGTCGCGATTCCCGCACGGAACAAATTTTTGAATGACCTACACTCTACAGATAGTTGTTCCGGGTCTGGCTGTTTGTGTATGTGATTTTAAATGTTTGTAAACGCATCCACGAAACAGGAGAAGTTCCTAGGCAACTTTCTTTTAAAATAAAATAAATCACTATTCAAGAGGCTGGGGATGCCCATTGTTGTAAATGGCGTGATTTTTTTAGCCTGTAATCCCCGCTAGACAGACAGAGTATGTTGAAATCCTGTGAAACAGGGATCGAACCTGTCGAACCTACGATCTCATGCTTATCAGTACCTCTTTCAACGAGGCAGACAGATATTAGAGTTGCAGTACAAGAGCTAAGTTAGTTTAACTTATATCGCATAACTGATGCCGTTTTTGGCTTCCGTACCTCAAAAGGGAAAAGGGAACCCTTAAAGAATGAATTTGTTGTCCTTCTGTCTGTCTGTCAAGACCCTTTATCTCGGGAACACGGAAAGGTAAACCATATATTCTAATCTGTGGTCTCTTAGAGCTTCGTAAAAATCAACCTTGTAAATCTACTCAGTTCAAAGATGCGCAAGTTTGTACGGAACCCTTGGTGCGAGTCCGATTCGTATTTGGTCGGTTTTTTCATACTTGTACAGACTGCAAACTATGTAAACAAGTGTGAAAAGTAAAGTAAAGGTACTCCATGACTGGTTTTAAACGAGACGAGGGACAAGTCTACTGGTAGATCAGGGAGCTTCGTATACGTAGTCATGATCAACAATCACTACGAATACGATGCGGCTTCCTAATTTCAACACAGCATCCTGAAAATGATTGCTGGTAGGCCCGACTGCCCCATTCAAAGGCACTGGTTGAAATTAGCTAATCAGTTCATGTAATTAAGTAGTATTAATAACACCAACATAGTATATATATAAACATATTCTGTTACAAATTCTCTAACAAATTATGGATTCTACTGGGTCTGAAATAAAGTTTTTTTTTTTATAATTGCCATGATTAACAATAGGTGCAGCTAAGAAATTGGGAAATTAAATCAGCATCTTCATATAAAATCAAAATCAAAAGTCATTTATTCAACTTAGGCTGAATAATCAGCACTTTTTGAACGTCACATTACAAGAGAGTCCCACAAAAACGGCCTGCCCTTCATAAATATATATTTTTATAAATGTCCACACACAACTGAGCGGTAAAGAAGGCGAAAGAGAATGTATTTGCCCAACAGTGGGGCATGAATAGGCACCTACTCTCAATTTATATTTTGTTAATTTTCATGAAAGAAAGAAAAATATTTATTAATCGCAAATTCCGACGAGCACACAAAATAAAAAAAGACATTGTACATGCAAAGCATCAAACATTTATAGATACATTTAGACAAAATCAAAAAATATCTTGCACGTCGTGAATGCGACAAGTGGGTCACCACTCAGCATAATGCTATGCTATGGGAGCCCACAGCACAACGCTGGTTTTCAGACAAAATCAAAACATCAAAATCATTTATTTCAATTAGACCATTACAGGCACTTTTGAATGTCAAAAAAAAAACAAAATGTAAAGCTACAGTCCGGTCCTAGTCACAAGACATAATAACTTGTGAAAGTACTGTAGTTGCCCATTCCAAAGCGTTGATCTCTATGGAGAAGAATGGGCAAGAAACTCCATGGACACTCTTTTAAACTAGAATATTATTACAAAATCGTATTTACATCATTCGTGTTGAGATTATACAAATATGTGAGAACGATGTAGAAAAACGTTTACAGTAAGAGCATTACTATGACGCTTCATAAATTATGTTCACTCATAGTGTATGTATGGGTGTAACTCCGTTGGTCTCGCGGTCGCAAGCGCGTCTGCTGAGCACGGCGTCCTGGGCTCGATTACCGATCCCGGGTTGCGCAAAACGTGAGATTGGGTTTTTTGATTAGGAATTCCACAGTTACTGTGGAATTACCGCCAACTTCGAAACTCCGGGCTGCTACTGTAGCAGCCCGGAGTTTGGAAGTTGGCGGTAAGATACCCCCGTGCCTCGAAAAGCTCGTTAAGTCGTTGGTCCTGCGCCTGATCTCTCTCCAGTCGTGTAGGATTGCCGTCCCATCGGATTATGACAGTGAGGGAACAACCTACACTATAATATTTCCCGCGCCTATAGGTAATCTCCGCTGATTAGCCGCCTTGGACGAAAACGGTCGGGAGGACTAGGTATATGTATAGATACAAGTCTGCCTAACACATATAGGATTACCGGGGTTACAGAATGGCCGCTTAAGCAGAATCAAGTCAAGTCAAGTCAAAGCATTTATTTCAATTAGACCATTACAGGCACTTTTGAATGTCAAGAAACAAATGAAGCTACAGTCCCGGTCACAAGGCATAATAACTTGTGAAAGTACTGTGGTTACGCATTCCAAAGCGTTATTCTCTATGGAGAAGAATGGGCAAGAAATTCCATGGATACTCTTTTAAATTATAATATTACTAGCTTTTGCCCGCGGCTTCGCTCGCGTTAAATTCGGGGTAACCAAAATTGTGAATCTAAACCATTCCCAGATCCCCTTGAACACATACAAAAAATTTCATCAAAATCGGTCCAGTCGTTTGAGAGAAGTTCAGTGACATACGCACTCACAGAAGAATTATATATATAAGGATTATTATTACAAAATCGTACTTATTTACATCATTCATGTTGAGATTATACAAATATGTGAGAATGATGTAGAAAGACGTGCACAGTAAGAGCGTCCAAAGTAAATAAAAAGAAAAATTCAATTAAAAATCTAAATAAATTAAAAATGAACCGTGGTAGCTAAAAGATGACCAGTCCCAACAGACAGCGCCCGTTCACGAACATGACGTATGGATCAGCCCCATTCAGCTCAACCATTTTGAAGGGAACTAAATGACCTGACACACCTGCCACCATCAGCGAGACATTTAAGCGAGCATGACATTCTATCAACAACCAGGGTATCGTCGAGTCAATAATAGTACATAGTACTCACATATGGGCTTTCGTTATGCAAAACTAGGAAATTGAGTCTATAAATGTCAGATGTTGAGTCTATAGAAGTCTTAAAATGGTCACAGACGCAGTAAATATTGTGTCACTTTACGACCATTTTAAGAATGGTCACGTAGTTCATATTATTAACTGACTAGCTTTTGCCCGCGGCTTTGCTCGCGTTAAATTCGGGGTAACACAGTTCCCCTTGCGCCTTATTGATTTGTAATAGCAACGCTAAGTTTTCCCTTTTCTTCCCTATTTCTCCCTCACATCCCACTTTTTCTTGAAAACAAATATGCCTATGTCCGTCTCCTGGTTCCCAACTGTCTCTAATCAAAATTCATCAAAATCGGTGTAGCCATTAAAGCGTGAAGAGGTAACAAACAAACAAACTCACTTTCGCTTTTATAATATTAGTAAGGACTATGATTCTGCTTAAGCGGCTATTTTCGACCCCCTGATGTGTTTGTATGTTAATGTTTTCCTCTTTCAAGCTGTACTAGATACCTAATGAATGCGGTTTTAGATAGCTGTGCACTTAGCAGCGTATTGCGTTGTTTAAATACAGGTAAACTTGTTGTTAATGTGTTGTTAGTGCCTCCCTATGCGCCAGTCATCAATATAGAAACATACTTTAAACAACTTTATAATGTTGGTATTAAAAGAGGCCTTTATCCGTATCTAGTTCTGAGCAGGGTATAATCTAAAAATAAACTCTCTCAAAAAAGAAAACTTACGGAACAACACAAGAAACTAATGAAACTCAATCACATTCAATATACAATGTGTCCGGTCATGGATTAGCGATATTCTAGATACTTATGTAACGAGTGTTTTAATATACTACTAGGTTTTGCCCGCGGCTTCGCTCGCGTTAAATTCGGTATAACACAGTACTTGCGCTTGCGCCTTATTGATTTGTAATAGCAACGCTAAGTTTTCCCTTTTCTACCCTCGTCCTCCCTCATATCCCTTTTTTTAAATATGTCCGTCTCCTGGTTCCCAACTATCTCTATACCAAAATTCATCAAAATCGGTTTAGCAATTAAAGCGTCAAGAGGTACCAAACAAACAAACAAACTCACTCTCGCTTTTATAATAGTAAGGATTACGATACACACTTGGGTCTAATTAACTTCCCCGCTTTTTGGCAGCCATTTTGAGATATTCTCTATGTGTGTACAAAAAATAATCATATCTCTCAAAGTGTTGGTCTTCCTGAGACGACAATAGGTTTATACGGAGGGCAACAATATTGTCTATAGTTTAAATTAAGAAATGATGAGCTTTAATTTTCGTAACTTTAGAAGACAAAATTAAAGTCCAAAAAAATATGCTAATCAACGAAAGTTTTGTAAACTTTTTTGTGTTTTTTTTTTTAATCTTTGTGTACTAGAATGTTTGTTATATAAGTATATAAGATATCGCCCGTGACCGGACACATTGTATAAAAATGAGATGCTGCTTACATTGGTCAATCAGGAAATTTTCCAAAATCTAATGGCCCATCCATTTGAAATATTGTTTACACAAGCTTAACTAGAATTATTGCAAAATTCTCATTTTTACCAAACAATCAATAATTCACAATCTCAATAATAATTTACTTAACATTAAATCTTTGTACGACACCCATAAAATCCATTAATAATAAAAATCCAAACCCATAAAATGCAAAACATTAAAAAGTATTGCCACGTGATTTTGAACCTTACAGTATTAACATATCGCTTAATTTATCTTAAAAAATAAAAACTCGGACATTAATATTGAAATGAGGGGACATCGCTCCGTTATAGTTTAAATGCATTTCTCCATTTTATACACGAAAACGACGAAATTCCCCTAAAAATGTCGTCGTTCCCCTATTTGCATTGTTAACTTTTTTTCTCGGCAGATGTCCGAGTGTAACGGCGCGAAATTTTGACAGCGCGCATAATTTTGGCGCGAACTAAAACTTGCAAAAAAAAACTAAATTACAGGGAATTTACCCAACCCTTTTTTTCCAAAGGATTGAATTCAATTATATAAAAAAAAACGAGTAATAAAAGGGTACTTTTACAAAAATGGGGAAAAATGTATGTAGGTCACTGTGCTTTAGTGAATTAAAAGTTTTTTTCGCAAAATAAAAAAAACGTGGCTCGTGCATGTCTCTTTTTCCAAAAAAAGCAAGGGTTTAAAAATCACAATGGCTTTTTATAAAATGATTTAGTGAACTTTTTCGCGGCGGATTTGTGAAATTACATTTTTTTGTAAAAAAACAGTATTTTTTACTGTTTTGTAAATAATAAGGTCGCAGGGCCGCGTGTCGGAGCGAAGTCGGGTGATTGATCGCGTATTGTTAGTTTTTAATAAAAATAAATGAGGATGTGGAGATTGATTTTGATCTCTCGTGATTTTTATACGGGCGACTAATTTAATAAAAAAAATATTGTTTTGAGATTGGATTTTGAAATTGGTCTTCATTTTTTACAATTACATAAGTCAAAGTCAAAGTCAAAGTCAAAATCTTTATTGCAAACCAAGTGTACAAAGTTGGCATTATATTAGGTAAGTGCTTATGACTCAGTGGCCTTTTTCAAGCATTGCAATTAATATTATCCGCCTGCCTATAACAACTCAATTTAGCATGCAATAATAATTATTATTCATTACAATATTAATGTCATCAAAGTGATAGTAGTTAATGTCATGTAAAATTAATAATAATAATAATGTCAATAGATAATTAATTTGATTCAATTATACAGCAATGTCAAAATAAATGTTTCTTTTAGTAAACACTCTTAAAATAATTCTCATTTCTAAATTAATAAAAAAATTGTTATTTATATAGGACAGATCGCCACTTTTGTATAAGAAGGAAAGTCGTTATTTTAAACTAGATTCTAAATATTCTTTTACTGAGCAGAAGCATTTTTGGATTAAGTATAATTTTAGTCTTTTTTGAAATATTATTATTGATTTTTCAGTTTTAAATATGTTGGGCAACTTATTAAATATTTTTATCGACATATGATACGGGCTATTGCTTAACATTTTTATCCTTGAAAATGGAGCACACAGCCTTTTTTTATGGCGAGTGTTTACGTTGTGTGTATCTTCTACTTTAATAAACTTGTCGATATTTTTAAAAACAAATACGCAAATGTCAAGGATGTATATTGACGGCAGAGTTAGAATCTGATATTTTATGAAATATGATTTGCAACTCTCAGTATTGTCTATTTGGGCTATAATCCTGATACATTTCTTTTGCAAAATGAATAATTCGTTTACGTTAACACTATTGCCCCATAACATGACGCCATATCTCAGCCATGAGTATGCGTATGCGTAGTAGGCAGCCATAGCTGTTTGTGTGTTAGATATAGACATATCGGATTAACTTATTTACTAAACGCAAGAAAGTATAGTCCTTGAATAACATGTGGTACTTAAACTGCGAACTTTTAGAGAGAATATAAATCCACCTTAAAGCCTAGCCTAGCTTATGGCTTTAAAGCTAAAGCATAATATGTTCCACATTTGAATATTAAAAAAAAACCAGCCAAGTGCGAGTCGGACTCGCGCACCTAGGGTTCCGTACAGTCTTGTGACATAAACGGCCGTATATTTTGACTGCGCAGGGGTTGTTCACAGCTCTAAGGGACCACAGTGTTGAGTATCTGGTTTTAATTTCGACTGGATACCTCTACGCGTTCCCGAGATAAACACTTGACAGACAGACGGACAACAAAGTGATCCAATAAGGGTTCCGTTTATTTCTTTTTGAGGTACGGAACCCTACAAACAACATTTTCTCAGAACATCATCCCGAACCCCCAACATCTTATTTCAGATTAGTAATTTTAAAAATGGCGCTTCGTAATATTTTGACCATGTAGGTAGGTCAAAACATTTTGGAAAGTAACAGCTGTTTTTTATCGTACTTTTTAGCACCCAAGCTGAAATCGAAAAGTACACTAGATCTATGTACTAAGTTTGTACCCAATTGTGTCGTCAGAGTTGTTTATTCCATCGAGCTGACGGACGTAAGTTATGTCTTACTTAATAGTTCAGCATGAGTCGTCTCGGATAGCTTATCAGGACTGATGACGTTAGTTACTGTGGTTATGGAATCGCACTGGAATAGTCATGCTTTAAGCCATAACGCTTTTATATGTATATTTCTCAGACATAAGCCATAAGATATAAGCTGTTTTTTTTTTAAAAAAACTTGTCCCACACTAGGAATTTCTCCTGTATTGTGGATGCGTTTACAAACATTTAAACTCACATAGACAAACAGCCAGACCCGAAACAACCGTTTGTAGGCCATACAAATATTGTTCCGGGCGGGAATCGAAGCCACGACACGCACACAGCAGTTAATCGCTCAGCCACAGCGCCAACCGTTATTAACGTACTTGCTGTTTCGCGCAGTTTCACTTACATCTTTGGTTACTGCTCCGCTCCCGCGGGTAGTGACGTGATGTTATAGACTATCATACCCAGCAATAATGGAGCTCAAATTGGTTCAGTAGTGTTTGAGTTTAATCAAATAAATAAATATTTAACCCTACACAATATTAAATCAGTTTTTTCCGAGGGTAGTCCCAAATTGATTTTATAATTATTGCTCTACTTAGTTCCCTTATAACTCGATGCACATTTCAAAAACTAGGATGTATTGTCCTGAATTTCCACCAAACACTTCATTGGCAAATTTTCAGAACTCTATGTTGTTGTACTAGATTATTCAGCTACTGGTGTTGGACAGAACTTTTTTAAATTAAAGTCTTATCTTATCTTTCACGTTACAATCAATCAATTTATTTCAAGCATCGAAGGCCAAAACTACAATACACAAAATAATCTAATAAACTAATACATATTATATTAAATTAAAACTATTGTACAAGAAGTGAAGGCGTCGCGTTTCTCTTTTTGCAGTTGGAAATCATCAAATAACTTCCCCCGCTCTGGGCGGAGCGGGAAGGAGTGTCAGACTTGTACTGACTAAAACCTACCAATGAGCCTTCTATTGCCCTTTATGTTCCGGGGCCCTGGTATCTCTTTCGAACAACCCGCAACCCCGGGTCGCGTTTCCCTGCGAGGTCGGTATCCTTCCACGAAAACGTCGATACACGACACCCTTCGGCCAAAACTTTTCTTTCAGGAAGGTTACGGTGTCCAAAAAATAATAAAAAATCATATTATAGCGGCCTGTAAGTCGATACTATTTTTATAAGGTTTGGTGTACAAAAATCTCAGATTTAAAAAAAACCGGACTAGTGCGTGCGCACTTAACAGTTCGACAATTATTGTCCCAAACCACGACTAATCAACTGAAATTAAGTTCATTACGATTTATAAAACGCTTTTTATATGAACAATACGAAATGGTATAAATTCGGGGTGGTCCCATATCAATTTTATGTATATCGTTACGTTAGTTTATGATATGCGTTCTACACATTTCTTTAATGCAAATGTTTGTTTATTTTTTTTCATTTTAGGTCTATAATACATATTTTTCTAACAATGGAAAATGAATGCGAGATAAAAAGTTATGTAAGATATCATCATACCATAATAATATCTAAAAATACTGAAAATATTTTTTTTGCAAAAATAATAACCGACTTTGAAGTCGGTGACTTTTGTTTGTTTCGTTTACTTTTTATGCCTCTGACTTCCGGAAGTTAAGTTATTATTCATTTTTTATTATTTTTGAAGTCGGTTATTTTTTAAATGACACTTATAAATGGAGCTATTTAAGAATATAAAAATACACCTTGTGCGACTCATTTAGGACACAATTGTTTACACAAAGGAAACTCATCGTTTAATTACAAATAATTGCGTCAATAAACATTATTATTTCCATATGATTGAATCTAAAACAATAATTATAGTCATTGAAAAAGATAGTGTAATTACAAGAAACAATTATTTAGTTTTAATTTTGCGTTTGTGCTCAATTAACAGGAATTAATTCTAATAATTGTTTGTTTACGAATGTTTTACTTTGTGCTAGACTTCGTTCGCAACTTCGTTAGAAGAATACATTATTTTCTTGTTATTCGTCTTTCGCTGAACGTTAAAGATCCTAAACGCATACGACGCGTCTCCAATTATGTGGTCTTCTGCCGTGTGGCCCAAACCCACTTTGAATCTAATCACTAATAATGACGCACTTTGAATCTAATCACTAATAATCAGTAGGCCTATCATGACGTCTTAAAGCAGAACTTATTCCATTGACGGAAAGAGATGGTGCTAGACACCCTGTATAGCTCTGTCTCTTTCCCTCAGTGGAATAAGTTCTGCTTTAAGACGTCATGGTAGGGTAGCAGTACAGATAACATAATTATTCGTGAAGCATTACGCTTTAGAAGATTTTGTCGCATACTTAAAATTGTTTGTGTTAGTTTTAAGTGAGGAATGAGGAAAATGTCGTGAGGACAGTTTTGAGTATGAATGTGGATTATTAACGGCACCGTTGGCGCAGTGGCTGAGCGATTGACTGCTGCGCTGCGTGTCGCGGGTTCGATCCTCACACGGAACAAATATTTATATGCTCTGCAGATAGTTGTTTCGGGTCTGGCTGTTTGTGAATGTGAGTTTAAATGTTTGTAAACGCACCCACGATACAGGAGAAATTACTAGTGTGGGGCAACGTTTTTAAAAAAAAAAGTAGAGTAAGACTAATGAATGGAATATGTGAAGGGGGATATGGCAAGAATGGAGGTCTGATAAAATGTTGAGTTATAAAGGAGTATCGTAGAAGAAGACATGCTACGCCGACTAAAACTGTTTGTATTGATATAAGCTATACAGGGTTATTTGTAAAACACCGACAACCTTGCAGGACTGTATTACAATCATCATAAACAACAACTTTTGTTCTATGATTTTTTACAAAATTTTATACATTTACCAAAAACAAATCTTCAAGATTTCGTTGTCCTATCTAACACATTTCAACTCCATATTTTGCTGTACCTACCTACATACCTACACCGCCGCTTGTAGGTACGTTTGCTTCGCATTATAGATTTCGTAACATTTAGAGCGTTCAATTTCAATATTTTTATTTTTGTATGAAAATCTGATGAACTAAAATATAATAAATGTTTAAATGTCCTAGAACAAAAGTTGTTGATTATGATGTTAGTAACATGGTCCTGAGACGTTGCCAGTGTTTTACAAATAACCCTGAATAATGAAAAAAAAATCGCAGGTAACTAGGTAGGCTAGGCAGTGTGGTCAAAGACTTAACGGGGCACCAAAATGTTAAATATAAATCCTTACTAATATTATAAAAGCGAAAGTGAGTTTTTTTGTTTGTCTTCACGCCTAAATGGCCGATTTTGATGAATTTTGGTACAGAGATAGTTAGGACCCTGAAGGCGGACATAGGCTAATAAGGCATAAGGCTTTTTAAAAAAAAAGTGAGAAAAAGGGGAGAAAGAGGGAAGAAAAGGGTACAGAAAGGTCATTTTTTTTTCGATCATCACGCGGGTTAAAGTTAGCGTTAGCCCAAAGTAACTATACCACGCGGACGAAGTCGCGGGCAAAGGCTAGTAAATTAATAAAATTTAATAGTCTTTATTGTTGTTATCTTCGATCAATGTTGTTATCGTTTAAATGCTACCAACTAATACCGCCCTGTTGGAATTATGATTACATCAATATAGTTTTAAGAAAGTTCCGTTTCGAAAGTTCGAAATTTCTGGACACCTTGCATGCACTCTACCAGAGACATGTCTATATTTCAGTTTTCCTCAAAAAAGTAAACAATTACTCATGAAAGAAGTAAACAAGTATTTAAGTATTAACTCTTAGTAGTTATTACGTTGATTCATATTGTTGAATGAAAATGTGTCAATAAATTTCAGGAATTTATAGGATTTTGTTGTTGTTCTTGTATGGTTTCCTTGTATGTAAAAGTTGGCACGTTTTGTGTGAAAATTATTTTGTAATGAGTAACGGGAAAAGTAATAAAGTATCTGATTTTAATCAAAATTATATAACATCCTACTTTAATCCTTACTAATATTATAAAAGCGAAAGTGAGTTTGTTTGTTTGTTTGTTTGTTACCTCTTCACGCTTTAATGGCTACACCGATTTTGATGAATTTTGGTACAGAGATAGTGTGGAACCAGGAGACGGACATAGGCTGGGATGTGAGGGAGAAAGAGGGAAGAAAAGGGAAAACTTAGCGTTGCTATTACAAATCAATAAGGCGCAAGGGGAACTGTGTTACCCCGAATTTAACTCGAGCGAAGCCAAAAGCTAGTAATATTATAAACCGCGAAAGTTTGTATAGATATATGGATGTTTGTTACTCTTGCACGTCAAAACGGCTGAACGGATCTTGATGAAATTTTGCACAGGGGTAGATTATAGTCTGGAATAACACAGGATTTGCGGGCCTGTTGGTCTAGTGGTTAGTGGCCCTGACTGCTGAGCCGGAGGTCGTGGGTTCGATTCCCACCCAGGACAAACTTTGTGTGATGAGCATGATTGTTTGTTCTGTGTCTGGGTGTGATTCATCTATAATATGTATGTATTTATAAATTATATAAGTATGTATATCAGTTGTCTGGTTACCATAACACAAGCTCTGCTTAGCTTGGGATCAGATAGCCGTGTGTGAGTTGTCCCAAGATATTTATTATTTATTTTATTATTATTTATTGCCCTTTACGTTCCGAGGCCGCGGTATCTCTTTCGAACAACCCGCAACCCCGGCAGGAGGTGTTAATCACTTAAAGGTAAACACCGCATGCATGATAGTTTAGTCACTTAATTTAGAGAAAACGGCAATCGCGCTATTCTGACACTGACGTTTTTCCACCAAAATTAGTGAAATTAATTAATTTTAAAAGTAAAATCAGACTATCTTTAATAGCGACTTAAATGGTGTGGAATCAAATTAGATGTGATTAGTCAAGTCATTTCAATTTTAGTCTAGTTAAATCCGGTTTATCAGAATCGGCACCATTATCGTTAAATAAGGTTTACCTATATATTTCAAAAAAACAAAAATCAAAAGTATTTATTTCAATTAGACCATTACAGGCACTTTTAAATGTCAAAAAATACAGTCCCGGTCTCAAGACATAATAACTTGTGAAAGTACTGTAGTTTGCCGCAGATAGAGAAAAAACTCAGGCCATTTAAAACGTTTCAAAAATAAAAACGAACGTTTCTAAACTTTATACAGATATCTTATCAATATCATGAAATTTCGAGTAAAAATAACAACAATAATGCAATTTAATAAAAAAAAACTCAAACTTCGAGTTCAAACGACAACGAAGCGTGACGGCCCGCGCCCGGCGGGTTAACCCGTGTAATGTTGACACTGTCAGCTGAACCCCTCGCCCGCTCGATGTTTTGCCATGTTTTTTTAACATTTAACCCATTTTTCAACAATTTTACTGCATTTCCCCCACGATACGTTTGACAGATGCGACACCCAACAACCCTCGCGACTTGCGATTTTTAATGGATGTCGATTTTTTTTTACAAAAAAACGCGCATTTTTGTCAAGTTTTTTTTTGGTAATCTAAAGCTGACAGTTGACGCGAATATAATCTTTAATTAAGACTATTTTTGGTGGAGGATTTTTTTTCTTTTCAAGTTAGGGTTGTAATTGTATGATTTATTTATAGATTATCGCGCTGAATGGTTTTAGCACCTCTTTGGGGTTCCGTACCTCAAAAGGAGAATACGGAACCCTTATTTATTACCCTTCGATCACTTAGTTGTCCGTATCAAACTCAAACTCAAAAGCATTTATTTCAATTAGACCATTACAAGTACTTTTGAATGTCAAGAAACAAAAACAATAAGCTACAGTCCCAGACATCATCATCTGCCTAGCCTTTTCCCAACTATGTTGGGGTCGGCTTCCAGTCTAACCGGATGCAGCTGAATATCAGTATTTTACATGGAGCGACTGCCTATCTGACGACCACAAGCCAGTTAATACTGGGTAATACGATACCCCTTGGTAAGACTGGTTGTCAGACTTTCGGAACACTGACTACCTGTAACGACTGTCAAAGATCTACAAATGACAGCCGGGACCAACGGCTTAACGTGCTTTCCGAGGCACGGAGGAAACTCGGTATGTAACGGGTGGTCACCCATCCACAGACCAACCTAGGCAAGCGCGGCTTAACCTAAAGATCGACCCGAGCGGCTGCTATTTATTTAGCCACGAGCTCCTCAAGCTACAGTCCCAGACACGATGCAAAATAACTTGTGAAAGTACTGTAGTTGCCCATTCCAAAGCGTTGATTTAAATGTCTGTCTGTCTGTCAAGACCCTTTATCTCGGGAACGCGTGGATGTAGAGTTTAAATTAAAACCATACTATACTCAAGTCTGTAGTCCCTTAAAGCTGTGAAAATCAACCTTCTAAGTCTACGCAGTCAAAAGATGTGGCTGTTTATGTCGCAAGTTTGTACGGAACCCACGCTGCGTGAGTCTGACTCGCACTTGGCTGGTTATTTTTTATTTTGGTTCTGATTTTTGCTGTCCTGTGAAATTGTGATATTGTTGTAAATTAAAGTTGTTATTTTGAAGGAGTAAATCCTACTAATATTATAAATGCGAATGTTTGTGAGGATGTATGGATGTTTGTTCCTCTTTCACGTCAAAACGGCTAAACGGATCTTGATGAATTTTGGCACAGAGGTAGATTATAGTCTGGAATAACACATAGGTGTTTTTTTTCCGAAAGCTTGCGTTTTGTCGCAACTCATCTGATGTAAAACGATGATGCGGTCTAGGGTGAAGCACGCTTGCCAAGAAGTAACCAAATTACTCGCACTTTGAAGATATTTAGATTATAATGATCAGAGAACAGTGAAGCCGACTGTGAATTCCATAGATATGATTTTAAGTTTTTTTTTCGATATCACGCGGGTGCCAGCTAGTGTGTTCTAATAATTAAGTTCTCAACATAATTAATGTCTGATATTCTTTATCAGTACTTTACTTTCATTTCGTAGCGAAAAAAAGAAAGAAAAGTGTCAACTCCTATGTAATAATGGGCACGAATCCATCCAATTATCTAAGCACGCCACCGCCACGCCAACGCCACCGCGTTCTGCCTACCCTCTTGTTAATATCAACATTTCATCATTAAAGTGTTTAATGATGAAATGTTCTGATCTATGACCAAACGTGCCGCATGTCTAATTCAATCAGAGAGAATTTACTTGTTGTCTGCAAATAAACCGCTTACTTGATTGTTTGTGTACCTAATTTTTCAATTTTGGTACTCTAATTTAACCTTACTGTTAATTTATTTATTATAAATAAGAACCTATTAATGCTCTTTTTAGCCTGAAACACAGGTCCAACCTAGTTCTGGCCAACTGTGCTCTATTGTTTGTTTAAGATGCTTTATTTTATTGTATACTAGCTTCCGCCCGCGGCTTCGCCCGCGTGGTGTGTTGATAAAAAGCAGCCTATAGCAAAAATAACAAAATCGAAGTAAAAATAAAATTAGGTACGTCTCATTTTTAAGGTTACGTCCCCAATGGGTAAAAACTCTATTACTAAGTCTTCGCTGTCCGTCCGTCCATAGGTAATGGTACGAATCTAACTAATAGGTATGTATTATGAAACTTCATAAAACCTATGTTTTATTACATTTTATGTAATTAGATCTTATTGTACCTATATGTTCACAAATAAAGGATTTGAATTTAGTTTGTAAGGAACGTGTCAACTCAACGTACTCTGTGCTCACGCGTCTGCCCGTGTTCGGGTCGCGCACTCAGCGATGAACGACTTGTTCCCTACACTACACCGCGCCCGAACGGGCCAGCCTAGTCACGGCGACATGAAATTAATTTTGTTGCGCGTTATTTTGATTTTGCTATATCTCCTAAAGTATTTATTTAATCTGCATGATGTAAAAGGAAAAAATAATCTTCATGAAATGTTCATGCCAACCAATCTATTTAAAATGATAAGGATTAATACTGTATTTGTGTAAATAGCTTTCCAAGTTAGCGCTTTATAATTGCCCATTTGTTAAAGTATTAAAATGGATATAGTATGTTATCCTTAAGATATAGACATATGTCACCGCTGACTTTTCTGTGGACCTATATAAGATACACAATTACACCATACATTATTTTGTTATATCTTAAAGGGTTTAGGCAGCGTTTTCGTTGAAAGCTCCCAGACAGCATACTTTTTGCCGACATCTTCAACAAATATAGTTAATGTACACAGAAATAAATACAAAAACTTAACAAATTATATACTAAAACCTTCCTTAAGAATCACTCTATCTATTACTAAAACCGCATCAAAATCCGTTGCGTAGTTTTAAAGATTTAAGCATACAAAGGGACATAGGGACAGAGAAAGCGACTTTGTTTTATACTATGTGCCCCATTTTTATAAATAAACGTTTTTTTTTTATTAATTAGAAGCTATCTCCAATAATTTGCAAATACTTTAAATATTTTTGATTCTCAGTTCTTGAAGACTGTTCTCATATACTTTGAAATTATCGGCCATAAATAAATCCTATCGGCTCTAACTAAATAAACGGTCAATGGAGGCTGAAACTGTTTAGTAGCACCACCTTCAGTGTCCAGTGCTGCCATCTGTCGGGCTTCAGCCTCATTTGGAACAACTAGGTTCTTGTCTACATGTTACTGATGTTGGCTGTAGAAGATAGATGATGTATGCGTGTCTCCTTTTGGGTAGTTAGAATAGAATAGAACAGAATAATTTACTTGTGTAAAAACATGGTACAGACGCCTGCAGGTCAAGCTACCCGAAACTGTCATTTTTTCCCAATGAACCTTGAACCTTATACTTTAGAAATAAAGTCGAAAATCTATCAAAGAAATCTGACAGATTGTAGTAGCTTGATGTGCAGGCGTCTGTACACAGGGTCTTATAATTATAGTTGTGAGTTTACATGTTTTACCATATAATGGCATGGTATTATGACATCAGCTTAACCATTTTTATTCTCGGATGGGTTATTATCAAATAACTTCCTCTGAGCGATGCAGGAGGGAATGTCAGACTTTTACTGACTAAAACTCATCCATATTCCTTTGTGTTTCGGGGCCACCTTCTCAGCTCTTTCGAACAACCGCAACCCCGACAAGAAGTGGCCCTGGCAGACCTGTCTGCTTTGCTGACATATTTTTTGAGGGGTGCGTGCAACACGATTGCCCCGTCGACACGGCCTGTCTCCACTAGATGGATGCATGGTGAGATATCCTTTGCTCACAGTCCACAGATCCAAAATCTACGGTGGGCGGGAGTCGTCCCGAGCGAATCCTACCGGCCGGAGCGTCTACTGCGGCCTTTTCTTTTACTTTAGAAAAAAATATGAAAATATTATCTATAATTTGGTAATTACTAGTGCATACTTACTGGACTTACTTTTTGTTGCGCTAAGTTTTGCAACTTTTGTGTTTTTTCTGTGACTTTTTGCTAAACTAATGCTCACTCAAAATTACAATCCACAAAAAATAACTTCGGTGTGAATGGAGGAAGGAAAATAAAAACTCATAAATTATTTGTATATTTAATTTATTGAATACGGTAGAAATGCTTCGTAGTAATTAATGGAAAACAAATACATAACGAACAGACGGAGCTAGGAACATATACCGACCGCAAACCACCTTGTAGTCCTTATTACTGAGGTACTGAGAAATACTTGAATATACTTGTTATTTTTACTTGGACTATTTAACTTTTAAAGGTGACGAATAGACTTTTTCCTTGTAATAATATTTCGTTCTCAAAAAAGCTTTTAGTCCATAAAAACATTCATTAATTAACGTTTGACTAAAGGAGTTATTCCTTTTAGTAAAATTTCGACCCCAAAAAATATTGTTAACAGTTTTAAAAAAATACTCGTTTTTCTTTTTTACGTGTTTTTTTTGCTGCAATAATAACAAGTTCTACAAAATGGTTCCGGCATAAGGTTTGGCTTTCTCCTAAAGCCAGAATATAATTCTCTTTATATATTTTAAAATATAATTTTATCCAATGTGGACGCTAGAAGTTTTTAAACCGCTATTGCAATTTAAATTGAAAATTAATCACGTAGGTTCTCCTCCAATTTTTTATATTGTAATTTCCTAAATATATATTTCTTATATTTTCCAACGAATAGCCATCCACATTGGTAAAACCTTTTATAAAATAATTTGACTAGAAACAACACAGTTTTTTTATACAACTCGAAAAATTATTTTCACGTTTTACAAAATACAGTCGCACTAAAACTATGTTAAAACTAAATATAGGAACGACTAGAACAAATTACATATTATTTGGAATGAAGGAACTTTTGTATAGAGATCATAACGTTTCTGTCAAAATCAAATATTCTTTTTAATAATAAACCTCTGAAATATTTGAAATTGACAAAATGAGTGACAAAGTTATTAGGGATGTATCTCAGATCTTCACAAATATTAAAACTTTGATCTGAAATCAACCACAAAAACATTTGTCCAATTGTTATTAAAAATACTTAATTATATTAACTTAGGAACTTATTATTTTTGCAAAAAATGTTTTTAAAACATTATAATTTAAGTATTAGTTACCCGTTTTGTTTTAAAGTATTTCTAGTAATTAATGTATTGTAATGTTCGTATTTTATTCTTGTAAAACACTTATTGGTAGTTTGTTTTTCATCAATATTTATTTGGACTAAACCACAAATCGATTTTTTGTTTTATCTTAACCGTACCAGAGTAAAACATTAATTAAATCTTGAACAATAAGAACACTAAAAACCTGTCTCGAAAACATATCTTAACTCTAAAAAACTAAAATCATTTTTTGCAATAACAATAATGACAGCAAAATCTAATAATTAAAATGTTTTTGAAAATAACAATACACATTATTATTTTAGAAAGCGTGCGACTGTATTGCCTGCTTCTAAGCGTTGTACTTGAGTGAATTATTGTTAACTATTAATATCACTCCTGTAAACCTTTCATCTAATCTTAATAATTAATTTGTACTGTTGTCTTATTTATTGTTTACCATACCAATCTCCGATACCTTACATACTTGGTTAACAAATTTGTACTATTGTTACATCGCGGACGTAGCTAAGATGGGACAGACGGACAAATATAATGTGTCTATATTACACACGTTTATAAAAACATTTGATATAGATAGATATAATATATATTTTCTTACGATATAATCTCGGTAGAGAGCAGCAAGCTAACAAAAATTGTTAGCACCAAATCATTTGCAAATTAAAGTTACATGTGAACATTTTGGTTAATTTTAAAACAGTTTTTTTGTACTATTTTACCCTTTTTTGGAATCCCAAAAAGTTACAAAAGACTAAAAGATTTTGTTAAATAATGTTTGTCAATTTTGAACAAAGTAAATACTAATGAAAATTGTTATTTTTTTAATTCTTTCTAATAACTAGTGCTTCCAAATGAATAATTCTAATTGATGAACTAGTTTTATCTTGAAATGAATGCTTTCTTTTTATAAAGTTTCAATTATTTATATCATAAATGACTGTCAACGATTTTTGTTGTCTGTCAAATTACTTTATACACTAATATTTGTTAAATAGATATAATTTTATCAAAATTAGTTTTGTTTTCATGGGATCCAATACCATAATTCTTGAGTTTAATAATCATTTTTCTCGCAATGGCAATTACATTTGTAAATCTACGTTTTTATTTTTGTTTACAATCTGGTTTATTATTTCAGTTTTCAGAACTATCCATAAATATTATCCATAAATGCCTATTTTATACTATACATGTAATATAACTGATACAATATAATAAAAATCTCTTACAGGGTCATCAAATGTACCTACTACCCTACTAATTGATTAGCACTGATTATACGTATATGTGAATATTTTTTGTTACAATATATGTTTTTATATCCAAGTAGGTAACTTCCATCAACATTACAACAGGAAATTACTTACGATTCCTATCTTGGCTACGTCCCCAACCTTAATTTGATCTCCACACCAAGTACAACGCATTTTGGGGAAACAAAACGTCTCGAACACAATTTTTTTAATACATTTTTTTCACTACATCCAATGATTTCGATCTGAGTGACCGGCCATTCTCCAAATATAATAAAAACCCGGCATTCTCTACTATTGTTCCACGAATGCTCACAGAAAATGGCCGATGACTTGGGATCTTACCACGCGTACAATTGTATTAATTTGTTATATTTAAAACGTTATTAATATAATTTGTTGTATCGCGCGCTCACGTCTCGGCTCCGTTACGGCCACGTTTGGCTGTCATCCAGGAAGACAAGTAGGAAGATGGACCTTCAAAATAATTTCTGCCCTTATTTTGAATTCTATGCCTAATTTTTCGACGTTTCAAATAGGAATAGTAGTTTTGGAACTATACTTAGGAACTTTTGAAAATATATTAGGAAAGTAGGCTCCTTGGAAATTCGTTGTCAACAACAAGATCATTCATCGAAAAACAGAATGTTTTTCTAACTTTGTTTCAGTTAATACAAAGATGAGTTTTGTTTTTAACTTTTACAAAATGATTTTCAATTTTAACGTTTTTTTTTTTCGTTTTAACAAGGAGGATGATACTGTCGTTATGTTTCGTATCTGGTTACGATTTATTGGATTACGTAACCATTACATAAGCGCAGTTACTCTATTTCCTCATAAGGTTTACCCTGATCCAAAATCACAATTATTATCATAACAATCAGGTTAAGCTGACCGTACCCGGAGCCGTTACGAGAGCGACCTCTAGTTTCTTTAAATTTAAATTACAACTTACGTACATACATAGGAACTTTCTTTAGAAGCTGCATGGTTTGTACAAGCTAACCTCCACACTGATCTACCAATAATGAATTATTTAAACAAAGTTTGTTACCATTTTACCCATCAAATAAGTCTTGATTATCAAGATAATAATATTTAAGCGACGCTCGCCTCGCTCCGCTCTGCAATAGCCATGATTTTATTAAATGTTCAGTCTTTCTTGATGGCAGTAAATATAACTATTAAAAATGTACATCTCAAAATCCTGTGTTCAAAATATTATTTTAAATTTAAAGCGGTTTATAACTGTTTAATATTCGTGCAGAGCGGAGCGGCGCGAGCGCCGGCCGCAGTAACACATTATGTTTACGATTACAATACAAATAAGTATAATGCAGCGGGGCTACTGCGGGCGCGCCAAGCTCGGCCCGCGCGCGCCCCAAACAATGACCCGTATATATAAATATTGGTGTGTTACACAACAAAACCCGTCTGACCGAGCCCCACGACCACATATCTAATCAAATTTAATACTAAATTACGTTTAATGTTGATCACTGCCCAATAGTACGTATCTTTGTGCTTTAAGTCACTCGCAGACAACAATAAATAGTATCGAGTAGCTAACATGCGCGCGGCCTCCGTCCGGCGCGGTGAAGTAACGCACTAACTATATTTGTACTTTATTGTAACTCCAAAATATAATTTATACAATAACAGCTAATATAAAAACTAACGTTGTGAGGTAGAGCGGTTGTCGTAGTACTACGTGGCAGGCGCTGGTACAGTGTAGCACAGTGGGGGCGCTCGCGTCGCTCGACCCGCTCGGACCGCTCGGCTCGCTAGGGCGCGGGCGCGGCGCTCCTCAGTGATCAACATCGCACCGGTACTACGACGCTATCGTGAGTGCGCACTCACCGATAAAATACCTTTAAATAATAATTACTCCTAGGGTGTATTTCTTCTCCCGATCGAAATCGACGTTTCATAAACTCGTCTCGGACCGACCCGACGGAACATCGAGGAGATAATAATAAATAATCGAATTTATAAGCGGCAACGTTTCATATATCACCCGTTCAATATAATTCTCAATATATGAAGTTAGACTCTGACAAAAAAGAGGCCGGGGGCCGCCACGCGGTGTGGCGCTCGAGCGGGCGGCCACTGACAGCTTCTCCCTTTACAAATTACGTCTCATAATATTTCAGCAATCGCTTGAAGGCACACAGCGTTAAATGTAGTTAGTACAGTTCAGCGATCGTAGGCGCGCGCACGCGGCGGTGTAGTCGCGAGCCGCGCGCGCGCGCCGCGTCCGGCAGCCGAGCCGACGTCGGGGGCTAGACCGACGTCGGCCGAGCCGACGTCAGCGGCTAGGCCGGCGTCAGCGTCAACGTCACGGTGGCGCGGCGAGTGGCGCGTCGCCGCACCGGTAAGAACACCAGCGCCGGCACCAGGCTCAGCGCGCCGCCCGCCTCCTCCACCACGAACGGCTGCATCGTGAGCGGCGCCTGCGGAGCGCGCGGGACTGCCAGCAGTGCGCCCGCGCCGCCGTGCGCCGCGCGCAGGTGCGCCTCCAGCGCCGCGAAGCCCTCCGCGCGGAACTCGCAACGCGAGCACGAGTACTGCGCATCCGCGTCCCCCTCGCCCTCTCCGCTCTCTGGGCCTCCCTCGCCGCTCTCCATCTCACTGCCACACATGCTGCCCGGTGGCTCGGGCGGCATCTCTGGCGGCTCATTCTGCTGTTGCTGTGCGTGCGCACGTTCGTGTGCAAACAGGAACGCGAGCACGTCAGTGGTAAATGGACAGTACGAGCAGGCGTAGGGTTTATCACGCGTGAGCAGGTCTAGTGGCCTAGGTGGTGGCGGTGGCGGTCGCGCTGGTGGTGCGTGCTCGGCTAGTAGGTGTGCTCGCAGCGCCCGCGGGCCGCGGAACCGGCGCGCGCAAAGAGGGCACGGCTCGGCGGGCGCGGTGGCGGCGGGCGCGGGGGGCGCCGGTATGCCGTGCGTGTTATGCTTGTGCACGCGTAGGAAGTATTTGCTGCACAGCTCCTTATGACAGATGTCGCATGTGACACCGCCGAGCTGCGTGCCACTCTCCAGGGAAATGCCGTGCATGCGCTGCATGTGCGTGCGCATGAAGTACTTGTTACACAGCTCCTTGTTGCAGATCTCGCAGAAACTTGAGCCGGAAGAGGATGCTCGTCTCTCGTCGGGTGGTGGCGGTGAGGCGGAGGGAGGGCGTGGGCCCGGCTCGTTCGGCTCGTCGGCGAGCCGCTCGGCCGCCAGCTCGTTAAGCTGAGAGATCATCGTCTGCAGCTTGCGCAGCTCCTCACTCGCAGATCCGGGTGATGCAATACCGCGCTCTTCTACTATTAGATTGAGTGGACTCGTTTGACCGTCACGTAAGGCTGCCTCGAGCTCATCTTCGCATTCCCTTTTCACTTCAGCCATTTCTTCAGGATCTAATGGTGGCGGCAGCGAATGTGAGCGCGGTGGCGTGTCGGGTGGTGGTCCTAACAGCGCAGGTGGCGTGGTGAGCGGCGTTGTGAGGGGCGTACCCACCGGCGTGCAAAGCGCGGGCGGCGTGGCCGACGGCGGTGAGTGCTCGTTGACCGGCGAGCGCCTCGCGGGCACGCCGTGCCGCCGCTCGCGGTGCGTCCGCAAGAAGTATTTGTTGCAGTACTCTTTACAGCATATCTCACAGAACGCTTCTGGATTAACAACACCAAGCCGGCGCAGTGCGTCGGGCTGGAAGCCGGACTCTCGCGCACGACGTGCCGAGTCCGGTGACAGGCGACGTGGAGTGCCGCCCGACTCCTCGTCAGAAGAGCGGCGTGGTGGTGACAGCTGTGCCGGCGGCGGGGGCGCGGGCTGCGGGTCGCCGCCGTCGTAGATGCCATGCTTGTTGGCGCGGTGGGTCTTCAGGAAATACTTATTACAGAACTCTTTACAGCAGAGGTCGCAATACGCCTCGGGGTTGAAGATACGCGGCGGCTCGTGTCGCGGCAGGAGTCGGAAGGCGGCCAGGGGGTCGAAGGTGGGCAGGCCGAGCTCACCGAAGGCGAGCGCGCTCTTGTAGATGTCGGCCATCTTGGCGTGCAGGTCGAGAGGCGGGGGCGCGAGGTGCTGCGGCGTGGCGCGCGAGGGCGCCGCCTGCTTGCGCCGCTTGCGCCCGGGGCTGCTGCCGCCGCTCTCCAGGTCCAGCTCGCGCTTGACCGCTGGCGCGACAGACATCGCGTCACCGCCGCATCTGGAATTATACAGACAAAACGTTATTATTATAGGTGAAGAGTAACACTAGTTATGAGGTGTTCTTGCGGGACAGTGGGCATACTCCAAATATTTTATGACGATTAAAGGATTAAAGGCCTCTGTTATAGTTGTACATCGAAACATTTTGCACAATTACTAAATTAATTATTACAAAAAAAATCAAGGTATAGTAATTTTCTAATTAATAATAATGTCAACGCCGTGTATAATGATTCAAAGAAGTAAATATTTATTAATAAACAGAAATACTTATTGCTAGTATCATAAGATTTATCATTCATGAATGGAGTTATAAATAATAAGTAGGGTTAATGCGACTAATGTTAGCTTTATATATATAGTAGGGCTTAAAATCGCTAGCACTAGGGCTTACAGGGTAGGGCTGGCGCTACTTTGAAAGAGAAGACGCACTCAGTGGTAATTTACTTTTTGTTTAATTAACTATGAGTTAGCTCTAAATGTATTCCTAACTGTTGTATGTATATAGTCTAAACTTTAATAAAAACAATAAATAGGTGAGTAATTAATTACTGTTTAGAATAATAACCTAATAATTCGAGAAAATATTAAGAATCAGAACTTAACAGTTCGTTCCAGCACCCGAATGTAACGATTTAAGAAGTTATCAAACTTATGTTTATTTATAGTAGAAAACAAAATGTTTTGTTAAACTACTTTTAAATTTAAAAGAAGATTTTTTAAGTTTACATGTAAAGAGTAACGTTCGAAACAACTGATCTGCTACCCTACCATGACGTCTTAAAGCAGAACTTATTCCACTGAGGGAAAGAGACAGAGCTATACAGGATGTCTAGCACCATCTCTTTCTCATACAGGAATAAGAACTGCTATAAGATGTCATGGTAACCCTACTGATTCCAAAAAATCTTGACTTATTATTGTAAGCTTCATTATTGCCGAGTGTCATCAACTACATATACCTGTTTAGGACGATTCCGTGGGATAAGGCGAGTGCAACCGGGGGCAAAAGATAAAGTCAAAGCTTTATTGCTGAATAAATGTGAATGAGTAGTTCACTGTTGCGTAGTTCAATTTAGGCATAATTAATACATAAAATAAAACATTTCATAATTTACAAGTTACAATTAAGGTACCTATTTCAGAGATTAATATTCAAATTCTTTTGTCAACATGAATAATAATGCTACGTGTCGCGGATTCGATTGCCGCACGGAACAAATATTTGTATGACCTGCAGATAGTTCCAGGTCTGACTGTTTGTGTATGTGAGTTTAAATGTTTGTAAACGCACCCACGATACAGGAGAAATTGCTAGTGTGCGGCAACGTAATTATTAAAAATAAATAAAAACAAATTAAAAATATATAAATAATGTAAGTCGGACTCAAAAAGTAACACAATGATCCATAATTGTAAATATATTTTATTGCCGGACTTTTTCTTCTGAATTTAATGATTTTTATTTTATCTCTTCTATCTTACTGTGTAATTCTTATTTAAAAGTTAATGATTAGTTAGTAGAATAGTGGTGAGATTTTTAAAGTATAAATGATATACTTTAAAAATCTCTTAAATTTTGTTTATTCCTGTCAGACGACGTTTCCTCTTCTGAAATGGATTAAACTGACACAATTTAATCATTTCATCAGTTTGCCAACATTACAGGTAGTTAAGTTACTCAATTTAGAGAAAATTGTAATCTCGCTATTCTAAAATTGACGCTTTTTCATAAAAAGGTTGTCAAGCTAAATCGGACTATCTTTAATGGCGATTAATATGGTATGGAATAAAATTAGATATGATTTGATTAGGTATGTCATTTTGATGTTAGCCTAGTTTAATCCAGTGGTTTATCAGAATCGGTATAATTGTGATATTATTAAAATTAACTACATGTATATATCCTGCGAATATTATAAATGCGAATGTTTGTGAGGATAGATGGATGTTTGTTACTCTTTCACGTCAAAACGGCTAAACGGATCGTGATGAAATTTGGTACAGAGGTAGATTATAGTCTAGTAAACACATATGATATGTCTTTTTCGATCATCACGCGGGCGAAGCCGGGGGCACCAGCTAGTGTATTCATAAATTATTGAATAACAAAAACATGATCATTTCAATATTTTCAGTAGGGTTTCTTCTTAATTTTAATATTCTAAAAGATTCCAATAAGAAATCTCCTCACCTATTATTATCCTGTCTCAGATCAATCGCCTCCATTGATCACTTTGTCCTAATCACCATTATAAATTAATCACCATCGCAAAATCACTACACACACATCACCAAAAAAGTATCATCAGTGCTGAAAACTACTACTTAAAAACCGCAAAGTACAGTCACTCGCGAAAACTTTTGAACTTTTTTCTTTTATTTTTTGGCACGTGCTTTCGCTTGCGCGTGCGCGTTTAAAACTGATGTTTTAAGTAAAAACGCGTGCTGCATTTCTTTTTTTTTGTTAGAAAATAGCAAAAATGGTGTTCCCCACCCGGCCACCCCTGCTATAGTCGATTATTTGACAGGGGGCCGGTGCATTACGGTGAAGAGAGGGTTTACATGCCACGGCTATTATTTTGTTGCAGTTTCTTGATTTGGGATAAAGTTTAAGTTTCTGGCTTGGCCCTTTTTGCCGTGATTATGCCGAAAAAGATGACTTATCGCAAAAACAAGTGCATTTGTATCTAAAGTTAGGTCTGTCTTAAACCGCTTAATTTGGCGTTTGAATTAATAATTTCAAAGTACCTACTACTACACACTAGTTGTGTTCAGCTATTTGCCTTAAATGGTTATTCTTTTAATGGGTGTTTTTCATACCAATGATTTAGTATGAAAAACACCCATAAAAAATGAATGAAACTACTTTTACTAAGATGTGTCACTCATTAAACTGTTTATTTTGCAAAAACTTCATGCAAATAGACTTCGATTGATTTTTACTAAACTTTATCTCATAAAGCAAACCAGCAGGTTTACTTTACTATATCTTACCATACAGACAATAACTTAAACTTAATATAATTAATTTTATCAATATTGTATAGTAAATAAATAAGATCCCAAATGTTTGCGTGTCACATTATAATGACTAAGTGTATCTTAAGTAATAATTTAAGACCTAAACTGTACCAACACTTACTAAGAACAAATTAAATTTGAATTTATTCTATGAAGAAACTCAACTCCGTCCCATGTAAACCGAATCTAACACCAAACAATACGCGTTACTTTCCAAAAATTTGGAAACACTATCAAAAGGGCGTCTCTGATCAAACATGTTCCTTCTCTTTCAGACATATGTGTTTTTCTATCCCCTTCTCAACAATATGTTCTTCTCTTTCTTTCACTGTAGTGTCTACGTAATGGTTATTATGAGTTATGGTGTTATATATCTTACTTTCGATTTTGAAGAATTGTGGTTTCTTTTTTGCTATAGTTTTTATAATTAAATTTATAGAAGAGTAAATAAAAAAACCTTCAAAATTCTTTTTTTTGTATTTTTAAATGTTTTTTTTTCGTTTTTAATAAGAATATATAAAAAAGCTATGTGTATGTGTATAAACGGAAAAAAAATAGCGATCAGTATGTCTGACAATATATTGATGACACCTATATAGTTTTATTATTGATTAAGCTGAAACTATAAATAAATAAACTCTTATCTACTAAGCACTAAAACAAACCAACATTAAAATATCTGAAAAAAAACATGAAAAGTTCAGACAAGTATTATTTGATATAAACAAGGAGCTAACGCTTTCTCATAACATTTTTTCACCACCAAAGTAAAAGTTTTTATTAAAAAGTCGAAAAAACAAGTTTAATTACTTCTTGAGGAAGTGGACGGCCCGACATCAATTTGCCTTATTAAAGTGTTATTGTAATTTAAGATGGCCAGTTTCATTTATTGTTTGGTTTCAGGGCTCGTATTTAAAAAAATAAATGGATTTGTGCGTGATATTGTGTGCATTGACCCCCAAAAGGTTTTTATCACCATTACAACAAAAACAGTTAATTAAAAACTGCCTTTTTGTAGGTTTATAAATTAATTAGGACTAGTTGGCGCCCGCGGCTACGCCAGCGTGTTATCGAAAAAAAATATATAATCCTAAATATAGTATCCTATGTATTATTCCAGACTATAATCTACCTCTGTGCCAAATTTCATCAAGATCCGTTCAGCCGTTTTGACGTGAAAGAGTTACAAACATCCATACATCCATCCATCTTCACAAACATTCGCATTTATAAAATTAGTAGGATTACATTGACAAAGTTAGGTATTTTAGTACCTATACGGCGCAGTTCTTTTTCAGATAACAATGAAGGCAAGAAATCCACGCTTTTTTTAGGGTTCTCTAACTCAAAAGGAAAAAACGGAACCCTTATTGGATCACTTTGTTGTCCGTCTATCTGTCTGTATGTCTGTCAAGACCCTTTATCTCGGGAACGTGTGGAGGAATCGAGTTGAAATTTATACAATATACTCAAGTCTATAGTCCCTTTATGCAGTGAAAAAATAACCCTCTAAGTCTACGCAGTCAAAAGATATGGCTGTTTATGTCGCAAGTTTGTACGGAACCCTTGGTGTGCGAGTCTGACTCGCTCTTAGCCGGTTTTTTCATAACGGGATAAATATAACACTTTTCCAGGGTTCAAATTTACTTACAATTTAAAAACTCCTCTAAACCACAGCTTTCTTCGTTTAAAAGCAAGGAAAACATAAACTAAAAAACCATAATTTTTGAACTCATTAAATTATACGGAACACTGATCGTTCCTAGTCTAACTCCCACTTAATCATTTTAAAAAGTGGATTGTCTGAATACCTCGGTTTCGCGATGTCATTTAGATTCCATTCATTTTAAAATGTTTCCCAAATATTTTTAATGAGTTTTTCTTCCTTTTAAAAGTTTTTTGTTAATTGCTTTGGCTGGTCTAATTATGAGTTCTTGGGGCACCGCGCCCTTTGGTGTGACCTAAATAGCCATGGGCAACAATAGGTATACCCATAGGTTTGGGCCAGTTTAGGGATCCAGTATAGTTAAATTTTAGTACTGAGGCCTTTCCTTAACTATAAGGAAGTTAATTTTCTTCTAATTGTTTCACGTTTTAAGTCTTTAAGTTTTCTGTCTGCGTCCGTCACATTTTACAATTTTCTGAAGAATCAAATCAGAGTAAGTATGGTTTCAGTATCCACTGCTCCCCACTTAACATGGGTAGATAGAACGAACATTTAGGGCAAGCTTAGGTACCAATTAAGTGAAAACAAAACAACTTTAGCTTTATTATGATAGAGATAACAACTGATAGACACCGTATATCTATAAAAAAAAAGTTCATAAATTGATAACCAGAAAAGAGGTTATCATTTTTTAATAAATCGCTTTTTAGGTGAGTGACAGGCTGGATAGGCTGTGTAGAGATATGCCTTCGCTTGCTCACTCGACGTTCTAAAAACAAAACAGAGACAACATGGCGCCGAAATAATTACAACTACAAAAATGTGATCACTGAACAAACTGTGGTTCCATTTTACGAACACCACTCAATATTCATTCATTTTTTCGAGTCAAGTGCTATATTTTACTGCGAAGTCGTTAACTTTGAAATATCGGTCGCGGGGGAGGCGTGTGGGTTGGGAGGGGAGGGGGGGTGGTTGGCAAATAAAATAAAAATAAAGGCCGATTACGGCCGACATTTTATAATGGACGATGAAATGACATGCGGGCGCCGACGAGGCGCGCGCTAGAGACTTCCTAAATGTCAACGCGTGATTTTTTGGCGATTTCAGCTTTTAGCTTTTATTTTTTTTTGTTTTGTTATATCTTTGTGAACTATTTTGGTAAAGGTTCGGTTTGGTGGGCTTGGTTTCTGTGTTAGCTGTTTGGGGTTTTTAGATTTATGACAGGCCTGATGAATGAGGGCGCAAATATAATTTGGTAACCCACTTACCAATTTATTTTTGCGCAATGTTTCTTTATAAACAAGATTTTGACTCTGAAAGCTGTATTTAAATTAACACTGAAGTAAGTACCGATACTTATGTATTAAGAGGCAAATAAATAATTAATGGTTAACGAACTGCAATATACCAGATGTCTAAAAATCTAAAATTAAATTTTAATTCTCAATTCCTCTCCATCCCTTTCCGATTCAACAGACATGTCACCGTGTATTTATATTCAATCAGTCGGGGCGGGAGTCGTACCCGCGACCCACACCCCCGCTGCCAGGTGCTGAGGGCTTATAATTTTATAATTGATGCCTGTGACTGACGCGGGTACATTTTAAAGCTGCACTTGTGGACGAAATTAGGCATTTCGGGAGGGTTCCGTAAACATATTTTTTCTCACAAGGATGAAATGTACGAAATAGATTTGATTTGAATAAAATTAACTAATCCTATTTCGTTTGTTTCTGTGCTCATTTAAACTTTTGAAAAAAATATTTGATTGAAATATAAATATTATATACTTTCCTTTTGCCCGCGGCTTCCCTCGCGTTAAATTCGGGGTAACACAGTTCCCCTTTCCTGATTTACATGTACCTACCTGCTACATGTAATTTTAATAGCAATGCTAAGTTTTCCCTTTTCTTCCCTCTTTCTCCCTAATATCTCAATCTTTTTATAAAAAAAATAGCCTATGTCCGTCTCCAGGGTCCCAACTATCTCTGTACCAAAATTCACCAGAATCGGTTTAGCCATTACATGACATAGGCGTGAAGACGTAACAAACAAACTCACTTTCGCTTTTATAATATTAGTAAGGATATAATATATAGGATTGTATTCTGCCGCGTTAAGAAAAAAACATAGACACATTGTTTTTACACCTAAAACTTTAAACCGATTGTCGAATCTTACCACACTCATAAGTGGTATAAGTGTGGCTTATTTTCAGGGTTTTTACGCGAAACCTTATATTCGTTTTCTTTAAAATGTGGCACTTAGCGGCCTCATTAGTGAGTTTATTAGAATACGATACTTGTAAGGAATCCTTATAATTAAGTCTCTCCACCCAGCCGAGTGTAATTCCATTATTCACTAACATTTTTACACTTTTCAGTTATGTAAGTAAATTCAATTAATTTACAAGGTAAGTGGATCGATACCGGGGAAGAGAGAAATAAAAAGCCTGAATATCGAAATGACCTACATGTACTATAATGTTTTAGACAGAAAATGCCTTTGTTACTTTTTGTGGTACAATTAGTTACAATTGTTCATACATTTAGTTTTAAAATTGTTTGATTTCCAAGTTACTTTTATTTTGTCAAATAAGAACTACAAACAGTTACATTATGGGATACTAACAAAAAACATAAATAACTTAATAATAATGTAGCCTACACCTACAGCGCTGTCCATTGATAATAAGTACCTAGAGTTTAAACTGCTGGGACATTAGCCGTTCATGCATAATTTAATCACTTATTATAAGTACAAAAAAAACAGATTTATAAACCTATGAATATTAGTACTAAGCTAATCCAAGCGCTCGAGTGTCTCATGCACAAGACTTTGAAACCTTTTTATAGTGCACTTTAAAAGGATTTAGTTATATGTAGCAAAATAGTAAGAAAACAAAACACCACCAACATAAAAATTATCCCGTAACACGAGATAAACAATCATTATAGACCAGCATAAACAAAAAAAAATGTTCAGCTATGGTTTTCCTACTCCGCCAACAGAACCCTAAAACTCAAATCAAACGGCTAAGAGCGGTTGGCAGAGATGTCCCCACATAGTGTTTACAGTATATTATTATGATTATGTCGCCGTTATCGCACGGAGGGTAAACAGCACTCTAACTTAATGTTTATTAACTTTTCGAGTTATTTACGAATGCAGTCTTTACGTGAAGAGATACCGTGATCCCGGAACATAAAGGGCAAAATACGGAAGTTGAGTGGGTTTTAGTAAGTATAAGTCTGACACTGAGTATGGACAAGAATGGATAAAGTAAGGAATGAGTATATTAGAAGAAGTTTGAAAGTTGTGCCTGTTACAGAAAAAAATAAAGGCAGTCGTTTATCTTGGTATGGACATGTATGTAATGCGGAGGGATAAAGCACATGTGACTAAATGAGTGATGGCTCTGAATGTTGATGGACGGAGAGCGAGAGGAAGGCCAAAGAAAATATGGATAGATTGTGTGAGGAATGATATGAAGGAGAAAGGAGTAAATGATGCCGTGAAGTCTGATAGGGGAGAATGGAAGAAGAAAACGTGTTGCGCCGGCCCCAAATAGAAAAATAAAAATGATGAAGTCTGACACTGAGCGGGGGAAGTTATTTGGTAATTTCCCATCCGCAAAAACAGTCCTTTATCCAGGTGTTACCTCAGCTTTAGAACGACCCTGGTTTCTTTGGCCTTACTTTCATTCTGAACCTTCCTTCATCCTTGATTTTTGACTAACTTACTTCTTATTTTCCAAATAAAACTGTGGCATTTTGATTCCTTTTCAGGAGAGTATTTATATTTGACTAGCTGGTACCGCGACTTCTTACGTGTTAGGTTCGCAATTTGACTTTCCTTACAAGCGTTCTATGCTAATGTATGTCATGACAGTTAGCTATGGACATAATACAATATTGCTCACCTCCCTAAGTTATTAGTGCGATGATATTTATTTATTTATAACACTATAGAAGACTTACAGCTATATAAAAAAATAACAAAAGAAAGAAATCATAAACAACACAAATCAGTATAGAAATAGACTGGAAATTATTATCCAAACACATGTCATAGTACAGACGCCAGCAGGTCAAGCTACCCGAAACTGTCAATTTTTCCCAATGAAACTTGAACCTAATACTTTATAAATAAAGTCGAAAATCTATCAAAGAAATCTGACAGATTGTAGTAGCTTGATGTGCAGGCGTCTGTACATTTCGTTAGTTTAAAGGTGTTATAGTATATATCTATTTCACAAAAACAGTTTTACATACAAAGGTTTAGAAAATGGTTATCAAAAATCACTGTGTTTAAAGTAAAATAAGAACGTATCCTTACTAATATTATAAAAGCGAAAGTGAGTTTGTTAGTTTGTTACGTCTTCACGCAAAATGGCCAAACCGATTTTGATGAATTTTGGTACAGAGATAGTTGGGACCCTGGAGACGGACATAGGCTAAAAAAAGTGAGAAAAGGTGGAGAAAGAGAGAAGAAACGCGGAGAGAAAGATTTTTTTTGATCATCACGTGGGTTAAAGTTAGCGTTATCCCAAAGTAACTATGCCACGCGAAAGAAGTCGCGGGCGGAAGCTAGTAATAATATAATTTAAAAAAGAGTTAAAAAAACAATAAAATTCGTAGGCTATGTCCTTCCCCAAGTTCAAAACTAAATTTCCTTGCCGAATTTCGTTTCGATTCGATCGGCCGTTTAGTCATGAAAATGTAAAAATAAACAAACAAACAGATTTACAATATTAGTAGAGATTGTCAAAAACCTTAACTAACTTGATGTACCACCCACCATTTCCCGATTCCTTATACTACCAACTTAAAAACAACACTTCTCAATCCCACCCCATTATTTAACAAGCTTGAACATCCCAAAGTTGGCTGGCCCTGAACCTATTTATGTATAACGATATCCAAACAACCAAGGACAAATGGTTTGTTCAGACGACAATCAGTTGCGAGCAGGCAACTGAAAAGTTGCTTGGCATTTTATTTTTAGTAACAGACATCATTTTGACTGATATATGGAAGGATTTATTTACTACAAATAATCAATAAACTAATATTTTAATAAATATTGAAATTATTGAATTTAAAATCTTATTACCTATAATACAAAAAAAAACATTTAAAAGTACACACCACCACAGTAATACCTACACATACAAATCAGCAGAATTATAATAAAAATAAAGATGTAAATATATAAGAAAACACATTTCTATAAATAATTATAAAAACTAGCAACTATATTATAAAACAGAGCTTCCTCTCCTCTACCCTTTTGCTGTGCCCTACAGGGTCCTTAGTGATCCTATTATTATAAACTAACACCTAAGTACACATTATGGTAAAGCAATAAAGATATTGAGTATTGAGTATTTATCAAAGCCGTAAGACACACAGCATTGACTTTTTAACTGGCTTCAAAAAGAGAAGGTTCTCAATTCGGCCGGTAAGTTTTTTTTTATTTTTTCGATGTATGTACACTTGTACAGCGATTACTCTGAGATTAATTTTCCGATTTACAGGGTTTTTTTTATTTGAAAGCTGGTTCTAAATAGCGATTTGAAGAGATCTAAATTATAATGATCAGGGAACAGAGAAGCCGGCTATGAATTCCCTAGAAATGAATTTTAGTTTTTTTTTTTTTTTCTACATTTTTTCACTTGTATGCAGCACTTGCATGTACCGTTTTCTTTTTTGGCTGACTTTATGAACCAATACACACATCAATTTTTTATGTGCTTAGCTTATTTTGAGTCTTCGTTCCTAGTGGAGTCACCATGATGACATCTTAAAGCAGTATTGTATAAATCTGAATCCAGCCTTTGGGCATCATACTGCATATCCTAATTTACTACTATTTCCTAAAGCACATACTTGTTCCCTAATTCTAATAATCTAAGCCTTTTTTTGCGGATGGGAAATCATCAAATAACTTCCCCCGCTCTGGGCGGAGCGGGGGAAGTGTCAGGCTTGTACTGGATAAAACCCACTCATGTTCCTTCTATTGCCCTTTACGTCCCGGGGCCGCGGTATCTCTTTCGAACAACCCGCAACCCCGGCAGGACAATCTAAGCCTTATCATCACTTTAGCGTGCTAGCTAGCTAACTAGACGTCTCACTAGCCGCAAACCGCTTGTCAATTTACATAGTCGGGGTGTGTGAACGGGGCATAAGACGTCAACTCCTGAAGGTGAAGCTAGAAGCAACAGTGGCGACCACCAGAAAGTGCCGAGACAATGAGGCTCCATGAAGTCCCAGAGAAATAATTTAACTGTCTTGGAAGCCGCCAGGAAATCCATCAGAAAATCATAGCGGAGGAGTAGACAAAACATGATTTTGTCTTCGCTCCATATCACCAGGAGACAGTACAAAACATGGCTCGAAGAAATATTTACAACTGGGATAATGCCAGTTGCCTATCACCGCGGATAAACGTTATTAGTAGATAATTTATTTATTTAAACTTCTTGTACAATAGTGGTACATAGGCGGCTTTAATACCATAAGGCATTCTCTACCAGTCAACAAAAATTATATCTAAATAAAAAGTAATTGTTTGCAAAACTTATATTCTTTAACAGATACTAATACACAAATTAAATAAACTAATGAATACAATACAAAAAAAACGAGAAACTTAACAGTAATTACTGTTAGTAATTAGATAATATTAATGTGTAAAGCTGCTTTATTTGATTCCAATTTAGTACAGCAAAATCTAATTTAACTTGCCCAAAAACATAAAAATTATCAATTGTATATGTCAACCACTCAATTCGCACTATACTACAATTTCCTGACAGATCACCTCAACAAGAGCCACTCGAAGCATCGCCCTCTCCAAACAAAAAGTCAAATCAGCAATACATCACACTTTACAAAACATCCCGTACGTCACCCGCAACTAAAAAATCATCCACAAACCCACACAAAAATTGCCCATCTAAACACGTTCTTAGATAAAAATCGCGAGCAACGTCGCGGGAACAGACAAGCTGGCATAAATATGTATACATCAGTATGTACCTACGTATATCTCTTATATGTGACGGCGAACGGTATTGATTTTGCGTCGAAAAAAGTTTATATTTTTATCTGCTGACTGCCTAGTTTAAGATAAAGTGGCAGCGATAAGCGAAATTAAAAATGTAGTAAATCATTCGTCGATTACTTTTATCTGTGTATTTGGCACACTGACTGCATTCATTTTGAGTCTAGGAAGCTTACGTAGTGTTTTGTTTTGTAGTACCGTACTACGAGCAGAGCCCTGCTAGGGCCACTATCTGCCGGGGTTGCGGGTTTTTCGAGATACCACGGCCCAGCAAAAGGCAAAAGAAGGAACATGGATGGGTTTTAGTCAGTAAAACTCTGACACTTCCTTCTGGTCCGCCCAAAAAGGGAGAAATTATTGTATAATTCTCCATACAAAAAAAAACGCCCTTGTGCGAGGCACAAAAAGACATTTTCAAAGAGTTACAAACATCCATACATCTATCCTCACAAACATTCGCATTGATAAATATATTATACGTATACCTATAAGTAGGTTAAAGAGTTTGTTTGTATCGAATAGGCTCCAAAAAATCTTACATAAACATTTATTCACTAATTGGAAGCTACATTATCAGGAAGTAACATAGGCTGTACAACATCACGCTACTACCCACGGGAGCGGGACAGCAACCAAAGTCGCGGGTGAAATGTTATATAAATCCAATATAACCCACACGTAATATCCGTCAGAGTTCACAAATCGCAAATGTTGGGGTCAAACTAGAACATCCCGTCCGAAGGCCGGCAAACTAAACGATAGGAATAACATTTTACAGTCCATTAGGTACATCTTAACTACGACACTTTCTATAAAATTGTTATTGTTGACGAAGATATTGCGGAATGGATATAAATATATTGTAATGGTCACGAATTTGATAGTTTCGTAATGTAATTGAGGTTAGGTCTTATTTGATAAAATATAGAAGCTGGGATTTCGAACACGATATAAATAGCCGGTAAATTAGATAGTTAAAAAGTAACTAAAACAGGTTTGTCGATGACTGTTTAATGATTTAACTGGAGTACACGCTCAAACTATATTCTATCTTTATACTACATTTTTTGGTTTAGAAACATCCCGAAACAAACTCGAGTCTTTGCGACATAAATGGCCATATCTTTTGGCTGCGTAGACTTAGAGATATGATTTTTCCACAACTCCAAGAGACCACCAGACTTGAGTGGTTTAAATTTCAACTCGATAACTTCACGCGTTCCCTATATAAAGGGTCTTAACAGACAGACAGACGGACAATACAGTAATCCAATATGGGTTCCGTTTTTCCTTATGGGGTACGTAACCTCATAAATGGGCAATAATTAATTCCCAATATGTTTATTAAGTTTTATCCTGACTTTACAAAAGAGTGAGGCGTATACCCAGCCTTAGTTGATATGAAAATGATAAATCGCTTACTGAGAGCATTGTACAGACGCCTGCACATCAAGCTACTACAATCTGTCAGATTTCTTTGATAGATTTTCGACTTTATTTCTAAAGTATAAGGTTCAAGGTTCATTGGGAAAAATTTACAGTTTCGGGTAGCTTGACCTGCTGGCGTCTGTACAAAAGGTAACAGTGTAAAATAGTGTAATGTATCAACCTTCATCTCAAAAGATGTATCTCCAAAAATTGCACACACCGTTGGCCTACATACCCCACTTCCGCATGCCTCATGATTTGTCCTATGATTTTTATGACGGCATAAAACGTTTGTTTGAAGATGATCAACGAAAGCTCATAATGTCAACACTATTCATTATGGTCTTCGCAAGGGGACAAACCCGAAAGTCTGATTGAACATTCCTGCCAATGTTATCCTGTAATTGGCAAGGGTTGTAAGTCAGATGTAGGCCTTGTAAAGTTTTAGATGCTTTGATTTTTATTGGAACGAAGTTCCTTATCACGCCTTGCGAAAACGGGCTAGACGGAAAAAATAAAGGCGAAAAGTCAACGTGTCGTTACAACTTTTGGTGTTAATTTTTTGCATTTTAGTTTTTTGCTATAGTTGTAAGCCGAGCGGCGTGCGCGTGTTTCTCTGACTCTCTCTCTCTCTCTTATAGAAAGCAAGCCAGTTATTTTCGTTTCGTCTTTCTATTTCGCATTGAACAGTGTGGTGTCGCGACGATTATTTTTGTTGAATGTAGACAGGTTTTTTGTACATAAGAAATAATAAGTTCGTTCCATCCGTGATCCGGATGACCTCTCAAGTTTTTTCTTCTTTTTTACTGATTTAGGTTTCCGAGTCGTTATCGAGTTGAAATTAAAACCATATACTCAAGTCTGTGGTCTCTTGGAGCTCCCCTACCCTCTAAATCTACGTAGTCATAAGATATGGCTGTTTACGTCACAATTGTGTACGGAACCTTCGGTTTTTGAGTCAGATTTTTTTAAGTAGAACTCACTAGTGGTCAGGCCAAACACTTACTACATAATTACATTGTAAAACTAATTTAGGCTGAAAGATGTAGAAGGAAAATTTTACTTGATGTTGTGGGAGAAGAGAGATTGAATTTCGACGAAACATCGACGAGATATCATGGTCGTGAACTTCATTCTCCAACAATCCTTACTATTTTAATATTATAAAAGCGAAAGTGAGTTTGTTTGTTACCTCTTCACGCCTAAATGGCTGAACCGATTTTGATGAATTTTGGTACAGAGATAGTTGGAACCCTTGAGACGGACATAAGGCATTTTTTTAAAATAAAAGTGAGAAATGAGGGAGAAAGAGGGAAGAAAAGGGAAAACTTAGCATTGCTATTACAATAAATCTGGCGCTAAGGCAAAAACTACAGCAGCTACCTGCAAATCAGGAAAGGGGGTGTTAACCCAAATTTAACGCGAACGAAGCCGCGGACAAAAGCTAGTAAAAAATATTTTAAAAAAGTATATGAAATCTCAATGCTGTGAATCTCCAAAAGGAGATCTCACTTCTCAATCTAACGAGATCGAGACGAATGGCCAATCTCGATTCGAGGTTGTATTCCCTAGTCATGTTGGGCGTGAAGCAACCCTTATGCAACCGACATTTCTCTCCCAACTTGGTTACCATGTAGTTCGGTTTTCGAATTCACTAAAATAATCTAGATATAACTAAGAACCCGTCCTATAGTTAGTACTTTACAATGACTTCGGAGTGAGAAGCATAAAAATATGATTTCTATGTTATGCTACAACAAAATCTTTCGATCATTCAGTGTCTAGTTAAGACTTAAAGAATTAAGTTTTTTTAGACGTAACATATTGGACATCTAGATATAACTAAGAACCCGTCCTATAGTTAGTACTTTTCAATGACTTCGGAGTGAGAAGCATCCAAGTTCGAAAAATATGATTTCTACGTTATGCTACGACAAAATCTTTCGATCATTCAGTGTCTAGTTAAGAATTAAGTTTTTTTTTTAAACGTAACTTTTTGGACCGCAGTAGCAAATGATAAAATGGAAGAAATTGGAGAAGGCTTATACCCAATAAGGGGTAATATAAAATACATCAAATAATACTTGAAATTAAAATACCAGCTTTAATATTACAAACACTGGAGTAACTTTAGGTTAAGAACAAAAGATTTGATTAATGGGAAATAACATTTTTTTTATTACTATAGATGTAACAACAAATGCTCTGTATATAACGTTATCATTTAAATTCGTAAGGTTTCAAAATGTTGCATTTCCTACGAGTTGCTACGCGGCGCCACAGATTCTCTATGATGTATTAAACTATGAATTGTAATATGGTTTGCAAACAAAAATAACAGCCCTTCTATAGCAATACTTACAAAAAAAACATTTCCTCTATTCATAGTAAAAAAACATCGCCACACACACATAGACAATGCGGAAAAGGAAACAACTTTGATTGATAGTCAGCATTTACAGCAAAAACGCAATTTTAAAACTATGTAAGCAAGGAGTGCGTCACTTGGTAACTGTGAGCCTCCGCCCTCTGCCCTCGGCGGCTCCACCAATTATACAATATTACGACCATCTTTTTTGAAATCTGACACTTACCGTCACAGGTTATAAAAGGCTCTCATATCATTGTATTAGGTCGACTGTCCGTCCTCAATTCATCCCCCCGCCCCGCGCCCCTCTAAGACGCGAACACAAACACACGAACGTATATTAATCTAATCACACTCCGTTTCGGCAAGAATGTGTGAGTATACGTCTTTAATAATATCTGTGGGGAGGCTCACCCGGGGAGGCCCCCACCCTCCTCCTCCACTAGTGAAAAAATATATCCTAAGGAAAACAATATTATAAATTGGACGGCGCGTATGTGTGCGCGCCCTGTAGAAATGGCAATGTATTTCCTACGCATGTCTTTTTATTTCATTTTACTTTATTTTATTCCGTATGTGATGTAGTATTTTTTTTTTCACTTTTATTATATTTTCTTTGACGTAGCAGAGCCTCGGATGACAATGTAGCGGAATCGAATTTTCGTCGACGTTACATTTGTGTCGCTCTGAAATTATAACGCGCGCCTTAAAATATGCTTTTTTGGCTTTTTTCCCTCGTTGTATATTCTGTGGAAAATACGATGTTTCACGTACAAATCACTTTGTTGAAGAATTTTTCGCGATTAGAGTTTTATTTGTGAAAATTGTTGTTTCTTTGAATTGATAACATGAAGAATATAACGTGCAGCACCTAGACGATTTATTACATTTTGTTGGGCTGCTCAAAATGTCGCTTGGCCTTGAAAAGTAACGACACGTGTAAGGAAAAGAGCGAAACTTTGATATTTATTTCAAAGTTTCGCTGATCTTTAATATTTGCTTTGTGTTCTGGTAACGAGACGCGTGCTCATGTATCAAACTCAGCCTATTAGAGCATATTGCTGAACATTGGCGGACCCAAAGTTATTTCTTCTGAATAAAGAGCAATGGAAACTACCTATACGTAGTTAGTTTACCATTTAAATCACAGACGAGCATAACTGGGGCACCTACCTTTTAATAGTCGATTCACAGATATATTACCTCAGACGTCATGCTGTCAAAATCACAGAGATATTTATTGAAATTCCAAAGGTTGCCATTGACAAGTCTGTCAAAATTTCGATGGTCGTTACGAGAAGAATAGAATAGAATCCTTACTAATATTATAAAAGCGAAAATGAGTTTGTTTGTTTGTTACCTTTTCACGCCTTAATGGCTAAACCGATTTTGATGAATTTTGGTACAGAGATGGTTGGGACCCAGGAGCCGGACATAGGCTTTTTTTTAAAGAAAATGGGATATGAGGGAGAAAGAGGGAAAAGAAGGGAAAACTTAGCTTTGCTATTACAAATCAATAAGGCGCAAGGGCAAAAACTGCAGGTAGCAGGTACGTGCAAATCAGGAAAGGGGAACTGTGTTACCCCGAATTTAATAACGCGAGCGAAACCGCGGGCAAAATCTAGTAGTAATATACTTTATTGCACACCAAAATTTAAAAACAAAACTGTTTTACAAAAAAAAAGGGTTCAAAATTCAAATTTTTATTTGTGCAAACATGAGTTTACATTATGGAGCATGTAAGATAATCAGTATATAAACGATCTGTCACACACAAATATCTGTCACTAGCTGGCGCCCGCGGCTTCACCGCGTGATATCGAAAAAAAAGTATCCTATGTGTTATTCCAGACTATAATCTACCTCTGTGCTAAATTTCGTCAAGATCCGTTTAGCCGTTTTGACGTGAAAGTGTAACAAACATCCATACATCTTCACAAACATTCGCATTTATTATATTAAGTAGGATTATAATATTAGTAAGATATACATATAAGGGTACCGTCATGTTACTGCACATAGGTATAACAACTATGAAAAGACTGTAGTCGTTACCTAGATCGCTGATAGCTGAATAATTGAGAAAAACATCACGCTAATAAGCGCTGAAGGGTAAAGCAGTGGTGTGCTTAAGAGTATACCCATACTTCGCCTGTTATTATGTTGTTTAACTGACAATATTCTAAGTTTAGTCACCAAGTTCCCTCATCATGGCTGATCTAAAATATACAAGATCTAACGACAAAGTAGTTATACAATGCCTATTTCCTATTACGTTATTCAATGCCAAACCTAGCGTGATTTTATCTGAAGACTTTGCAATATAAACATTCCACTCACGTGCGAAAATAGAGCCTGCGAATTATTTAGGAACCTACTTTAGAATCATTCAGTACTATTAACAACGATTTCTAGAAGAGAAGAGACTGAAAACTGACTCCTCAGCAGAGAGCAAGTAGTAGCCTTTCCCCAACATAGTAGGAGCATCCGGATGCAGCTGAATATCAGTATTTTACATGGAGCGACTGCCTATCTGACCTCCACAACCCAGTTAGTACTGGGTAATACGATGTCCCTTGATAAGACTCGTTTTTAGACTTTAGAGACACTGACTACCTGTAACGACTGTCAAAGATCTACAAATGACAGTCGGGACCAACAGCTTAGTGTGCTTTCCGACGCATGGAGGAAATTCGGTATGTAACGGGTGGTCACCCATCCACAGACCAACCTAGGCAAGCGCGGCTTAACCTAAAGAGTGATCTGAGCGGCTGCTATTATTTAGCCACGAGCTCCTCTAAGTGTATTTATTGGTATTTAAACAAAAAAAAAGATCAAGTACAAGTCGGCTTCGCGCAGTAAGGGTTCCGTACCTATATCTGTAACAAAAGCAAAAAAACCTCCTTAAATATTTGTTTTATTCTGATTTTTAGTATTTGTTGTTATAGCGGTTACAGAAATACATCATCTGTGAAAATTTCAACTGTCTAACCATCACGTTTTAGTAGATACGATCTGGTGACAGACGGACAGATGGAGAGACAGCGGAGTCTTAATAATAGGGTCCTTTTTTACCCTATATACGCCTGAAACAGTCTCAGCTCAGGATATTTAGCTCATGTGATACATGTACATCCTGTTCATCCTGGCATAGGCATCAAACTTTGTTTTACCTTAATAAGATTTATCTTTATATTTCACCAATTCAATTGAATCCTACTATCTATCTAATATATAAAATTCTCGTGTCACAATTTTCGTTCCCATACTCCTCCGAAACGGCTCGACCGATTCTTATGAAATTTTATATGCATATTCAGTAGGTCTGAGAATCGGCCAACATCTATTTTTCATACTCCTAAGTGAGCAGCGGGTGAAACCGCTGGGCACAGCTAGTAATATTATAAATGCGAATGTTTGTGAGGATGGATAGATGTATGGATGTTTGTTACACTTTCACGTCAAAACGGCTGAACGGATCTTCATGATTTTGGCACAGAAGTAGATTATAGTCTGGAATAACACATAGGATACTTTTTTTTCGATATCACGCGGGCGAAGCCGCGGGCGCCTACTAGTGTTGTATAATAAGCAAGTAAGCCGCCCCAGGTGGATAGCCTGATTAATAATCAACCATACAATAACTTTAAATCGTAACTAAGAACCTACGTAAACTACAAATAGTTTACGAATAACATGCTGTTAACAAAAGAGGTTTAATCTGAGCTTTACATCTGTCCCCCTTGGCCATTTGAATGTTTTCTCAATTCTGTCCGTATCGGTAGACATCGGTTGTTGTGGCCACTTGCTTCATGTAACGTTTTTCTTAGAATAAACAGATTGGGGAATCAGTTTTAATTTACTCATTAATCGTTTTGTTTTCGAATTATTTCTGCTATTTATTTCTTGTCTTTTATTTTTCTTTACACATAGTTACAACATTTTTTTACATAGTTTTTTTAGAAGCGTGTAAAAATAGATTTAAAAATATAAAAAAAACTGGCGAAGAGCGAGTAAGACTCTGAGGGCCCTGCCGGGGTTGCGGGTTGTTCGAAAGAGATACCGCGGCCCCGGAACATAAAGGGCACAGAAGGAACATGGGTGGGTTTTAGTCAGTAAAAGTCTGACATGCCCCCCCGCTCCGCGCCCAGAGCAGGGGTAGTCATTTGATGATTTCCCACCCGAAAAAAAAAGACTAAGGGTTCCGTACAAACTTGCGACATAAACAGCCATATATTATCATCACAGCAGAAAGGGACCACAGAGTATAAGGTTTTGATTTCAACTCGTTACTCGTTCCCGAGATAAAGGGTCTTGTAAGACAGACAGACGGAGAACAAAGTGTTTCAATTAGGGTTCGGTTTATTCCTTTACCCATGCTACCGGTGGTTAAGGCTCCAGAGACAGGAACTTCCTCACAATTTTTTTTTTTTTTTGTCATTGAAATCTATTCAGTTTAATTATTATCTTTTCCTTTTTCCATTGCTTACCCCTACTTTCTGTCTAACCTATCACCATCAGCCTTTGTTACAGCAAGCCACTGTTGGATATAGGCTGCTCCAATTACACACCACTTCCAACGAAACCCTGTTTCACATTTGTATATACAATGTGGTTTGACCTCCTCATCTTAAACACTAATATTGTAAAGTAAGTCGAATTTTTACTTAAACTCAATTTATGGATGGGTGTCGGATATTCGGATATGACGTGTGACAAACGATCCAATATCGAAGCCCAGACGAACTATGATTATAGAAACAGGCTTGGAAAATGGATACTGTATATCTATAGCTATCTAGCATTCATCATAAAACCTAGTAGGTAGGTTAAATGCTGTAAATGCTTGAAAGGAAACACTGAGATGAGTATTTTGCCTCGAAATGGGTACCTGTCATGGCTGTTTGGGTTTATGTGAAAGGATTAATCCTACTTATATTATAAATGCGAATGTTTGTGAGGATGGATGGATGTATGGATGTTTGTTACTCTTTCACGTCAAAACGCGACTATCTTAGGAACGCGTAGAGGTATCGAGATGAAATTTAAGCCCCACACCCAAGTCTATAGTCCTCTCGCACTGTGAAAATCAATCCTCTAAGTCTATGCAGTCAAAAAATATTGACGTCTAAAATTTGTACAGGACCCTCGGTGCGCGAGTCTAACTCGGTCTTGGCCGGTTGTTTTTTTAAATATTTTCTATCATTCCTTATTGTAAATATGTTTCTTATAACTGTACAATAGCTTGGATTATTCTGTTAAACTGTACATATTTTCTCAAATAAATAAATGCATTTTTTTGCCAAAACTCTATAAAAATTGACAAAAAATAATCTTACAACACTTTACATAAAACGATGGTAAAGAAACTGTTTCAATAAAAAACAACTTGTATACATATTACGTCGTAGTAGGGTGACCACGATTGCGGGACATCGGGGTATTTACCTTCAGTGACGTAGTAAAAAAGGTGGGGTCGAATCGACACGCTTTCGTACAATAGGTTCAGATGTCAATTTTTTATGTGCGCCCTTTAAGTTCCCGGTTCGGTCTGTCCCTAATATCTGTATAGTTTAACAAAGAACTAAGGGTTTTCATTTGAAAAACACGGTATTTAGATTATGATCGATAAGTGTCTTAACTGAATCCTACTAATATTATAAATGCGAATGTTTGTGAGGATAGATGGATGGATGTATTTATATTTGTTACTCTTTCACGTCAAAACGGCTGAACGGATCTTGATGAAATTTGGCACAGAGGTAGATTATAGTCTAGAATAACACATAGGATACTTTTTTCTCGACATCATGCGGGTGAAGTCGCAGGCGCCAGCTAGTATTGTTTACGTTTCGTGTCACCCTATTTGCAAAACATTTATGTTTTGTAAAAAAGGAGTACCAATCTTTCAGACAAAGTCTAATTATAGAATTTGAACGTTTTATCTCTTTACCCATGTTTCTTAAATGTTTATCTAGAAACCTACAAATTAATATTAGCATAACTTGTTCTTGCCTCAAAACCATCGAAGGAATCTATAAGTTACTTATACAATTCGGATTAATTAAACACCGACGACTTAAGAGCCCCTAAGATAACTAACCTAACCTATAAATGGCAATATTACAACATCTACAATAAAAAAAACTACTAGTAAATTCATACAATAAATATTGCCATGTAGGGCCACAAGAAGCGGGATGTTTACCTTCAGAAACGTTGTAAGGCGGGGTCACGACTGTTTGTAACAATAGCTTAAATTATTTGTTAGTTTTTAGGGGACCATTGATTCGTCTTGACATCAAAGCGTTCACGAGGTTTTAGTAGTTCCTTCAAACTGTTATATGGCTCGTGCAATCTTGTTTTTTTTACTTGACTGGTATTGTAAGAGGGTTAGTTTTTTATGATCTGCTTATTGATGGTGCATCTTCTTTTTAGTTATCCCACCTGCATATATCTGAACCGTGATTTAAGTACAACAACTAGGACTCATCTGTATAGCCTTTTCCGTTCGCTTTTGTTAGGGTCGGCTTCCAGTCTAACCAGATGCAGCCCAGAACTATGCTACGAGTTTGGCGCCCCCAATAGCGACCATCAGTTCCTGCCACGAATACACAACAGGACACGCAGATCATGATATTAAGTGCCACAAGCTTCCCAACTAAATATATTGGGGTCGACTTTTAGTATCACTGGATGCAGCTAAATACAAATATTTTATACTAGCTTTCGCCCACGACTTCGTTCGCGTGGCATAGTTACTTTGGGCTAACGCTAACTTTAACACGCCTGGTGAACGAAAAAAAAATATCTTTCTCTCCCCTTTTCTTCCCTCTTTCTCCTCTTTTTCTCATTTTTTTAGCCTAAGTCCGTCTCCAGGGTCCCAACTATCTCTGTACCAAAATTCATCAAAATCAGTTCGGTCATTTAGGCGTGAAGACGTAACAAACAAACAAACTCACTTTTGCTTTTATAATATTACTAGTGACCCGCCCAGCGGTTTCACCCGCTGCTCACCTCCTAAGAGTCACAGCGTAAAGCATCATACATATAAACCTTCCTCTTGAATCACTCTATCTATTAAAAAAAACCGCATAAAAATCCGTTGCGTAGTTTCAAAGATTTAAGCATACAAAGGGACATAGGGACAGAGAAAGCGACTTTGTTTTATACTATGTAGTGATAGTAAGGATGAAGTGACTGTCTATATGAGACCTCCTCAACTCAGTTATTATTGATACGTACGGTACTATTATTTATTCTGTGGTATCGGGAAAAACGATATTTCTTAGAAAGACTTTCAGGTCACGGACTACCTGTAACGACTGTCAATGATCTACAAATGATAGTTGGGACCAACGGCTTAACGTGTTATCAAGCATGCAAGCTTTCTTGAATGGTCACCCATCAGCAGACCGACCTTGACTATTGTTATATTGACTACTAGCTGGTGGCCGCGGTTTTGCCCGCGTGATGATTGAAATGAAAAGTTTTGACGAGAAAGAGTAACAAATATCCATACATACATCCATCCTCACAAACATTCTCATTTATAATACTAGCTGGCGCCCGCGGCTTCGCCCACGTGATGATGAAAAAAAAGTATCCTATGTGTTATTCCAGACTATAATCTACCTCTGAGCCAAATTTCATCAAGATCCGTTCATCCGTTTTGACGTGAAAGAGTAAAAAATATCCATACATCCATCCATCCATCCACACAAACATTCTCATTTATAATATCAAAAGTAGGATGTTATTATTTAGCAACGAGCTCCTCACTGGACTAGGACTATCCGACTAAATTGTTTGCATCATGGTCGTCGTACTCTCGACCTACGCCCAATTCGTCTTGTTTCCTTCAACATAAAACTAGTAGGTACCCCAAGTTCGAATAAAAAACAGTTTTAGTGTAATGGGTAGTTTTTTTGTAAGCTTCTTAATTGTCCCACTGCTACTGGACTAACGCCTCCCCATTTTCCTGACAAACCTTTCTAATCTGTGCCAGTACCTTATTAATTTATTAAATTAACTAATCTAAATATATATATACTACTCAAAACAAAATAAGGGCCACGAGGTATTTTGTCTTTACCATGAAAATAATAAACCCAATTTATATTTTTTTTGTCTCCATAACGAAAACTAATGTTGTTTTTACCATGTAGACCAATAAATTTATTCAAATAATAATGATTAAAAAGTTTATTTGCTTTTGAAAGAAAATGTTGATTGAAAGAGAAAGGTAAGGTAGGTTAAAAATAAAAACAATGTAAAGTTACTGAAAACAAAAGAAAATACTCCATGCTCATCTTTTAGTAACGGGTATGACCCCCTCGTTTAGCTACGCACTGCTGAAGCCGTGCGCTTCTGGAGTGTGACTGCCTGGAGTGCATGCTCTCAATCAAATGCCTGACATTTTCCATTGGAATCTCTTCCCAGGCCCTTTTAACAGCGTTGATGAGTTACTGTTGGTTGTGGATATCCTGATCACCGTCTCTAACTCTTCGTTTCAACTGATCCCACATGTGCTCTATTGGATTTAATTCCGGACTGTTCGCCGGCCACGGCAAGACTTGAATTTGAGAGGCTTCCAGTACAAACCGAGTCGCTTGAGCCGTGTGTGCACGAGCATTGTCTTGCATCAAGATGAATCCAGGACCCGCTCGCTGTGCAAATGGGATCACATGTGGTCTGACAACTTCCTCAATATACCGCTGAGCAGTAACAGTACCCTCATTTAAAATAGCGAGCTCAGTTTTGCCGTGTAAGCTTATCCCGCCCCACATTTGGACCACCAAAACGATCGACTTCATGGATGCAGGCTTCTGAAAATCTCTCGCCGCGTCTTCTCCATACTCTAATACGCCGATCGTCGTTAAAAAAAATAACTTTGCATTCGTCTGTGAAGAGCACCATGCCCCATTGGTTTATGTCCCAGTCCAAATGTTGACGGGAAAATCTTAAACGATTTGCACGATGATTTCTGGTTAATGGAACACGGACAACTCGCCTTCTTGATGCCTGCTGGTTTTCATGCAATCGATTACGAATAGTTTGGTCACTGACACGAGTACCCGTTTTCAGCCGTAAACGATTTTGCAGCTTGCGGGCCGTCGTTGTGCGATTTCGGCGCGCACTTAATCGAATGTAACGATCCTCTTGAGCTGTTGTAATGCGAACTCTGCCCGAACCAGGTCTTCTTCTAACACTGCCGGTCTCTTGGAAACGATTCCATAGATTTTGAATAGCTCTTCGAGAAAGTCCCAATTGCAAACCCAGAGATCGCTGCGAATAAACTTCTTCAATCATTGTAACGGCTCTGGTTGCTGTCAGCGAGTCCACAAGACGCCTGCGTGCTTGTCGCATATTGCAAAAGATGTTTCTGACTCAAGATATCAATGAACTCTGATAATTTCTAATAAACCAAGAAGCTAAGAAAAGCAAAACGTCAAAGAAAATGAAATCAAAATTTTCAAAAAGAATTTTAAATCAAATTTTATTTAAAATAGTTGCCAGCATTAGATGAATACTACAATATTAAAAAGTTTAGGTTTCAAAGAGTTTGTATAGGTACTCAGTATTTTACTACTTTCAATATATAAATGTTTAATAAATTACACCAAAATGAAAAAATGCCTCGTGGCCCTTATTTTGTTTTGAGTAGTATATAATATTTATACATCTCTATGCAGCCAACTTGAATCGATATTCACTATATTGTTTGAAAATTATTGGTTTCTTCAGTTTTCTCTTGTCTTAAATATTTAATATACTTATATAGCTTACCTATATTTAAATCAAAACACTGTTAATAAACTGAATTATAATCAAGTTTATTTCATTCAATCTAAAATAATTAAATATCAAGTTTTTTTTTTATATTAGTTAAGTATATAATTTTAATCAAAAAATATTCATAGAGGTATTATGTATGTATTAAATTATTTATGTTTTCCTTTCAAACAGAACAAGCAAAGCTAACAAAATTATATATTATCCTCGTTCTTAACATAATAATATTCGCAACATGTACTCATCCCATATGTATACTTAATAATAATATACAAGAAACCTAATATCATGAAGTCCGTACATATATTATGATAATATCCGAGATGAGTACCTCCCTACATGCTACAAGGTACCCGATCTTTCGACAAGTCACAACACAAGTAGGTGTCTGCCCAGTGTTGCCAACACAACGCCTTCATATATTAATTAACGCGAGTTCAAACATATCCAACATACTAACAACTATATTGATTTTTTCCACCCCACGGACGGCCGTTGCGAAATTATCGAAATCTAACAAAAGCATCCCAAACCGAAACTGGTAAGAAAACTAATAACCCGTCTTACACCACCCTGTATACAACACACGCACGCTACACGCCGCACACACGCACGCTACACGCTGCACACACGCGCGCCCGCCACGCACACACGCACGCACCAAAACTCTAATTATATACGTCCACGAAGAAAATAAAGATTGGGGAAAAATTTTACAAGAAACAAGTGTGCCGGCATTGGGAGGGGGAACTGACCGCTCCCCGTCATTAAGCCCCCCGCCACCCCCTGGGGGTGAAGGGAGGTTAGTTCTCCCCTTGGATGTTTAATAATATGAAGAATTGGAGATAATTTGCGAGAAACTAAATAAGAAACGCCGGACGAAAATTGAAAGGTCGGGGGTGGAAGAGTAGCGAGTAGCGCCGTCTCGCTCTTACGGAAGAGGTAGTTCGGAGAAACACTCCAATAACATTGTTGTAGCTCTTGTGGCTCATGAATTACTTTCTATGTTTAATGATTTCATATTCATATGTTACCGAACATTTGTAAGTGATACTGGTTAAATCAGCTGATCCTCAAACGTTAAATGGCATTTATTTAGCAAATAGCCGTCAAAAGGTGAAAAAATAAAACTGACATTATAGAAAAATAAAACAATAGTGCCGTAGTGCGCAAGGAAACGGAAACCAACACAACCGGGTCCCTTCGGCGTGATTAAACTATATAGCTAGCTATAGAATACCAAAACCATGTGGGCTCTAACGAGCTTCAAACTATCCCACCGAATTCTTTACTTTTAAATCAAATAATAAACATATCGAACTAGCTGGCGCCCGCTTCTTCGCCCGAGTGATATCGAAAAAAAAAGTATCCTATGTGTTATTCCAGACTATAATCTACCTCTGTGCCAAATTTCATCAAGATCCGTTCAGCCGTTTTGACGTGAAAGAGTTACAAACATCCATCCATCCATCCATCCATCCTCACAAACATTCGTTTTTATAATATTAGTAGGAAGTAGGATTGCCATCTCTTCATCTACCTAGCCTTTTTTTCCAGTCATGATGGGATCGGATTCCAGTCTAACCAAATGCAGCTGAAATCACCTCCACAACCCAGTTAAAAACTAGGTGATACGATACTTCTTGGTAAGACTGGTTTATAGACTTAGGCAACCCAGTTAGTACTGGGTAATACGATAGCTCTAGGTAAGATTGGTTGTCAGACTTTTGGTGATACCCATCCATGCGGACGTCCACAGTTTATAATTTTTACCTTAACTACTATTAAATTGAAATGGGATTATTAAAATTATCCCACTTAAAGGTAAAAACCTCTATTTTAGAAAAAAAACGAGCATAGTCTGTGTGACACAGTCCAGGTTGGTAACTTCAAAATAACAACTTTTTAAAGTTCCAAACTTTAAAAGGAAAAAAACAGAAACCTTATTAGATCACTCTGTTGTCCGTCCGTCTGTCTGTCTGTCTGTCAGGACCCTTTATCACCGCAACGCATGGAGGTATCAAGTTGAAATTAAAACCATATGCTCAAATCTATGATGCCTTGGAGATCTGAGAAAATCAACCCTCCGTCTGAGTCTACGCAGTCAAAAGATATGGCCGTTTATGTAACAAGTTTATACAGAACCCTTGGCTTGCGAGTCTGACTCGCAATTGGCCGGTTTGTTTCTATGATTTTGAATTAAAAAAAACATTGACAGTACCACCCATAGCCACTAGGCTAAGTCGTAAGTTTGGTACATCGATGCATTTTTGTTGACAGACGGCGCCATCTTGAACTGCACACTTGAAATGGTCATAATGGAACCAAAAAGTTCAACGACCGTTTTAAAACGTCACATGAGTAGTTATGTACAGACGCCTGCACATCAAACTACCCGAAACTGTAAATTTTTCCCAATGAACCTTGAACCTAATACTTTAGAAATAAAGTCGAAAATCTATCAAAGAAATCTGACAGATTGTAGTAGCTTGATGTGCAGGCGTCTGTACTGTAGTAACTTGAATACTACTACTTGAAATAAATTAATAACATTTTAATTAACATGTCACACTTTTATATCAAACCTACCATTCTCTTATTTTTATTCTCTATTTAAAACGACCTGAGTATTTGAACGTTATGGTATACCAGCCAGCATTGGTTAGGTTACAAAACAGTACTTTCTGACGTCACGCATATGACATTTCAAGTTGCCTCGGGAAGAACCAGTGGCGAATCGGTGCGGCACTCAAGAATCGGACCATCTTAATTGTATTTTTTTCTCAACACTCATTAATTTTCAAGTGCAAATCAAAATTCAAATTATTTTTTTTATATCAATAATTTAACCGCTAAACTGTCTCTTCCTGGCAAAAGCTACATAACTTGAAGATAAAATAAAATAACATGAAGACACGGATGTTGATGAAATGTATTTAAGTACACACTTAAAAATTATTGTGGTTTGCGGTTACCAAATAGAAATTAATTTTCGAATCAAATTGCGAAACTACAAAAAACATGAAAAATTTCTTTATAAGTGTACAAGTTTAGTTTTAATGACAAGAGCTCGTGAATAAATAAAAACAGACACACCGGTAGATATTGAAGGTTAAGCAACTCTTGCCAAGGCTGATCCATAGATGGATGATCTTTTATATTATGGGGAAAAGGGCTAAATTTCAATAGCGTCCATCAGCTCCCGTAATGTGCAAGCAACAGGACTTTCAGGACACGGGGGTTTAAACCTGCCAGGATTGCGGGTTGGTTCGAAAGAGATACCGCAGCCCTGGAACACATAGGGCAAAAGAAGGATCAATGAAGGGCTTTAGTCAATACTAGTCTAGCACACCCTTACGCCCAGAGCGGGAAGAGTTTTTTGATGGTTTCCCATCTGATAAAAAGGGCAAAATCATTTAGGAATCTGCAGCTGAAAAGATTGCTCGGGCCAACCTGGGTCCGGAGGCTGTATTTTGGCATTATACTTATTTTATACAATGATGATTGAGGGTTCATTTTCTTTTAAAGTAACTTTCCTAATCTTTTTTTTTAAAAAAAACGATGCCGCACTCTAGGAATTTCTCCTGTATCGTGGGTGCATTTACAAATACTGGAATTTGACGACGCGGTTGGCGCAGTGGCTGAACAATCGACTGCTGCGCTGCGTGTCACGGGTTCTATTCCCGCACGGAATAAATATTTGTTTGAACTACAGATAGTTGTTCCGGGTCTGGTTGTTTGTGTATGTGAATTTAAATGTTTGTGACCGCACCCACGATACAAGAGAAATTCCTAGTGTGGGGCAACGTTTGAAAAAAAGAAGAAGCACCCACGAAAAGACACGCCCTATGATATGAGACTTAGACAAAACTGGAAAACTGTGGATGTAGTATTAAGTAGACTTCTACCTTACCACTCTTTGATAGCGGGCGTGATGTTAAATTATGTGTAAATAAAAGTAAAATTATTTTTCTAAACCCAACATCTGGAACCAAATTTTGGTAACCACAATTTCTAAACACCCTTTACAAGATTTTTTGAACCCGTCTCCATTTTCCTAACCCCTCATTCTTCTCCATTTCCACATGTCATATAACTTCGTACGACACAAAGGTTCCAATCTCAGCGCCCAATTAACAGCCAAGGATATCGATTGGCCATCTTCAGGGTTCCGCAGACACCTCATAAATATGTAGTTGCAGTACGGAACCCGTATTGTTAACCGGGGAACGATTTATGTGCGTCTTCAGCCTCGATGAGGAATATTAAACGGTCACAGTAAAACAAAAGGTTCAGGGTTCGCTTTCTGGGTTGGGTAGTAAAGTTGGGTGGATTTGGTTGAATTTTATTTAAAGGGCAATGGCCTATGTATGTCTTGTGGAACTGAGAACCGATGCGATGTAAGGAATGTTTGTTTAAAATTAAAGATTTTATTTTGATTTCAGGTGCAGTTATCGCTTGAGAAATTAATTAATTAATCACTTTTAGTACAAGTTAGTTGAAGAAATGTACAGTCAGCAAAAGAAATTACTTCACAGAAACTCTCGACAGACGGCTTCAACTCAAATTTAATCAATTAAATGTCATGTTTAGGGGTCATACGTGGTCAGAAGTTACGCAAAACCAAGAGATTTGGAAGAAGAATGGGAGGGCTTTACCCAGAAATGGGATATAATGTAAGCTACAAAAGAAAAACAAATGATCTGTTTGTTTTCTGTCAAAAACATTTAAATTTATTTGAATACATTCATGGATATTTAAAGAAAATTTCAACTGGCTACGAGCCTACTTTTGCTGACTGTACTATAATCAATATTATGAATAAACGTTTTCTTATTTTCCTTTATAACCACTGGTTTTCCCGCGTATTTATGACAGTTCGAACCCCGTTTTAAACGGGTTTAATAGGCTGTTGATACTTTCTAGTAGTCCATGTCATATTTCTTTCCGTTCTTGAACCGTTCATAGCACGGTCATGGTATGGTACGGTCTAGTTAGTCAACTCCTTAAAATATAGCGTGCATCTAATTAGGTTTCTGTATCTCAAAAGGAAAGAACGGAACCCTTATAAGATCACTTTGTTGTCCATCTGTCTGTCTGTCAAGACCCTTCATCTCAGGAACGTGTGAAGGTATATTTAAAATGAAATTAAAACTATATACTCTAACTTGTAGTCCCTTGGAACTATGAAAAAATCAACTCTCTAATGCCCCGTTCCAATAAACAAAAACGACTCGTTTTGCTTACGTATAGTTGTATTTTGACATAAGTCTCTGAGACTTAACGACTCGTTTTGCTTACGTATAGTTGTATTTTGACATAAGTCTCTACAACTATACGTAAGCAAAACGAGTCGTTTTTGTTTATTGGAACGGGGCATTAGTCTACGCAGTCAAAGATATGGTCTATTTTTTTCAATTTGCCAACATTTATAGTTAGAAAACAATTATTTAATTCTTGACTTAATTATGAAATTCTGTTGCGTTAGTATACTACATAATTATTACCGTCTCAAAAACTTATTTAGGTACGTCAAAACTACTGATTTAATTGTCGACATGACGTAGTCTGGTAGGCCCAACTACAGGAAAGCACGGACTTATGAAGATAGTATGAGGAAAATACGTCACTATCTGGCTTCTTAACGTGTGTTACATACATAATACCTGTGCGCGTACGCATGAGATATGTACCATAGCTGTGAAACTGGTCCAAAACATCGCTAGACCTCGGATTAAGTAAAAGTTAATTCGACCAAGTTACTGACTTCGAATAAGGAGGAAGTTCTATGTTAGACCGTATTTTTTTTGTATGTTTTTATACTTTTGAGGTGGTCCCATATTTATTTTATTTATATTGCTTGGGTAGTTTACGAGTTATTTTCTATAACACATATTTTTTTCTTCTATGTCTCTATAGATCGTACCATAACTAAAATGGTGAAATAAAAAAAAAACTTGCAAAAACCGACTTCCGAAAGTAAAGTTATTTTTCACTTGTAGTTTTTTTTTGATACTCGGTTTTTTTTTTATTTCTATTTTGTAAACCTAATAAATAAAAATCCAATAGTATGTTGGTTGAAATTTTTGCGACAAGTCACATAAGTATCACCCAAGAAATGAATATGAAGATACTAGCTGGTGCCCGCGGATTCGCCCGTGTGATATCGAAAAAAGTATCATAATGTGTTATTCCAGACTATAATCTACCTCTGTGCCAAATTTCCACAATATCCATCCAGCCGTTTTGACGTGAAAGAACTCAAACTCAAAACCATTTATTTCAATTAGACCATAACAGGCACTTTTGAATGTCAAGAAACAAAACTAATCTACAGTCCCGGTCACAAGGCATAATAACTTGTGAAAGTACTGTAGTTGCCCATTCCAAAGCGTTGATCTCTATGGAGAAGAATGGGCAAGAAACTCCATGGACACTCTTTTAAATTATAATATTTTTACAAAATTGTATTTACATCATTCATGTTGAGATTATACAAATATGTGAGAACGATGTAGAAAGACGTGCACAGTAAGAGCGTCCAGAGTAAATAAAAAGCAAAATTTAATTTTAAATCTAAATAAGTTAAAAATGAACCGTGGTAGCTAAAAAAATGACCAGTCCCAACTGACAGCGCCCGTTCACGAACATGACGTATGGATCAGCCCCATTCAGCTCGACCATTTTGAAGGGAGCTAAATGACCCGACACACCCGCCACCATCAGCGAGACATTTAAGTGAGCATGACACTATCAACCACCAGGGCTTCGTCAAGTCAATAATAATACATAGCACTCACATATGGGCTTAATAATTATACAATACTAGAGAATTGATTCTATACATTGCAAAGATAGTCTTTCAATCTTCTGCAGCTTCCACTATAGCTTCGGATACCAATCAATGAGTTTACCCCTATTCTTGTGGAGCAGGACCAGCATTGAGCCAAGCATTTTTATCATCAATATAATCCCCCAATTTATAATATGCTTGCCTACATAGTGTGCGTTTAATACAAGATTTAAATTTCGTTTCATTCAGTTCAAGAATGTGGGGAGGTATTTTATTGTAGCATTTCAAACAGTACCCCATGAAAGATGAGAAAGAGTATCAAACATCCATACATCCTCACAAACATTCGCATTTATAATATAAGTAGGATGAAATTCATTTTTACAATAGAATCTACGTTTCGTACAATAACAGAGGTAAATTGTTTAGTTTAACAGTTATATAAGGAAAGATAACAGTTTCAAAAAAGATAGTTGCTAAATAAACGTGTGGTTTGTTTTTTAAATTATTTAAGTGGATCACTTGGGAACCTGGTAAAAGAAAGTTTGCAGCTCACCAAACACACATAGAATATCAATTCACATAACATACAGTACTACTGATGACTATTTAAACTAGTGATGGATGGTCTGTGTAAGGATATGGTATGGTAGAGGTGTTTCGTGAGAAGACGAGTTTGGAAGAAGAAGAAATATTCCAAGTAAATTATAAAATAGCCGTTGACTGCGGTTTTGCTCGCGTTACATTCGGGGTAACACAGTTCCCCTTTCTTGATTTGCAGGTCCCTGCTACCTGTAGTTTTTGCCCTTGCGCCTGATTTATTGTAATAGCGAAGCTAAGTTTTCCCTTTTCTTCCCTCCTTTTCCCTCATTTCTCACTTTTAAAATAATAGCCTATGTCCGTCTCCAGGGTGCCAACTCTGTACCAAAATTCATCAAAATCGGTTTTGCCATTTAAGCGTGAAGAGGTAACAAACAAACAAACTCACTTTCGCTTTTATAATATTAGTAAGGATTTTAATTAAATTAGGGGAATTGGTATAGGAAAGAAAAGAGAATGCTGATAATTATGTAGTAGCTATTTGAGGATTGCAACTGGCGCCGATTTGTTTTATAACCTTATGGGAATGGTGAACGAACATATATCAAAAGAAGAAGAAGAAAATACTAACAAGATTGTGAGAAGGATAAAAAAGCAACCTACCCTAAACCATTTTAACCTGATCTCTACTACGGTGTGCGATTCGTTATAGAGAGATCAGGTTATAATAGTTTAGGATAGGTTGACCTGCTGTCGTGTGTACATTCAACCAGTAAATGCGTTTAAATCGGGAAATGTAATCTTTTTCCTACAGCTGATTAAGCAGAATATTTAAAGTATTATTTTAAATAGGAAACTAGAAGGATGATGATGAGAAAGAAATTGGCTGCTGAGACGAGAAGTGTGGAAGAGAAGAACATGCTGTGCAAATGGATTGAGAAAGGACAAGAGAACGATGATGATGAAATAGGAAGCCAAAAATATAATGAAGTAGAAGAATACAGAGAAACTTCAATTTTGGAAATATAAGTTAGAGATCTAGTAGCTTATGTTTTATCAGTGTTGTGAAACATTTACCAATTAAGTGACTATGTTGAAAAATCTGTTGCTTGAAATGCTAGGAACCTATCAACAGAAATTATGATAAATAGTGATGAGTAACTGGGTTATGGAGGCCGGACAAGCAGACGTTCTATATGAAATACTAGCAGTCAGATAGATCTGGTTAGACTGAAAGCCAACTCCAAAGTAGTTAGAGAAAGCTTGGCAGGTGGCATTTCTTAGTTCGATCATAATAAAAACGGTCTAAAGAAGCAACACAGTATATCAGGAAACAACAGCATAGGGAAATGATGAGTGGTATTATTTCCTTCAATAAATTCAATTAGGTTTGCTTCACGCGGGCCTGTGGTCGGTGAGCAATGGGTAGCTCACCGTCCGTCCGTCTATTGACGACAGGCCGTGTCGACGGCGCGTTAGTGTTCCACGCGCGCCTCAAGAGATGTCAGCAAAGCAGAGGGGCCTGCCAGGGTCGCTGACTGCCGGGGTTGCGGGTTGTTCGAAAGAAATACCGCGGCCCCGGAACGTAAAGGGCAATAGAAAGAACATGGGTGGGTTTTAGTCAGTACAAGTCTGACACTCTCTTCCGCTACGCGCAGAGAAAGGGGGGGAGTTATTTAATGATTTCCCATCCGCAAAAAAAAAGCTTTGCTTCACGTCTTTCAGTCCAAAAATTTCTTTTGCGTTTCAAAGAAACTTTTTATCAAAAACAACAACTCATTATAAAACACGAAAAGTTCTATAAATAACAAAATAACCGTCGTACCTACCAAGAAAATAACTTGTTACATTTTTTCCATCACTTCCCAATTCATACAGGAAATCTTTTAAAGGATGTGAAGTCACAAAAATGCCGTTAAATGGCCAATTACATCACCATGGCTATGGAGGAAAACCCATAGCAGAGTTCTATATAAAAATGTTCAATTTGATAGATAGAAGCTGACGAATGAAAGAGAAGCATTTGATGTTCTGCGAATATATTCAGGAAATCAGATGTTATAATGATGATGTTTTTTTTCGTTTATTGATTTATACAAAAACATAAAAAAATACATTTAAGAATATAAAAAATAGTAGCACACGATACCCGGTATCGGGAAGATTGGACCCTTTTCCCGATACCGGTATCGTGTGCTACTATTTTTTATATTCTTAAATGTATTTTTTTTGTTATGATATGCTACAGGCAGTCAGGGCTCCAGAGAAAGGAACCTCCTAACAATACGAGCCGTGTCCAAGAGTACCGTTTTCTGTATCAAGCCCTTGATCCAGCTGCCTAACGAGAGCCTCCTCAGGTGTTGGTCGAGACTCTTAGCAATTAAGCCATTGGCTGATAATGGTTTTATTGTTGACGAGCTCGTGGCAAGAAAACAGCAGCCGCTTGGGTCGATCATAAGGTTAAGCCACGCTTCCCTAAATTGGCCTGTGGATGGGTGACCACCCGTTACATACCGAGTTTCCTCCGTGCCTCGGAAAGCATGTTAAGCTGTTGGTCCCCGCCGTCATTTGAAAATATTTGACAGTGGTTACAGATAGTCAGTTTCCCGAAAGTCTGACGACTAGTTTTACCAAGGGGTTTCATATTACCTAGTACCAACTGGGTTGCCAGTCGCTCCATGTAAAATATTTGTACTCCACTGCATCCGGTTAGACTGGAAGCCGACCCCAGCATGGTTAGGGTAAGGCAGATGATGATGATGATGGCTCATAATGGGTGTAAAAAGATTCTTCAGGGACTTGAAAGGCACTCTTTCTTCCCGTTATTGCTTTAGAACCTTTTTGCTACAGAGGTCAAAGTTCCAAGATTTTAAGGAACCCTTAAAATCTGTAGTAACTCTTAAAATCTGTGTGTAGCAAAAAGGTTCAAAAGAAAAAAAAATGGAACCCTTTTTTTGCAGATCATCAAATAACTTCCGAGGGGGAATGTCAGACTTGTACTGACTAAAACCCACCCATGTTCCTTCTATTGCCCTTTATGTTTCGGGGCCGCAGTATCTCTTTCGAACAACCCGCAACCCCGACTTGTATTGCCTTAGGCAGCTGTGATCGCAAACAAGCAGCTAGAAAGCCACTCGATAACTCTAAACCGGGTTTAAAATAGAGAAGTATTTAATGATGTAACTTTGGAAAGTGATGTCAATTTTGAAACTTCAATTCTTCGTAATTTCTTTCTGTGGTCGCGGTTGTTAAGTAGCCTTGACTGATGTTTGCATTGCGGCATCTTTATGAATAAGAGGACATGTGTCATCGAACAGTCGATCGATACAAGATCGATTGCTCAATAACATAAACACTACGCCTAAAATACCTAGGAGGTTAGGCAGAGGTATACCTACTAATTATTCACTAATTATCATCTTGACATTGTGAGGAGCTCGTGGCTAAATAATAGCAGCCGCTCGGGTCAATCTTTAGGTTAAGCCGCGCTTGCCTAGGTTGGTCTGTGGATGGGTGACCACCCGTTACATACCGAGTTTCCTCCGTGCCTCGGAAAGCACGTTAAGCCGTTGGTCCCGGCTGTCATTTGTAGATCTTTGACAGTCGTTACAGGTAGTCAGTGTTCAGAAAGTGTGACAACCAGTCTTACCAAGGGGTATCGCATTACCCAGTACTAACTGGGTTGTGGAGGTCAGATAGGCAGTCGCTCCATGTAAAATACTGATATTCAGCTGCATTCGGTTAGACTGGAAGCCGACCCCAACATAGTTGGGGAAGGCTAGGCATATGATATCATCTTGACATGGTAAACTTATTGATTTGAATGAATGTATTGATAGTATCATATCAAAAGAGTCTTTATTAATATAGCTAAAACTGTTTACATGCCTTAAGGTAGTTAGTATAAGAATCATTTTTAAATTTAACATTTCTGTAAGTTGCACCTACTTTCTGTGCAAATAAAGAAATATTCTATTCTATGAACATTAGTACACACGACGGCAGGTCAACCTATACTAAACTATTATAACCTGATCTCATTACTACGGATCGCACACCGTAGTAGATAGGTCAGGTTAAAATGGTTTGTGTAGGTTGATGTGCCGTCGTGTGTACATACTTTCGCCAGTTATATTTAAGTCCCATGTAAAAGGCAGATTTCGTGGTTGCTAATATGAAATTTCTGATAGAAAAACCTAATAACACTTTGCGCGACCCGGGATTCGAAACCAGGACCTCATCTTCACCAGTCGCGTTTACGACCACTAGATACACAAGGCAGTCAATTACTTTGTACAAGGTATTCAGTGTAACAATCTATATCTTATATCTTAAGGAGACTATTCTAGACGATTCCCGGAAGTGAAAGCATTCTTGAACGACCAAGATTTATTATGACTAGTCTGCAGAGATCCGCCATCTTCTTTTCTCTGGCGCTCGTCCAGAGATATATAAAATAAATTCGCTCTACACAACTTTAGTCAACCCATGCATCTCTTCAAAATTTAAATCCTTCATGTTAATGAGAGAACAGATCTATCGTATGTATTTAATCTAAACGTGTTTGTCATACATAAGCGTACAAGTTCTACGTGAGCACTGACTAAATACAAATGGCTATTTTCCCCAATTTTCCTGGATATTTTCCCAATAGTTGGCACGCACACATCCTTGCATCCTCGTGTGTGTTCCAATGAGGGGGTGTTCTGGGGGTGTTTGGGGTGTCGGGGGTGCCGGGTGGGGGTGTACGAACACTGTTAAACTAATTATTGTGAGCGGCCGAAGGGGGAGCTACTAAGATTTTTCTACAGCGAACGAAGATACGGTTGTGTGTGGTGTATATAGATGTATGTAATCGAGATTAATATTTTGCAATAAAGCGCTAGCGATGGTAGTTTATTGATTAACTCATAGCTGGAATGGTCATTGGTTTCCTTGTTGAAAAATTAATGAATCCCTGAAAGATATATGTGGAGTTCGGAAACAGTTTTGGAGACTACAAGTAATTGATTTACGTTGTAAGGCTATGCCCCACAAGAAACACTAATGCCTATTTTCATCAACAATACGCTACCTTATTGAAGGCCTAAATAAAAGTAACCTGTTCGATTTTCCGCTTTGTATGTTGTACCGAAGGTTGAAAATACAAAAGCTCGTTTTTATTCAGGCTTAGTGTAGTCGTTGCTTGGTGAAAACGGGCGCAGCTGTTTTTTATATGGGAGGGAAAAGCAGAGCTCACGATGACGACTAACGAGAGCATTAAGGCAGATTCTTTATCTAGAGGCAAAACTGATGTTTTATCTAAAAACACCGGCCAAGTGCGAAGCCAACTCGCGCACCGAGAGTTCCGTACAAACTTGCAATATACACGATTATATCTTTTGAACGATAGCATGTAGTGGAGATGACAATGTTAAGATGGATGTCTGGAGTGACAAGAATGGATAAAGTAAGGAATATATTAGAGGAAGTTTGAAAGGGAATTGAAAGGGAGTTGAAAGGGAGTCGTTTATCTTGGTATGACATGTAATGAGGAGGGACGAAGCACATGAAACTAAAAGAGTGATGGATCTGAATGTTGATGGATGGAGAGCGAGAGGAAGGTCAAAGAAAAGATGGATGGATTGTGTAAGGAATGATATGAAGGAGAAAGGAGTAAATGATGCCGTGACGTCTGATAGGGGAGAATGGAAGAAGAAAACGTGTTGCACCGACCCCTAATAGAATGGGACAAGGGCAAATGATGATGACCTCCACATAAAGGATACGCGTTTCTATAATAAAGGATCTTGACAGACAGACAGACGCACCACAAAGTGATCATATAAAAGTTCCGCATTTTCCTTTTGAAATACGGAACCCAAAAAAAACATAATAATCTGTTATCTACATATTAGCAAGTTTGAAGCCTATCGTTGATATGTTTTAGATTACTAGATTAGCTAGGATACCTAATAAACACATTGGTGTTAACAAAAATCATTTCAGGTTGCGTATTCAGTAAGGCAGAAGAAGACACGTTGCACCAACTGAATCTTCCTTCTTAACGAGTCGATGGAACTGATGGCAAGTCTTACCGAAGAGCATCATATTACCCAGTGATTAACTGAGTTGTGGAGGTCAGATAGGCAGTCGCTCCATGTAAAATACTGGTATTCAACTGCATCCGATGATATTGAGAGTCGACCCCAATGTATGCAGTCCGGAAAAAGTCTGTGGCATTTAATATCATGACCTGCATGTCCTGTTTGCAGGAACTGATGGACGCTGCTGAAGACGCCAAACTCGTGACTCAGTGCTGGGCAGACACCATTTAGATTACCATCCACACGCATTTTTTTTGCGGATTTGAAATGGGCGAACTTGTACTGACTAAAACCCACCCATGTTCCTTCTATTGCCCTTTACGTTCTGGGGCCGCAGTATCTCTTTCGAACAACCCGCAACCCTGGCATGCTCTTTGAGGCACGCGTGGAACACTAACGTGCCGTCGACACGGCCTGTCGTCAATAGACGGACGGACGGTCAGGCCCGACATCATACTTGTAAATAAAACCTTTAAATAAACCTACCTCATCATCTACACTGCTTCACAAAAGCTACAGCAGTTACTCAAAAAATATTTCAGACATTCATAAGAGAATTGCACCAACAAAACTGAACCAAAATATTGAACGCGTTTAAACCAAAATTCACGTTTCCCTCCATCATAATTCAACACACATACCTACAAGTAATTTCACCAAAAAATTAAGCCCAAAAGTATAATTTCAATTAAATTAAAATTAGCTGAAATAGTTAGTGGTGGTAATCGCGGGCTAGATGTAAGGTCCCATGTTATTGGTCGATATGGCACCGATCAGCCACACGCGACGGCTGAACCCAGCTTGAAAGGGCCTTCAAGTACACGGAGCTAGGCTGTAAAGGTTAGCTTCGAACGATAGCACGCTGTTGGTTTGACCGAGTGATCTCACATATTTGTATAATCTCAACATGTATGATATAATTACGATCTTGCAATCCTACTAATATTATTTATTGGACCTATATGCCAATGTGTACCTTTGTGAGGAGAGAAAATAAAGATTTATTATTATTATAAACGCGAACGTTTGTCAGGATGGATAGATGAATGGATGTATGGATGTTTATTACTCTTCACGTCAAAACGGCTGAACAGATCTTGATGAAATTTGGCACATAGGTAGATTATGGTCTTGAATAATCCTACTAATATTATAATTCTACTTCCTTCAAAGTTGTTCTTTCCAAGAGTTGAAAATCCACCAAGCATACCATTACGTCTTGAAGCAGTATCGTTTCCATCTTAATCCAGAGTTGAAAAGAGATGGCGCTAGACGTCCTGTATAGCTCTGTCTCTTTCACACACTCTCATGACAGCAGAGCATTTTATTCGCATATGCTACCAACACACCCATAGTTTCGCAACTTCGATGAAAAACCAGCCTTATTACAAAAAAACCAGAGACTTAAATTATGTATTCTTTTACGGTATTATTTCTAGGTTGTTTCTATTAAGTTTAATTCTGGGATTTTACTTCAATGAGGCCGAGATCTATAAACGTAACTTAGCACCTACAGTGGCAGTAACCAGCCACTATCCAACAACTGTGAAGCTACAAATCGGCATCATTTTAAATTAACTTGGCGCAGCATTCGTCTTCCAAACTCCTCCGTCACAATCCTTACTAATATTATAAAAGTGAAAGTGAGTTTGTTTGTTTGTTACGTCTTCACGCCTAAATGGCTAAACCTATTTTGATGAATTTTGGTACAGAGACAGTTGGGACCCAGGAGACGAACGTAGGCATTTTTTTTAAAATGACATAAGGAGGAGAAAGAGGAAAGAAAAGGGGAGAGAAAGATAATTTTTTTTCGACCATCACGCGGGTTAAAGTAAGCGTTAGCCCAAAGTAACTATGCCACGCGGACGAAGTCGCGGGCGGAAGCTACTTAATCATAATCTCAATAGTCAACCCCCATGTTAGTTTGATCGTCATTCACACAGTCAAAATGAAACTAACTTGACGAGCCCACCATTCATGACAGGTACAATTGTTTATGAACGCGTGGACGAGAAAATTGTAGCTTTCCATGGAATTAAACTCGGTTTTCCATTAAGTTTTTGGTCATGCACACACTATATTTAGTGTACATTGAGCTCCATCAATTGGGTTGCAATGAGGGGCCTACCAGGGCCCCCGCCTGACGGGGTTGCGGGTTGTTCAAAAGAGATATCGCGGTCCGAGAACACAACGGGCAAAAGAAGGAACATCGATGGGTTTTAGCCAATAAAGGTCTGACAAAGAAGGGAAGTTATTTTATGATTCCCATACGCAAAAAATAACGGGGTACCCAATTGATGCAGCCAACTGTACATGTCAAAGTAACGGACAAGGAAACGGAATAATGTTTTGGGGTTTATCAAGCTGCAAAAATGCTTAGAAGGAAAAAATAAACGCTGGTCTCCGAATGTGACCGGTGGCTGAGTAGCATATTAAGTGCATAGTGAGGTAAATATTGCGTACTGTGAAGACTCTTCGAGCTAATTATTTGAGCTATGGAGGATATTTGGAACTTTCAAGTTCAGCTTCACGCAGACATTAGTTCTAATATTTTCGTTTTGTGAAAAAAAACAGTCCACTGTTTCTAGAAGAAAAAAAAATAATCAATGAAATTTTCAGGAGTTCCAAATAGCCTCGCCATATAACGACAATAGAATGTTCTTGGAGAAGGTAGAGGTAGAGTCCAAAAACACTATGGATGGAACTGGGTGAAAGGTTTTATACCCGAGTCAGATAGTGTTATAGAGTTTTTACACCTCTGCCTATTCCTAAGGGAATTATAATACACACACAAGGAAACATCCACACAATACTCACAAAATAAAAATACAGTTGAATTTAGTAGCTTCTCCTTTTTTGAAGTTTGTTATCCTTACTAGTCCTTACTAATATTATAAAAGCGAAAGTGAGTTTGTTTGTTTGTTACGTCTTCACGCCTACATGGCTAAACCGATTTTGATGAATTTTGGTACAGAGATAGTTGGGACCCTGGAGACTGACATAGGCTAGTGAGGGAGAAAGAGGGAAGAAAAGGGAAAACTTAGCTTTACTATTACAATAAATAAGGCGGTAGGGCAAAAACTACAGGTAGCAGGTACCTGCAAATCAGGAAAGGGGAACTGTGTTACCTCGAATTAAACGCGAGCGAAGCCGCGGCCAAAAGCTAGTCGATGATAAGAGTCATTAAATAAAGTACCTACTTAAGACAAAAATAAAACCGACTTCTAAAAAACACTTTCGGAAGTTTTTTTTTGCCAGAGACTTCTGGAAATAAACTTATTTGACTCTTTTAGTAGTTGTTTTTCTATAAAAGCTTTTTATTTTAGTCTTTTTAGCTGTGGTATGATGTTTTCTCACGCAAATTCTTGTCGCGTGTTTATTTTGCTACACATTCACATTGCTACTTAAAGATATTTGAAGCATTTCATCCACATATTTAGAAGAAAAAATATGTTTTACAAAAAAAATACACTCGAATTGAGAACATCCTCCTTTTTTTGAAGTCGGTTAAAAATAAAACTCATCTTTCGTCCATTCAATGTACTCGTATTTATAGAATAATAAAAAGACATGCATAACTGACTCCAAACCCATTAAGTTAAAAGCAGGAGAATAATGATGAAAATTTGATAAAATATTACACAAGTGGTAAAACCTGGGCCTGTGGACGGTGAGCAATGGGTAGCTCACCGTCCGGCCGTCTATTGACGATAGGCCGTGTCGACGGCGCGTTTGTGTTTCACGCGCGCCTCAAAGAGATGTCAGCAAAGCAGAGGGGCTTGCCAGGGCCTCCGCCTGCCGGGGTTGCGGGTTGTTCGAATGAGATACCGCGGCCCCGGAACGTAAAGGGCAATAGAAGTAACATGGGTGGGTTTTAGTCAGTAATAGTCTGACACGACCCCCCGCTCCGCCCAGAGCTGGGGAAGTTATTTGATGATTTCCCACCCCAAAAAAAAAATGGGTAAAACCTATTTTATTATCCCCTTACACTGTAAAGCAAAGATTTCCCCTCTATCAATGTGTCGGGGAAATCTCGAAACAAGACTCTTATCATTTGTAGTTAGTCTGCGCAGTTGCGCGGGCGCAGACGCTGATAAAATGGCGCCCGTCACTTATGACCTAGTGCAGTTGAGTCACTGTGTCTGTTACGTGTGTTGGTTTATTAATTAATTAATTATTATTGTTTATTGGTAATTAGTGCGCTTAAGTGCGAGTTCGAGCAAAAATGGGTCATACAGTTGTATAGAAGATAAACAACGTGTTAGTAGTAATAGGCTAAATAATAACAGCCACACTGGTTGATATATAAGTTATTTGATGATTTCTGATGCGGAAATAAGAAGGGGGTTTTTATACTCGTATTTTAGTGACAACAGTATGAACCAACTATTAAATTAATTGTTCAACCGGTCACTGAGTTAAAAATAAAGCAATAGTAATTAACTTTAACTGCATATCGTTAAAATAACCGGCTGTCAATTACTGTCTTGTTACAATGTGTGTGTGTGTGTGATATAAATACACAGCACTTACGCATTACGCCAATAAGCCCGAAGGGTTAGGCAGAACCTATAGTACAGCAGACATTTCGCCAAATAAGAGTAAAAAACCGACGTACAATCTTACTGCCATATTAATTTTTTCACAGCACAAAGGGGCAGAGACTTTAGTGTACGGTTTAAATGTCAACTCGAAACCTTCACACGTTCCCGAGATAAAGAGTCTTGACATACTGACAGACAAAGTGTTCCGTTTTTTCCTTTCGAGGTACGGAAAAAGGGGGAGCTAATTGCCATCAACCGGTCACTCATCCATTAGGGCTGCAATTAAGAAATTCCTGATGGAATATAAGTAGTTAAGCAAATATGTAAATCGGTGAAAGAAAACATCGTGAGAAAACCGGGAGTTATCACTACATGGTATAAAACAAAATCACTTCCCGCTGTCTGTCTGTCCTTATGTATGCTTACATCTTTAAAACTACGCAACGGATTTTGATGTTGTTTTTAAGGTTCCATACCTCTATACGAAAAAATTTAACCCTTATTGGATCACTTTGTTGTCCATCTGTCTGTCACGACCTTTTATCTCGAAAACAGGAGGAGGGCTCGAGTTGAAATTAAAACCAAATACTCAAATCAATTAGTTTACTAAATCAAGTGTATGTAAGTGTAACATTAAAATGCATAGAAACTATTCTTATAATTATACATATATATGTAATATAGGTGCCTGTATTCTTTACATTAGGTGTAGATAGTGACTGGCGGATGTTATTAGTCGCGTAAAATACAATAAAATGTGCATTTTGATTATTTTGATTTTTTAGATTTGTCGTGTTACGGAAGTATTTGCAACTTACATAATAAAAAAAAAGAAAATTGATTTTCGTGTATTCCGATACTCTTTCTTGCACAGGGCCATTTTGGACATTGTCCTTTAAAATTGAAGACGCTATCGGTTTCTAAGAAAAAAACAACTATATTTGACGTGGTTAGTTACTTATCTCTTTTGTTAACCTTACATAATACTTACTAATATTATAAAAGCGAAAGTAAGTTTGTTTGTTTGTTACGTCTTCACGCCAAAACGGCTAAACCGTTTTTGATGAATTTTGGTACAGAGATAGTTGGGACTGTAGAGACGGACATAGGCTATTTTTTTTAAAGAGTGACAAATGAGGGATTGAAAGGGAAGAAAAGGGAAAACGTAGCTTTGCTATTACAATAAATAAGGCGCTAGGGCAAAAACTACAAGTAGCAGGTACCTACTTGCGAATCAGGAAAGGGGAACTGTGTTACCTCGAATTAAACGCGTGCGAAGCCGTGGGCGAAAGCTAGTAAATAATATATTTATCCCAAAACATGTTTATACCTACATATTTGGTTTATCTTTTGTTAGGAATCTCCCACAAAATGTCTACCCCTTATTTATGAATCAATTGCTTTCCTTCAACCGGGGATTTCTATGACATTAATAAACATTACTATGAATTTAAGAAAGTGTTTGTAAACATTATAATTACTGCCAGATTAGGTTATCAGCGGTACTGACCTTATAACAACGAGGGACTTCTATCTATTTAAATATAAATATGTGTATTTATTTAAAGATATACTACTATTTTACACTTTGATTTTAATTGTGAATCCTACTAATATAATCCTACTTCCTAATAATATTATAAATGCAAATGTTTGTAAGGATGGATGTATGGATGTTTGTAACTCTTTCACGTCAAAACGGCTGAACGGATCTTGTTGAAATTCGGCGCAGAGGTAGATTATAGTCTAGAATAACACATAGGATTTTTTTTATCATCACGCGGGTGACGCCGCGGGCGCCAGCTAGTATGACCTAAATATTTTTAATTGCTTAGTTCTTTTTTTGCATCCTTCATTATGTCTAACTGGATGCAGCCGAATACCAGTATTTTATATAGTGAGCAATTGTCTATCTGACCTCCACAACCCAGTTAGTACTGAGCAATACGATACCAGTTGGTAAGACTGGCTGTCAGACTTGGGACCAACAGCTTAACGTGCACTTCGAGGCACGGAGGAAACTCGGTATGTCGGTGGTCACCCATCCACAGAACAACCTAGGCAAACGTGGCTTAACCTAAAGATCGACCCGAACGGCTGCTACTATATAGCCTTTATAAAAAAAACTAGCTTCCGCCCGCGACTTCGTCCGCATGGCATAGTTACTTTGGGCTAACGCTAACTTTAAACCGCGTGATGATCGAAAAAAAAATATCTATCTCTCCCCTTTTCTTCCCTCTTTCTATCCCTTATCTAACTTTGAAAAAAAATAACCTATGTCCGTCTCCAGGGTCCCAACTATGTTATACCAAAATTCATCAAAATTAGTTTGGCCATTTTAGCGTGAAGACGTAACAAACAAACAAACTCACTTTCGCTTTTATGATATTAGTAAGAATACAACTACAAATACACAAAACAACTAATTATACCTACAATTTATTTTGAATACATTTCTGTTGCCTGAAAAACTGGCCGGCTATAAAAATATACACTATCCAGCTACCCTCTCCCCCCACCCCGTGTCAGTGACGTCATCCCCCCGCCACTGCCCAATTTCCTGGCTCGCCCAGTGTTACAATAAACGAGAATTGCACTTTTATGTCTTTACTATTGAAGTGGTAACCCAGGCCTATTTACTTAATTTTTATTACCTCTCATCATTGGTCTGTCAAATTGTCCAATTGGGAGTGTCAAAAATATATTTTTCATGACTTCGTAACTAGTAGCTTTTGCCCGCGTTTCAACTGTGTGTAGGTTAAAAATAATCCCATGCCATGTTCTCATGGGATTATTTCCAAACTGTCACACACTACTAGGATGAAATATATCCCACCCATGATCTTTCAATGTGCGAATCGTCGAAATCAATTCAGCTATTTAGGTGTGGAAAGGTATCCGTGCGATAGTTACTTTAACATATAAAATACTAGCTTTTTACCCGTGGATTCGGATGCACTTATATCGAATGTAACAATCAGTTTGTGTTGTAATCTTCTTGCTCATTCGAAAGACACGTGGCGCCATCTACTGTTATAATAACGCTATTTTTGTTTCACTCGGGAACAGTAGTTTTTTCGGAATTAAAGATACTCTAAGTCTGTTTCTGTATACAACGTATATGCAAAATTTCATTATGATCGCTTCAGTAATTTAGTTGTGAAAACGTACGTAACTAACAAACATACTTTAATTTATATGTTACTAGCTTTTGCCCGCGGCTTCACACAAGCATGGCAACACAGTTTCCATCTCCTGATTTACAGGTACCTGCTACCTGTAGTTTTTGCCCTTGCGCCTTATTTATTGTAATAGCAATGCTAAGTTTTCCCTTTTCTTCCGTCTTTCTCCCTCATAAATCAATCTTTTTTTTTTTAAAAAAAAAAGCCTATGTATGTCTCCAGGGTCCTAACTATCTCTGTACCAAAATTCATCAAAATCGGTTAAGCCATTTAGGCGTGAAGACGTAACAAACAAGTAAACAAACTCACTTTCGCTTTTATAATATTAGTAAGGAAGTCATGAGGATGTTTTGGATACTGCAGATTTAGTACGTCATCTACTAATAGGTATAAAAAAAAAACAATTTAACTCACAAATTTGAAAACCTAAAATTTAAAAAAGAACTTGTGGACAAAAATGAAATGAGAACTTAATTCAAATTAAAGCTTGTATTTAAATTAGCTGATAAGTCGATCGTCCAAAAACTGGCATGCTTGTTAATGTTGTCGGCTGAAACTGACGAAAGATATCTTATTCTTTTGAGAACCTACCCAAAATGATATTGGGTCAGACCTTAATTGCAACTAAACTACAATCGGAAACCAAGTTATTCGAAACATCTTTGGGCTGTTAGTCATTTCCTGAAATCCAAATTCTTCATCCAGGTATGAACCCGTTATTCATAAAAGCTTCTAAACAAGTTAGATATGCTATCTGCCCTTTTCTTCTTCAATGGTATAGAGAGAGAAGGCAATAGTCCTACTCTGGTGGAATACTCGAGTCGGGTGGTGAATTTTTACATTTTTTGCAAGAAAATTCTTTGTAGAAGCCAAATGTCTGGTCTGAGCCAAATATCTGATCAGGTCTGAACGTCTATACTGAACACGCACGACTTTGCTTCCCATTAGTAACAAAACAATTATGCTTGTTGATCTGAGACAAATGAATTTAAATAACTTCATTATGTAGACAGAAAAATAATAATTATGGTATATTAATCATGGTTGTGAAAAATATGTGGTCCAGTTACATGATACTTAACCATCTAAATCATTATGAATGTAGGCAACATATAGACTATAAACACCTCAACATTTATAGTAATGATTAGATGATTTCATACTGAATACGTAATTGAAGCTCGTATTCCCAACTAACGAACTAGCACCAAAAAATACGACTCTCGACCTCAGTGTTATTTAAAAGCTTCTCTAAAATATATTTTGTTTTAACTAATTTTATACAGTTTAAAGCTTACCCACTTTATTAGTTTAAACTAAAGGATAAGCCTATATTCAGTAATAAAAAATGCATAAAAATACCCGCCTATAACACCCACAACTGGGCAAAGGCGTCTTCTCATACAGGGATAGAACCAGCATTGATCACCTCGCTTTCTCAAGACGGGTTAGTGATTTCAGATTTATATTAAGTACTAGCTTGCACCCGCAATTTTGTCCGCGTGGCATAGTTACTTTGGGCTAGCGCTAACTTTAACCCGCGTGATGATCGAAAAAAAATATCTTTCTCTACCCTTTTCTTCCCTCTTTCTCCCCCTTTTTTACTTTTTTTTGGCCTATATCCGTTTGCAGGGTCCCAAAATTCATCAAAATCGATTTGGCCATTTAGGCGTGAAGACGTAACAAACAAACAAACTCACTTTCGCCTTTATAATATTAGTAAGGATAAGTCCAGGTTATATAAGTAATAGAAATGTAAACAACGTTACCCTGAAAAACCTTCAGAAATAAAATAAATAACATATACATAGTAATACATAACATAATAATTATGTAAGTATATACATCTGTCACACATAAATTTCTCAGAAATGTTTTCGATATCATTAGACGAACTGATACGAGAAATAATTTAATATAATTTTTGTAACGGCAGGAGGCGGCAATTTGGGAAAAATATACCCTTTTTTTACCTACATATTTGATATTTTCTTTCCTAGTTTTATACTGTTAACTTCCTCGGCGTTACTTGGCTTTTTATACGTAGTACGTATAGGGGACAGTAGTACTTATATATGTATTATAACCTACTAAAAAAAGAAACAACTCAGTAGTAGGTATATTAAGTACTTAAAAAAACTAATAACAAGAATTAAAGGGGAAGCAGACATGGGTACAAAATACGTTTCGTTTGGTTTTCGTTCCATACCTCAAAAGTAAAAACCGAACCCTAGTTGGGTCACTTTGTTGTCCGTCCGGCTGTCTGTCTGTCTGTCAGTATCGAGTTGAAATTATCACCATACACTCAAGTCTGTGATCCCTTGGATTTGTGCAAAAAACAAATCTCTAAGTCTACACAGTGAAAAGATATATGGCCATTTAAGTTGCAAGTTTTTACGGAACACTCGGTATGCGAATCCTACTCGCACTTGCCCAGTTTTTTTTAAATAATTATTTAGATTTATTTTAAAATGTATTTAAATAAACATATAACCTAACATCACGCACGCTAATCCCGAAGTGTCATGGGTTGGGCGATAACAAAAAAAACTCGGAAATTAGTTATTAAAAATAAATAATGAAAGGCTCGCTAAATAAACAACACTAATTCTAAAACGAAATTAATCAATTAAAATATATTGCATAACATTTAATGTAACGGATTTCTGAATTCTAAAACTTAGTTTTACATTTAAAGACAGACTAAAATAAAACTAGGTACACTATTTAACGAAGCACAAATCCTCTGACGTATTTTGATTAAAATATACGTAAACAATTATTATTATTCAAATGAACCTGCTGACCATACCCCTCTGATAATAGCTACTACAAGTTGACTCAGAGAATCGTATATAAGCGCGCTCGCTGAGCAGTAAATCTTAAAGTCCCTAATTAATCGACCCAGCCACCCTTGTTGCCCTCCCTCAGTGACGCCCTAAGCCGAGGTCCGTACCCCACAGGGGGTGCCCTTAGCGAGCGAGCACTTAGCATACTAGTAGTTTTTGTAGCCCTGGCTGGGGGCCTTAATTTATTGAGGTCACACAGGATAGTCCGGTTAAGCAGTCTAACAACTCAAGCGAGTTGAACTGCGAGTGGCCCAACCTAAAACATTGAATCATTCTAGTAGCGAACTCCATAAAGTAAACAACTTAAAATGGCCGCCAAAGTATTCTTCATCCTTGCTCTCGTCGCTGCAGTCGCCTATGCAGCTGACACTGAGTGCAAGTGCGACCCACCAAGTGACACTGAGAACTCAGCTCTTTGGGAGTTCCTGAAGTCAATGTCGGAACAAGAACCTGGCCTGGACGATAACCAGCGGCTGGATGCTGTACTCCCTGCTGTGCTCTCACCACTCCTCGAATGCAACTGCTTACAAGACAAGGCAAGAAGGAAACGCAAGGTTATGCCTGATGTGTCCGACGAAACTTTCTTGAGTGAAGAATCTCTGGCTGAGCGACGGGACCCGAAATGCCCTCATGGAACTGTCTGGTTCGGCATTATGTGTGTGAGCGAGCAGTTTGTAATGGACAAGTGAACAAGTGACCATGGACAACCCTAAATGCTGTTTTTATGATCTCCAGTCAATCAAATCAGGGTGAAATAGTTTAATTATCAACACTTTGGCAACACTGTTTTAAGTGTTCGAGAATATGCATTTAATTTGTGAGATTTTAGTTCATTAAAGCAATTAATTTATTGTTTTTAAAATGTGGATTGAGTGCAATGCTCTAGGTATTATAAATTATTTTGGACACGATTTTAAATAAATGTCGGCCTAACTTATTTTATGATGTATAAAGACTAGTCGCTTTAATTAAATATAAGATTTCCCAATAGGGATGTGACATTCCAAGTATTTTAGTTTTAAGTATTTTGAAATAAATAATTCTAAATAATTTATGCATTTTTTTTATTGTAGAACAATACACCTCTATTTATCAGAGACAGATGGCATAAATGTTAATATTGTTTCATTTGACATATTTGAAGTAGACTAGAAAGTATTTTTTTTACATTAATTTACTTTCTAGTCTAAAGATTTTTACCAACACATTTTGAGAGAAAAAAATGTCTTATAATCCTAAATATTGTATTTCAATACACACACACACAATAGTTGTATTAGTTTGGCGTTAAAAAAATTAATATACAACATTGTTCTTATATTAGTATTCCTTACTGTATATATTTTAATACAGCCATAGAATTTATGAGTCATCCAATAATGTGTCATACGTCATTAATTAATGGCTACAGTAATTTGACCAGTCTAGACAGGAATCAATTGAACAACAAAACTTTATTATTAAGACGTATACGTGTTTTAAAAACTTTGACAAAGTCACTTGTACAGTGAGCTACACATCAATGTTTTTCTATTGACTGCGCGTAGTACTACGCAAGTCCAGTTCACTTGGAGGCAACTGTACTCATATACAGTCCAGTATAACATGACCTCGCATTTTATAGATTTCCCATACAATGAAAGTTCCGTATAAACCGGTTGTTAGGGTTCCGTACCTAAAAAGGAAAAATGCGGAACCCTTATTAGATTTTTTTGTAGTCCGTCTGTCTGTCTGTCAAGACCTTTTATTTCGGGAACATATACTCAAGTCTGTGGTCCCTTTGTGCTGTGGAAAAATCAATCTTTAAGTCTACGCAGTCAAAAGTTATGGCCGTACGAAACCCTCTGTGCGCTAGTCTGACTCGCTCTTGACCGGTTTTTGCAACTTGTTTGGTATATTTACAACATTTAGTATATGCGAAACCTGAATATAGTTTGTTCAGAATAAGTAACTGAATCGATTCCAATCATTTTTACACCATGTTATATTTTTTCCCAAATATATTTAAAAAAGTTTATAATATGGACACCATGCGACACTAAGTAGGTACAGACGCCTGCACATCAAGCTACTACAATCTGTCAGATTTCTTTGATAGATTTTCGACTTTATTTCTAAAGTATAAGGTTCAAGGTTCATTGGGAAAAATTGACAGTTTCGGGTAGCTTGACCTGCAGGCGTCTGTACCTATTCGCAAGCGCACAATAAATACACCCGGCCGGAACTCGGCAAAAAACGCGGCGGGGACGCCGCGCGCCGCCGCCGCCATGCGCTGTTGGTGACAGTGTATTTGGTACGGATATCCAGGTAACATAACAAGCTTATAACTTTGTGGTTTTTCATGATACAGTTTTGAAATTTTGTACATAGATTCTTTATATAAAAATACTGGACAGGTGTTTCGGCTTTCGCATAAACTAATAATAATGTTGTATAGCTCATAGCTCGGCCTGCAAAGAAATTAGACTGTTCTACGTGTCTCAAACAAAAAATTCTAAGAATGCCTGTCGAGTCACCGAAGCCTATGAACTAAATATTAGTCATACTACCAAAAAAATGGTTTCATATTTGTCATCCCAAATAAAGATAGGTATAACCTAGAACCTCATACTGAATAGAAAAATTTCCTTATGGCATTAAGTTCGTCTATGTACCACTATTGTACATGAAATTTAAATAAATAATGAAAGCAAACAGGTATATCACATAGGAATCAAACATACGTGATGAAATTTGGATGCACTATTAGATACCACTGCTTATACTTTTCGCATATTAAAAGCGTGATGTTTTATTAAGAATAGTTGTGCTAAAGAGTTTATTTCTAATACTAGCTTCCGCCCGCGACTTCGTCCGCGTGACATGGTAACTTTGCGCGAACGCTAACTTTAACCCGTGATGATCGAAAAAAAAATCTTTCTCTCCCCTTTTCTTCCCTCTTTCTCCCCCTTCCCTCACTTTTTTTAATTAGCTTACGTCCGTCTCCAACTATCTCTGTACCAAAATTCATCAAAATCGGTTTGGCTATTTAGGCGTGAAGACATAACAAACAAACTCACTTTCGCTTTTATAATATTAGTAAGGATTGTCCTTATTTAAGTACATTAGTAATTAATAATTGCATTCAGTAATCAGTGTGCGTATAGGGGCGAAAGTCAATTATTATGTTACTGGCCTTAAGTAATCTGTTGGTAATTAACATTGCCACTTATTATGTATTTAGGATAATTAGCCAGTGTTATCCTTCCTAATATTATAAAAGCGGAAGTGAGTTTGTTTGTTACGTCTTCACGCCTAAATGGCAAAACCAATTTTGATGAATTTTGGTACAGAGATCTTTGGGACCCTAGTCGAGACGGATATAGGCTATTTTTTTTAAGTGAGAAATGAGGGAGAAAGAGGGCAGAAAAGGGAAGACTTAGCTTTGCTATTACAATAAATAAGGCGCAAAGGCAAAAACTACAGGTAGCTGGTACCTGCAAATCAGGAAAGGGGAACTGTGTTACCCCGAATTTAATGCAAGCGAAGCCGCGGGCAAAAGCTAGTTTCAAAATAATGTACTGAAGAGGTGCGTGGTGACAGTTCTAGCGTCGGTGTCCCGCCCACACTGTATATTGTCTAACTTCAATCAAACAATTGTATTGTATTAAGTAAAACTATATTTATTTTAAAATCAAAACCAAACTAACTTATTGCCACTGATCGAATAATGAGATGCACTATTTAAACCAAGCGTTAAGGTCAGCCTTGATTCATCAAAAACAAAATATTTTAAAACCGTTACTTAATAGAGGGGAATCCCTGAACATAATGTTGAATATTCAACAGATAAAATATGACTCATACGTTTTTAGTTTTTAAATTGCTACTTTTAAAATATTCAAATCGACGTTATTTTCCCCGTTCTTAGTGATGAGGAAAATATTACATAGGTACCGTTTAGCACGTAGGTTTCATCTGAATACGTAGGTTTAACGTTTGATGTAACAGGAAATATGGGTCAGCAGAGATATGCTTAAGTGCCTCGTATGGGGTTCCCAGGATCTGACGTAATTCAGAAGATGCCCATTAATGTATGTTTTTATATTTAGTCTAGATTATAGGAAAAACCGTTCAAATGTATATTGCATATTAGGTAGAGAATATGGGAAAACTGTTAATATGCAAAGTGCATATTTTTACATGAATATGCAAAGTGCAAGTTTTTACATAAATATGCAAAGTGCATATTTTACATGAATATGCAATTTGCATATGAACAAAGATGTGAAGTGGTGTTGTGAGGTGTTTGATGAGATGACGAATTATAGAAGAGTATGGAAGAAGAAAACATGCTGCTCCAAACCCAAATAATTTGGGATAAGGGCAGGGGAATGATGATGCAAATTGCATTCGGGCCTACGCTGTCCTCTCATGCCTAACGCTGTAACCACAACATTGTAAAACCAAATGATTTTAAAAGAGTAACCATGGAGTTTCTTGCCGGTTCTTCTCCATAGGAAACGACCAACCCGAACCGTGCACCTTTTCTCGACGTTTTATAAGTGCCCATGTGAAATAAAAATATTTTGATTTGATTTGACGTTTTATATATTTAAAAAAATAAACAACAACAACACAAACTTGACTGTAGTCTGAAATAAACTTAAATTTATGTTTTAAAGAAGTATACACCTTAAAGATTTGAAGGAAAGTCGCCATGTTCATTGTAGTCATGTAATTACATCAATCAACAGCAATTAACTCAACGGGAAGGTAACTATTAGTTCAACGCGATGTTTTAACCCAAAGTCATTACAATGATTATCATCATTATTCATCATCAACCGCCTATATCCTCTGAACATAAGTTTCTTTTACAAAAACCCAGTTGCTAGTCACGTAAGTCCAACATCATCACGCCTATAATACCCGAAAAGTTAGGCAGAGGTATACTTAATCCGAGGTTGCAGGTTGTTCGAAAGATATACCGCAGCCCCGGAACATAAAAGGCAAATCATGGGTGGCTTTAGTGAGTACAAGTCCGACACTCCCTCCCGCTGCGCCCAAGCTATATCTTTGTTCCATACGTATAAATAATTATTTTGTTTGTTAAATTTTGTGTGCTCGTCTTAATTGCGACTAATATATTTTCTTTCTTTTACCAATAGGATGCCCGGCTTTTTTTTTTGATTCCCCGTGTCTCGAAAAAACACGTTTTTTCACAAGTTATTATGTCTTGTGACCGGGACTGTAGCTTTAACATTTTGTTTTTTTTTGACATTCATTGAAATAAATGTTTTTTTTTAACTCTAGAGTTTCTATAGGAAGCCGCTCTGATTAATTCATAAAGTCAGATCTAAGGGAAAACTATCGGACGAAAAGCGCCTCAAAACTTCTAAACCCCTAAGTTTTTTTTTCGAAGAATTATGTTCTGTCGTCGGATATCCGGTCAAATATACAAAATATGCTTCATTATTTTTCTGGCAGAAGTAGCGCATTATGTCTTACAACTTCAGTCTGAAACCATTCAAATGATGTTTCCATTGCCATAAATAGGCCAGTGAAACTTTGCTGTATTTAGGAACTTCCTGTTAAAAATGTACCGTGTTTAAGGTCGCGACCTTCAAGGTCATCTGCCTTTGCATTAATTGTTACTTTACCCACCTCGTGTCACGGCAATTACGAGTGTTCGTAATTGTTATTGTTTTGTAAACTTTTATAACTATACTAGCTTTCGCCCGCGACTTCGTCCACGTGGCATAGTTACTTTGGGCTAATGCTAACTTTAACCCGCGTGATGATCGAAAAAAAAATGTTTCTCTCCCCTTTTCTTCTCTCTTTCTCCCCTTTTCTCACTTTTTTTAGCCTATATCCGTCTCCAGGGTCCCAACTATCTCTGTACTAAAAATCATCAAAATCAGTTTAGCCATTTAGGCGTGACAAACAAACTCACTTTCGCTTTTATAATATTAGTAAGGATACTACCTGAGTGCCCATCTTTTAACACTGACAGTGTAAATACGGTTATCACCTGTTACTGCAGTCGAGTGTATCGACACCGGTGTAAATTTATGATGAATTTTGGTACAGAGATAGTTGGGAACCAGGAAACGGACATAGGCTAATTATTAAAATAAAAGTGGGATATGAGGGAGGATGAGAAAAGAAAAGGGAAAACTTAGCGTTGCTATTACAAATCAATCAGGCGCAAGAGCAAAAACTGCAGGTCTGCTTGGTGTGTTATACCGAATTTAACGCGAGCGAAGCCGCGGGCGAAAGCTAGTAATAATATAAAAGTATTGAACTTGTCAAAATATACTGTTTGTGTATGTGAGTTTACATGTTTGTAAACGCACCCACGATACAGGAGAAATTCCTAGTGTGTGGGGCAACGTATTTAATTAAAAAAAAATACTTAAGTTAAATTTCGAAGACTCCATTACATTAAAGGTATCGCGTCATGTGGCCTTATTTGGAGTTTATAATTGAATTTTGTCCATTTGTCATACAATTTAGACATAACTTTGCGGTATGTTACAAATGAGGAGTCTAATACTTAGAAGTGCCCCTCAAAAAAGTGAATATTGCAGTAATATTTTAAGGGTTACGTAACTCAAAAGGAAAGACAGAATCTCTTTCTTGTCCGTATGCCTGTTTGTCTGTCTGTCAAGACCTTTTATCTCGGGAACACGTGGAGGTATCGGCTTGAAATTAAAACCATATACTCAGGTCTGTAGCCCCTTGAATCTGTGAAAAAATCAACTCTCTGAATCAACGCAGTCAAAAGATATGGCTAATTGTGTCGAAAGTTTGTTCGGAACCCTCTGTACGCAAATCCGACTCGCACTTAACTGTTTTTTAACATACTAGAATTATTCTCTTATCACATCTATTTTAGGTTCCAATAAAACTTTTATTTACATCTATGTACATTATTTACAAACTACAAATAGACATAAAAATATGTATGTACTAGTAAAGAAATGGTAAAATAAGGAGAAATGGCAAATTATCACAAATTGGGGTTGTTTGGGCAAATCTGAAACTGGGCATAAACCTGTTGTAATTAAGTAAATTTATAATCTTATTATATTAATTTGTTAAAGTAACATATAACATTTATTACGGTGTTGGGGAAACTACACACAATTCTATAGTTTTTATTCTGTTGTCTTTGTCTCTGTTCAAAACTTGCGATGTACCACAATATGTCCGGCTACAACTAAAGTTAAGTTAAAAGTGATTTATTATCTGATCCAATGATCTCAACAAAACATTTGATTTTTTTTGTATTACATTAAAGAAATCTCCACTCAAATTTTGGGGTAAAGCAGGTAATAATTACCGCGGCCCTGGAACGTAAAAGGCAATAGAAGGAACATGGGTGGGTTTTAGTCAGTAAAAGTCTGACACTCCCCCCCGCTCCGCTTTGATGATGTCTCACCTCAAAAAAAAGCAGGTAATAATTATATTGAACGTGAAATACAGTGAATAAACAGTCTATCGTGTTTTCGTCCTTAACTCTCATTAGAATACCAACGTCTTCCAGTAACTGACGCCACTAGTCATCGGGACTACGGGATGAGTAATACGTGTTTATGAATGAATGAGCATGTCCTTCGGGTTCCCCTTCCGCGTGATAGTACGAGAGAGCTGATTCATCTTACGATCACGTTCACTATGGGTGTTGCAGAATAGGTGACTTAATTTAAATGTTCTCTCTGCAATTTCATAATATCACGGCTGTAATCGCCGAAGGATTAATCCTTACTAATATTTTAAAAGCGAAAGTGAGTTTGTTTGTTTGTTTGTTTGTTACGTCTTCACGCCTAAATGGCTAAACCGATTTTGATGAATTTTGGTACAGAGATAGTTAGTTGGTACCCTGGAGACGGACATGGGCTATTTTTTTAAGTGAGAAAATGTGTGAAGGGGGGAAGAAAAGGGGGGATAAAGTTTTTTTTTTTTTCGATCATCAGTTCATCACGCAGGTTAAGGCCGTACCCTACGCAAATAACCTTGAGTATTCGCTTCCCTCTTTGCCGCGCAGGAGTGAGTGAGTGAGAGCAGTAGTGAATAATGCCTATTTTTTGGAATAAAATCTATATAAAATTAAGTATTGGGTTTTTGGAAAAAATATTTCTACCAAAATGTTCATTATAGAATTGTGTATCCATTAGTGTCAGTAGCAAAATTAAACAATGTTTACTTTACGAGGAGATGCATTTTATTGATATTTTTTCTCATTTCGGGGGCTTTGTTGTAAGGAGATTTACTAAATAATGACTCAATAAAAATAAAAACTAAATCTACAATAATGGAATCAAGATTATAAAGAAATTTAATGTATTTTTTTTTTTGTTACTTAGTTCGTTTTAAATAACAAGTAGATAGCTCTAGAAAACTGTACAAAAACGGCTTGCGCGGCGTTTTGGTCGGGGTGGCGCCTTAAAGTTAGCGTTGGCCCAAAATAACTATGAATGCATTGTTGTATTGAACTCGAAGAGCATTGATGGCTTTCAAAGTACATCTTATCCATAGGTTACACGTGTAAAATGTCTGACAAAATGCTTTAAAAAGCGTCAATTTCACTTCACACGTACAACGAGCAACCCTACGGACAAGCACGTTGCATCGAACCGCCAATACTCTTCGCTTCCTTTCTACATCCAGATCATCTTTCAACATTAATCAGAGCTGTACACTTATCGATATTTCGCCAGTTTATAAAGGCCTGTTGATGGGTTAGAGAGTTTTAAATACCGAGTTTCTTGCGTACCTACTTCGCAAAGCTCAGCTTAGACTGGGAGCCGGCCCTAACAACACCAGCCTAGACTTTCCCCAATTATGTTGAGGACGGCTTCCAGTCTCACCGTATTCAGCTAAATACCAGTATTTTACATGGAGCGACTGCCTGGCTGACCTCCACAGCCCATTTAAGTTAAGAAAAGCTTAGGCAAATGATGATATTGACGGCGACACTATTGGTGCAGTGACTGAATGATCGACTGCTACGCTGCGTGTTGCGGGTTCCATCCCCGCACGGAACAAATACTTGTATGACCTAAAGATCGTTCCGGGTTTGGCTGTTTGTGTATACCTATGAGTTTAAATGTTTGTAAACGCACCCACGATTTAGGAGAAATTCCTAGTGTAAGGCAATTTTTTTTTTCAGAGGGGCCTGCCTTGGCCAACGCCTGCCAGGGTTGCGGGTTGTTCGAAAGAGATACCGCGGCCCCGGAACATAAAGGGCAATGAAAGGAACATGGGTAGGTTTTAGTCAGTACAAGTCTGACACTCACCCCGCTCCGCCCAGAGCGGGGGAAGCTATTTGACTTCCCACCTGTTGACGACCACCGCGCCATCTACACAACACGGCAGCAACAACTGACGCGGGAGGCGGAACGGGACGAAGAGGGAAGGGTACATAGCAATATAAGCGAGCCGCGCGCGCACCTTTTTTTGATTTTGTTACGCGACGACTCCATATATTCTAAACCATTGTAAAACTAAAATTACACATATTAAAAGCCAAATTATCTGAGTCTGATTGAGAATCCAAAACATCGACGACCTGAATCCAGAAAAGCCTAACATAATTTGGACCTTCGAACCGAACAATCATTTGGAACAACGCCTTCTGGACAATCTTCTGAAGAAACGCGGAGAAACACATTCTGGAGCAACATCTTCTGGTGCAGCGGTCAGGTCAATCCATCCATTTACTACCCAAACCCCGAGCTCAGTTCAATTTGTGCTAATATCGTTCTTTTTTTCGCAAATTCCAGTGTACAATTGTGCATCTACCTACCACGGGCTCACGCCGCGTACCGGTTTACTGTAAGTACTTGATTCTTTTCTCTTGCAAACCACCAATATGAGCAAAAATAAAAGACATTCTATTGTAGATTTTGAAACTAGTGATGAAATCATTCGAGATTTAGTTAAAAAAAGAGGAATCGTTAAACGAAAATTAACTTTGTATTCAAAATATATTCAGTCTTTGGATGAAACGCCAGTAACGGGCGCTCAAAGAGCTGAATTAGAAGAGCGTCATCTAGCTTTTAAACTTTTAATCGATGATTTTTCTAATTTACAAGACGAGATAGACTCCTATAAGTCAGATAGTGATCTGGATGGAGAACTACTAGAGAGAGAAACGTTTCAAAATCAGTTTTACGCTATTGTAGGCAAGGCTAAATGTATGCTTAAAGATAATTCCAATGTAAACTCTGGGGGTCAAAGTCGAACTACTAATTCCAACTACATGAAGTTACCCACAATTTCTTTACCAAAATTCGACGGTTCATACGATCAGTGGCTCGAGTTTCGCGACACTTACGTATCTATGATACACAATAATGACAACCTGGACAATGTCCAGAAGTTCCACTATTTACGATCAGTGCTTACGGGTGATGCGTTACAAGTAGTAAAGGCACTTGAGTTTTCATCAGATAATTATTTAGTTGCTTGGAGTCTATTAGAGAATAGATTTAATAACGATAACTTGCTAGTTAGTAACCACGTCAAAGCTTTATTCTATGCGCAAGCAATGAAGAACGAATCAGCTGGTCAAATACGTAAATTAATAGATACAGTATTGAGAAACATTCGGGCGTTAAAAACTTTAGGAGAACCTACCGAAACTTGGGACACATTAGTTATCTACCTAATAACTTCTAAATTAGACTATTCAACAGATCGCGAGTGGGAAAGTAATAAAAGTACCCTCCCGAAAGCAACAAAAATAAAACTTTCTGATTTGATGAAGTTCCTCGCGGATCGTGCTGATTTTTTAGAATCTATTAGACCTCAAAGTAAACAATCGTCGGACTCACACACAAATAAACAGTCAGTCACAAAATCACACAGTCATGTTACAACACACAAAGATAACAATAACAAAAAATCATCTCATTCACCTCGTTACAAATGCGCTCAGTGTGGTTCCAACCACCCAGTGTACTCTTGTGAAGATTTCCTAAATCTATCTCTTAAAGATAAGGTAGACTTCATTGAGAACAAAAAGTTATGTCGTAACTGTTTACGATCAGATCACGCATTAAAGGATTGTTGGTATGGACCGTGCAGGCTTTGTAACAAGAAACATAATTCGTTAATTCACACTGATACTATAGCAGACTCTCGTACATCATCAGCTGTTGCTCAAATCACGCAAATAGTACCACAGTCTGATTTAAGCGATACGAGTGCTTCGCACACACAAATGCCGCTAACTTCGTCTTGCAAGTCTCACACAATTCGCAGCGAAGATAATAACATCACGGCGCATTATTCTCCAAGTGTCGTACTATTATCGACCGCCTTAGTAGAAATAGTGGACGCGCAAAATAAATATCACACAGCTCGAGCTCTCCTCGATAACGGGAGCCAACATTGCTTCATATCTGAATCGCTTTGTCAAAAACTTAACCTTCCATTGATACAGTCCACTGTTCAAGTAATAGGGGTAGGTAACACTATCTCTCAATCCACACAATCATGTTGTATTCAAATGCGATCCAAAACAAACAAGTATAACGCGCGCTTCAACTGTTTAGTTTTACATCGTATAACGGCACAACTACCATCACTAAGAAATAATCACAGAAATATTTCTATACCAGACCATGTTCAACTTGCTGATCCCGAATTCTATCTGTCTAACGACATTGATTTATTGATAGGTGCAGACAGGTTCTGGGACCTGCTTAGAGATGGCCTCATACGATTACCGACTGGTCCATATCTGCAAAACACGCAACTGGGTTGGATCATATCGGGAATTGTTCATGAAAAGGTTTCACGCGCTAACCTAACTCATTGTAATCACACGCAAACTTTAGATTCAGAACTCAAACGATTTTGGGAACTGGAAGAAATACCTCCAATAAATAACAATTTCACTAAAGATGAAACTGCATGCGAAAATTTATTCAGAGATACGACTTTACGCGACGATAAGGGCCGTTTTTCTGTGCGCATTCCGCTCAGTCAATCAGCTGATGTTTTACATGACACATATTCTATGGCAAAAAACCGGTTTCTCGAACTCGAACGCAAACTCATTAAAAGCGCACCTAGCTATAGACAAATGTACAAAGATTTTATGAGTGAATATTTAGGTCTGGGACACATGAGTCGCATATCAGAATACACATCCCCTTTTTTTATATTCCCGCACCATGGAATTTATAGGGAACAAAGTACAACAACCAAACTTAGAGTTGTCTTTGACGGAAGTGCAAAGTCCACTTCAGGCAAATCATTAAATGACATACAACACATTGGTCCTGCGTTACAAAATGATTTGTTTTCGATTTTGCTTCGTTTTAGGCAATTTAAATACGTTGCATGTGCCGACATCGAAAAAATGTATCGGCAAATATTAGTTCAGCCCGACCAGAGAAATCTGCAACTAATACTTTGGAGGGAAGATCCATCTGAGCCGCTCGGTGTATTTCAGCTTAACACGGTCACTTACTCGACGGCTTCCGCACCATATCTCAGTATTAGATGTTTGAAACAACTTGCGTTGGAATGTAAGGATGACGTCATCGCACAGGTAATTAATGACGATTTCTATGTCGATGATCTGATAACGGGACATCAGGATCAACAAAGGTTGTTACAAATATGTAAAGATGTTTCTGAAGTATTGGAATCAGCTTGTTTTTCCCTTAGAAAGTGGGTATTTAATTCACCATCTCCACAAATTGAACCACTGTTTTCGTCTAAGGAATTTACACAAGGGGAAAATTGTCATACCAAAACACTAGGCATGGGGTGGTTCCATTCCTCTGATGAATTGTATTTTAACACAAAATGTGACCATGACGTAACTCACGCTACTAAACGCAACATTCTCTCAGTAATCGCACAGATATATGATCCCTTAGGCTTACTTACACCAACTATAATGACAGCTAAAATCATTTTGCAAAAACTGTGGTTGTGTAAGATTGGGTGGGATGATGCAGTTCCAACAAATATACTTCTTAATTGGCAGAATTTTATTACAAAGTTATCAAATTTAAAAGATTTACGCATTCCACGTTATGTTATTGGGGAGGACTCACTTAATATTGAGTTGCATATTTTTTGTGACGCTTCGCAAGACGCATACGGCGCCTGCGCGTACGTACGCAGCTATACAGATGGGCAGCTGATATCGGTCAAGTTGTTATGCGCGAAGAGCAAGGTCGCACCCGTCAAACCGGTTAGCGTGCCTCGTTTGGAACTATGTGGCGCGGTAGTAGCTGCAAAGTTGTTTACTAAAATATGTATGTCATTACGATTAAGTTTTCATAAAGTATACTTTTGGTCAGACTCAACCATTGTTTTAGGGTGGCTTAAGATGTCGCCTAACTTACTGAAGACATTTGTACAGAACCGAGTTGTACAAATTAATGAACTCACGGGTGATAGGCCGTGGCTTCACGTAGCCGGCAAACAAAACCCAGCTGATTTGTTATCGCGCGGTGTACATTTGGATTTACTTATAACTAACGACTTATGGTGGCACGGTCCATCATTTTTAAATATTACTAACCCACAATGGGAACATAATATTAATTCAAGTAATGTTCATTGTGATGAATTACCTGAATTAAAAATAAATAAAACTTCATTGCTTGTTCAAGTAGAATCTGATTCATTGTTATTTGATAAATTCTCACGTTTTAACCGATTGCGACGTGTAGTGGCATATATTATGCGTTTTGTAAATAACAGTCGTACAAAACTAAAACCACAGCGTCTCACAGGTTGCCTATCCATAGATGAATTAAATAATTCTGTTAGAATTTTGACTCGAATCGCACAACAACAAGTTTTTTTTAATGTTTATGACACTTTAAAACATAATCGTCAAGTAACAAGCCCACGTAGTATATCTAGTTTAAACGTATTCCTAGATGAACACGATCTAATTAGAGTAGGTGGAAGACTATCATATTCAGACACATTTTCTTATGATAAAAAACATCCTTTGTTATTGTGCGGCAAACATAAACTCACTCGACTTATATTTGAGCATCAGCATGAGGAATTGTTACACGCAGGAGCTCAGTTATTACTGGCTACAATAAGAGATACTTGGTGGCCTACTAGAGGCCGTAACTTGGCTAAGCAAGTGGTTCACAGCTGCATGAAGTGCAAGCGCATGCGACCTAAACCATTGAGCATACAAATGGGCAACTTACCTACTGAACGGTTGCAGCCAGGGTATCCATTTATACGTAGTGGCGTGGACTACGCTGGGCCATTGTTCATGTTGAACCGCGAAGGTAGGGGGGCTAAATTAACAAAATGCTACATCTGTCTTTTTGTATGTTTTGCTACGCGCGCAATACATTTAGAATTGGTTACAAGTCTTACTACTAAAGCGTACTTGCTGGCATTGAAACGTTTCATCTCTCGACGTGGCAAACCCATGCAGATTTATTCTGACAATGGTACTACTTTCGTTGGAGCTTTAAAAGAATTTTCAAAATTTTTAGATTCATCACAATCCGATATTATAAATTTCACAACTAATAATGCTATTAAATTCACATTTGTCCCGCCATATTCGCCTCATTTTGGTGGTTTGTGGGAGGCAGGAGTCAAGTCCTGCAAGTTTCATTTATGTCGCATTGTAGGCAATGCAAACTTTACTTATGAGGAGTTGACAACGATATTGGCACAAATTGAGGCTGTACTCAACTCCCGACCTATGTACCCAATGTCCACAGACCCGAATGACCTGCTTCCTTTAACTCCTGCTCATTTCCTGATTGGTCGACCGCTCATCGCGCCAGCCAGCCCAGACCTCACCGCAACGGCTACGCAGCGTTTGCCACGTTACGATCGCGTGGAACAGATGAGACAGAACTTCTGGCAACGCTGGTCAACCGAGTATGTCTCTGAGCTTCAGAAGAGGACAAAATGGCAACATAACCGAGACACGCTCACACCTGACACCCTAGTCGTAATCAAAGAGGACAACTTACCTCCTCTCAAGTGGCGCCTTGGACGAGTGCTGCAAACTTTCACCGGCAGGGATGGCATATCACGTGTGGCTACCATCAAAACACAGACGGGCGATATTCGCAGATCATTCCCGAAAATCTGCCCACTTCTGTATCCAGCCGATGACCGCAGCAGCTCAGCTTCATTGGAACCTGGTGCTTCCAAGGCCGGGGGCATGTTGACGACCACCGCGCCATCTACACAACACGGCAGCAACAACTGACGCGGGAGGCGGAACGGGACGAAGAGGGAAGGGTACATAGCAATATAAGCGAGCCGCGCGCGCACCTTTTTTTGATTTTGTTACGCGACGACTCCATATATTCTAAACCATTGTAAAACTAAAATTACACATATTAAAAGCCAAATTATCTGAGTCTGATTGAGAATCCAAAACATCGACGACCTGAATCCAGAAAAGCCTAACACCACCCAACAAAAAAGAAAACAACTTTTTTTAATCACTTTTTTCACATAATTAGTTGTGTTTATGCTAAACAATTAATATTGGAAAGCTAAAGTATTCACCGACTTTGGTTTGTGACTTTACATTATAATCTTAGGTATTGATGAGTCCAACACATTGGTATGTACCAACTATAGAGACTTAGTCGGGAAAAAAACCCAAGGAAAGTTCTCCATTGTATGTATAATATAATATGTGTGTATATGTGCATTCGAACACGTACATAACTATGTCATAATATTATGTAGTACCGATGCAATATGGAATATATATTTTTAATGTAATACCGAACCAGTATGTACTCATATCTTCAGTGTGGTGATGACCCAGAGGTTAAACGGCTCATCTCTCGTACATGTGGTTGTGGGTTCAAATCCGGGCAAGCATCAATGTGACTCTTTTAATTCATATGTACTTTTGAAGTTTATCTTGGACATCACAGACATAGGTGAAGTAAAACATCTTGAGGAAACCTGGACTTACAAACTACTGTTTTAGGGTTCTGTAACTCAAAAGGATAAAACAGAACCCTTATTGGATCACTTTGTTGTCCGTCTGTCTGTCTGTTTGTCAAGAGCCTTTATCTCGGGAACGTGTGGAGGTATCGAGTCGAAATAAAAACCATATACTCAAGTCTGTGGTCCGTTGAAGCTGTGGTAAAGTTAATCCTCTAAGTCTAGGCAGTCAAAAGATATGGCTGTTTACGCCACAACTTTATACGGAACCCTTGGTGCGTGAGTCTAATTCGCTCTTGACCGGTTTTTTAGTATTTGTTGTTATAGCGGCAAGAGAAATACATCATCTGTGAAAATTTCAACTGTCTAACTATCACGGTTCATGAGATACAACCTGATGACATACATATAAACAGACAGCGTAGTCTTAGAGTCCCGTTTTACCCTTTGAGTTATCATCTGCCTAGCCTTTTCCCAACTATGTTGAGGTCGGCTTCCAGTCTAACCGGATGCAGCTGAATATCAGTATTTTACATGGAGCGACTGCCTATCTGACCTCCACAACCCAGTTAGTACTGGGTAATGCGATACCCCTTGGTAAGACTGGTTGTCAGACTTTCGGAACACTGACTACCTGTAACGACTGTCAAAAATCTACAAATGACTTCCGGGACCAACGGCTTAACGTGCTTTCCGAGGCACGGAGGAAACTCGTTATGTAACGGGTGGTCACCCATCCACAGACCAACCAAGGTAAGCGCGGCTTAACCTAAAGATCGACCCGAGCGGCTGCTATTATTTAGCCACGAGCTCCGTTTTACCCTTTGAGTACAGGACGCTAAAAACTAACCTTGACCCAGCTTTTGGGGGAAACTTAAGATGCATAGCCGTAATCAAAGATTCATGTTTTCTTGAACTTCTATGCTGTACTTGTTATTTATTCAGATTTCGCCTAAAACTTGCTGCTCCAACATCTGACCTGCACAACTACATTCATTTAATTTTTATTTATCGTATTTCATTAATTTACAATTCAAACAAATATCCGTTTCTTATTAAAAGTGTCGAAAAAGTTGACGTCATGACATACTTTACTGAACAGTTTGGCAACTTATAGACTATCATAGAGGCTGTTGGACCGGTCCTCTACGTCCGATATTAAGCAATAAATCACGGTATTACGGCAGACAATTAATACATACGTCATTTAATGTAATACATATGTTTTTTCCTCTACCTTTATGACGATCATCTTACGGGAAAAGAGTAAAATTATTCATTGTTTGCGTCAGAAATAATTGTTGTTTTATTTTTGGATAGGAAAATCGGTATAAGCATGGTCTAGGTGTTAGCGTGACCTTATCTGATGTGAGCAAAAGCTACGGCTACCAAGTGTGAGAAAGAGATGGCGCTAGACATCCTGTATAGCTCTATCTCTTTCTCTCACCGGAATAAGTATTGCTTCAAGACGTCATGTTTCTGCCCCGGTTGCGGGTTGTTTGATACCGCGGCTCCGGAACATAAAGGGCAATAGAAGGGACATGGGTGGGTTTTAGTCTTCCTCCGCTCCGCCCAGAGCGGGGGAAGTTGTTTGACGATTTACAATCCGCAAAAAAAAACGTCATGTTAGGGTAGCTACTAGTTATTGACTGCTGAAGTGTTCGTATTTGCAGGGATGATTGTATGTAGAATGCAATTGTGTCCCCACCCGCGCCCTACCCGCATCGCTAAAAACTCCACTGGCCAACTTTTTTAAAACTACCTACTCATTTGTTTGTTTATTATTTTTAACATTTTGTTATCTATCCGTCTGTCCCGTCTGTCTGTCTATTAAGACCCTTTATCTCGAGAACGCTGTCAGGTATGAAATTGCAATTAAAACCATATAAGTACTCTATCCGTGGTCTCTTGGAGGTGTGAAAAATTCAACCCTCTAAGTCTGTTGTAGTAAGTTTTTACGGGATGCTCGGTGCGCAAGTCCGACTCGCACTTGCCGGATATTTTTCCATAGTGTAAAAGACTAATATTTTCAAGAATGCGTGAGGCCACCATTCTCTCTGCTCTGACGTCACAGACCGCCCACATCACCGTAATCTCATGGTGATCTGTGATGTGATAAAACATTTGAACGTGGGATCGTAGTATAATGTATTATACCGGTTTTGAGTCCGACCTTGATAGTAAGGCATCTTTTTGTGAGTTATGATGAGTCGGCAGTTTTTATAAGGTATACTAGCTGTGCCCTAAAGTTTCACCCGCTACTCAGCTTCTAAATTATGTCATGTATCGTGATGTTTTATAACCTATATTAATTCCTGATTGTTAAAATTTCTGTTGATGAAAAAATTATCGAAATCGGACCAGTAGTTTCGGAGCATATTCGGTACAAAGAAACAAAAATCTTTCCTCTTTATAAAATGACTAGCTTTTGCCCGCGGCTTCGCTCGCGTTTAATTCGGGGTAACACAGTTCCTCTTTCCTGATTTGCAGGTAGGTACCTGCTACTTGTAGTTTTTGCCTGATTTATTGTGATATGCTATTACAATAAATCAGGCGCTATTTTAAGTTTTCCCTTTTTTTCCCTCTTTCTCCCTCATTTCTCACTTTTTTTTAAAATAAAGTTAGCCTATGTCCGTCTCCAGGGTCCCAACTATCTCCTTACCAAAATTCATCAAAATCGGTTTAGCCACGTACCTAAGCGTGAAGACGTAACAAACAAACAAACTCACTTTCGCTTTTATAATATTAGTAAGTATGGTCTGGTTACATATCGCAATGAAAGACGCGGACCCTTTATGTCGGGAATGCGTGAAGGTATCGAGTTCAAATTAAAACCATATACTCAACTCTGTGGTCCCTTGGAGCTGTGAAAAAATTAACTCTCTAACCCCCGAATACTGAAACGTCACTCAAAATTTAAGTACCACTTAAATTTAACAGATACTCAAAAGTGACGTTTGACAATACGAAATCTAAAGTTTAGGAGCTGCTCAAATGTTAAGCAGCCCTCAAATTTTGAGTGACGTTTCAGTATTCAGGGGTAAGCCTACGCAGTCAAAAGATATGGCTGTTTATATCGCAAGTTTGTACGGAACCCGCGGTGCGTCAGTCTGACTCGCTCTTGTTTTATGTTTTTGAAGTCACTTTTGAATGTCAAAAGTGACTTCTTCATCGGTATTCCAATTCCTGTGAGAAAATTGTTTTTCGTTATGACTTTATAACTGTCAGATTATTATGTAATTTATTTTTATTCGAACGAAATTAAATTGACTTTAGGTTTTATGTATTGATAATCATTTTTATATGTATAATTTGTTTGTGATGTCATTTTATTTTAAATTTCTGACATAATTTTATTTTAATAACATTAAAATGCATGTTTTTCATGTAAGTAGCTGCTAGCTAGTAAATGAGTTTTATTTAAACTTAAAATAAAATAATAATTTAAAAAAGCACGTAATGGTTTAATTGATATAAATGCTTTGAGTTTGCCTCTTGGCCCTAGAGGCAATGATTAGTTAAAACTCTAGGTTAGTTAAAACTCGAGTCTGGGCTATTTCCCAACTATGCCAGGGTCATCTACCAGTCTCACCGGATGCAGCTGAATACCACAACTTAACTTTTTATTTTAAAAAGGAGCGACTACCTATCTGACTCCATAACCCAGTTAGTACTGGGCCTAGCCTTTACAAATTCTTGTCTAGTTTTTCAATTCTTACCAAAATTAGCAGATTATCCACAGTTGAGTTTGTTCAATACAACCAGATTAATTGTCATTGAACATACTGATCATCAAAACTAATATTTTTATTAATATTTATTATTACACTTCGTGTGACCAGAGGGCTGACTCCTTTGGCCTTAATATTAGCAATGCCATTCAACGTCGCAATTTTGGTCTTCCGGGCACTTTTTAAATGACAGAGGCGTGGACGAGTACTTCGACGCCATGAGTTTATAAATTATGTTTAGTTAATTTTATTTAAATCATCCATATAGTCATAGAAGAAAAAGTATGTACTTTGGGAGACTAGATGTGCCTAGCGTTTTCACTCACTGCTGACCTCTTTAGTGTCTTAACGTTATGTTATGAAAAATATATATGTTATAGAAATGTAATGTTATGTTATATAGTCTAACCCCCGAATACTGAAACGTCACTCAAAATTTGAGGGCTGCTTAACATTTGAGCAGCTTTTAAACTTTAGATTTTGTATTGTCAAACGTCACTTTTGAGTATCTGTTAAAGGACAATGCGACAAATTGGGCCTAATGACCAATACACATGAGATATTATTTTTGTGATAGGTCATAACACACAACTAACGAGAAAAATAATAAAAAAAATTAAATGTACCGGGCTCTTGTACAGTTACGTCGAAAAGTTTTATTTAATTATGTCAATTATTTTTCAATTATGAAATGTTTTTCAATAGGAGTGAAAGAATATTACTAAAGTCACTAATTCTAACCACATAGAGCCACATGGGATTATAATAACACAATATACCTGTTACAAAAATAATAATAAGTGTATTTCGACTATTATAGGGCGTAATAAAAGTTCTATGTACCTATGCAAGAGTGAATGATAGCCGAGTTCAAATTCCACATGTCAACAACCTCGTGAGCCCAGTCAAGATATTTCAGTTGTTTTTCTTTCTCAGCTTTCACGAGGTTCTCGTCATGTGGGATGGTAACATCGATTATTATTATTACGCGGCGCGCTGATCGGTCTATCATCACTATGTCAGACTTATTGGCGACAATAGTCCTGTCAGTAATGATAGACCGACCCCAGTACAGCGTGACATGGTCTTTCTCGAGAACTGGGTCGGGCACATACTTGTAGTACGGCACCTCAGATTCTACAAGATAATATTTCAAGGCAAGTTGCTGATGAATAATCCTGGCTACTTGGTTGTGCCTATGCAAGTACTCGCTGTTAGCTAGACGAGAACAACCAGAAATAATATGTCTGATTGACTCACCAGGACGGTGGCATGCCCGACACACGTCAACCGTCCCGTCCTTCATAATATATTTCCGGTAGTTGTTCGTCTACATAACCTCGTCCATAATCGCACAGACAAAATCTTCAGTTTCCCCAAATAGGTCACCGAATCGTAGCCAGGACACGGACGCCAGAAAATCTACATCGGGCCCATGCAGAGCCTTGTAGAAGTGCCCGTGAAGCTCCTTACCTTGCCATACTTCCTTGCGGTCATCGGTAGTAAGTACTACAGGTTTGCGCCAATTCTCTTTAGCCATAGACAGCGGGGTGAGTCCCTTGTCCACTGCGACTACATCTCGGTGCATACCCAGTACCCACGTCGGCTTTTAAGAAATATTCCCTCGTTTCACATACATGACTGCACATTTGTCCACACCAAATTCCATCCTGATGGCGTTACTAAAAGTTTCAGTTACTTTCAGTAGCTCCATCAGTCGCAATTTGTTGGGGGCAAACAGTTTCAGATCATCCATGTAAAGGAGGTGAGATATGACCTGACCATCTCTTCTCAACCAATAGCCTAGACCTGAATCCTCCAGCAATGTGCTTAGAGGATTCAGGGCTAGACAGAGCCAAACTGGACTTAAACTGTAGCCCTGAAATATTCCCCGTTTGATCCATACAGGCTCATCGTTCCCCTGGATTTGTCGACATCCTGGATATCGAAGGACCGTCCTCCATTGTCCCATACACGATTCAAGAAAGGCGCATAGGGTTGCATCTATCTTGTACAACTCCAGCACCCTCTTGAGCCATTGAGGCACTGAGTCGTAGGCCTTCTTATAATCTCTCCAACCGCGAGACCTGTTCCTACATCCATTCTGAGAGGCAGACATAATTGAATTTTTGACAATGTGTGAATTAATTTTTGCTCTCAAAATGGACGTAAGAATTATTATAGACCGTCGATAAACACGTGATCGGCCTATAATTCTTGGGTTCCGCGGGACTACCTGACTTATAGAGCAGGTGGGTAATGCCTGTTGTTAAAAACTGTGGCAGAGACCCGGACTCAAGGCAAGACTGAAATTGAGATGCCAGGCGAGTGTGTGAACTACTGAGCCACTTGAGCCAAAAGTTGTGCAGTCCATCAGTCCTGGAGACTTCCAGTTTGGTAACGGACGAACTGCACTGGCTATATCTAAAGATGTTATTAAGATTGGCTCCATTTGTGGAATAGTTTCACACACACGCTCAACATCACGCATCCAGTCAGCCTCAGTATGACAGACAGGCACCGACCAGATGCTCTAAAGAACTCGTGGCTACATCATCCGGGCGGCACACGTCAGTCACACTTTGTTCGTGTCACTCCCAAGCTCTGTATACCCACCTCTCATCGCTCCGGAACATGCGATTCTGCGATTACCGATCCACCCGCCGCTTATACCGCCGAATACGGTTTGCCCATGCATAAACGTTCTGCTTCAGGAAGTCGATGCGCTCTGTGGCACGGGACATATATTCTTGAGGACTGATTCCAGTCCCCGAGAATGCCCGTCTCACAAATCGCATCACACGTGGTCTTGTATTACCCTCCCTGAAGCAGTTTAGTTTACCGATGAGTACCCTGGCCCCGTCGATACGGCGCTCGATCCTGCACTGCCAGGCTGGTACGGATAGTTTTGCCCGAGTAGCTACGTCACTATTGTGGAATTTGATGTTAGCTACACGACATACCGCAACAGCCCACAATAAAGGATCGAGTGTGTATCAACGAGATCCTCGCTACTCTCTAATAATTTCTTGAGATGCGAGTCCATGGTACACACCAGCGCCCTATTTTTCTTATGCATGCGTAACCGTGGTAATCGGGGCCTAAGTTCGGTTGGGTTGGATCGATAGTAGCGAAGCGCATCTTCCAGTGCGCTCCTCAATTGGTCGTTGCACTGGCTACTTACCGTAGCAACCCTATCATCTTCCTCTACGACAGCGGGGTTGGACCGCGGTTGCGTCACGTCAATTACTGACGCTTGCACCGCGGTTTGTGGCGTAGTCAATCGTATTTAAGTATTGTATTAATTATTTTACGTAGTTGTCGATAGATGTCGTAAGAGGCGTTTTAAATTGCAAATATTGCAATCAACAGCATTTGGGAGTGGCTCCAGTGCTATTTTAGGGTAATATTCCTTCATTCGTATTGAAAAACAATTATTAATTGCAAAATATTTAACATAAATAAATAAAACTTTTCGACGTGACTGTACAACAACCCGGTACATTTAATTTTTATTTTAATTTTTCTCGTTAGTTGTGTGTTATGACCTATCACAAAAACAATATCTCATGTGTATTGGTCAGCAGGCCCAACTCCCATAGTGTTTTGCCCATTGTCCTTTAAGTGGTACTTAAAGAGTGACGTTTCAGTATTCGGGGGTAAGTCTTTCGTGAAAGAATGCTTACGCAAAATTTCAAGCTAATCCAACCAAGGAATCGAGTTGTCCAATACAAACTTTTGTCACTATTTCACCCCCATTTTTGCAGATAGGAAATCATCAAATAACTTCCCCCGCTCTGGGAGGAGCGACAAGTGTCAGACTTTTACAACCCATCCGTGTTCCTTCTTTTGCCCTTTATGTTCCGGGGCCGCGGTATCTCTTTCAAACAACTTCATCATCTGCCTAGCCTTTTCCCAACTATGTTGGGGTCGGCTTCCAGTCTTACCAGATGCAGCTGAATACCAGTATTTTACATAGAGCGACTGCCTATCTGACTCCACAACCCAATTAGTACTGGGTAATACGATGTCCCTTAATAAGACTGGTTGTCAGACTTTCGGGACACTGACTAGCTGTAACGATTGCCAAAGATTTACAAATGACAGCCGGGACCAATTACAGCTTAACGTGCTTTCCGAAGCACGGAGGAAACTCGGTATATAAAGGGTGGTCACCCATCCACAGCGCAACCTAGGCAACCGCGGCTTAACCTAAAGATCGACCTGAGCGGCTGCTATTATTTAAGTGTACGACTAAACGCCGACAGACACTACGCCGACAGACTGAACACCGACAAGACTTTACTTCGACGGGACTCTTCGCCGACAGGGCTCATCAGCGACGCAATGAGACCACCTACGTCCTTAAAGCATCCTCCTTGCAAAATTCGAGACTCCTAGCACTTGAGGAGTGAGTCAGTGAATTTCTTTTTTATATACACACAAGAGGATAAGCAGTTTCCGTAATTAAAATAATCAAATTTTGACGAAATATCACACTTAGAATTAGAATTAAGAATTAAATTAAATTTTTGTATGTAAGCAAATGATTGGATACTCTATTTTATTGTAATTAAACCAATTACAGATATTACCTAACATCCATCACTTTCTGTTTTATAATCTAACCGGGGATTCCCCCGTACGCTCCAATGGGCATGTTATTGTGACCAGTCTAGTCATGTGTCACTACTGACCTCGGCAACTGCTCGGCTACGGATGATTTACTTTCACTGGGGTGAAGGCTTTTTGATTATAGCACTTACCTATTTTTATCGCATTCAAATTATAAAATAATATTTTTTTTAACAGAACATGAAATATCTCTGACTGCCTCTGACCCAAAGAGGGTTTTTCTTTAAAAAAAAAAAGAATCCTGGACCATATTCAAGTTCCATCAGGAATTTTTCAGTAGGATCCATTAAGTTTGGATTTGTTCTCTGTTGATGGCATAGGAAGAATATGTGACTGACTGAATGTTGAAGGACGGAGAGCGAGAGGAAGGCTAAAGAAAAGATGGATGGATTTTGTAAGGAATGATATGAAGGAGGAAGGAGTAAATGATGCCGTGACGTCTGATAGGGGAGAATGGAAGAAGAAAACGTGTTGCGCCGACCCCAAATAGAATGGGACAAGGGCAGGAAAGTGATGAAATGATGATGGTAATAGGCTCGTCCCCTTTTACATGAGACTTATCTAAATGTGGACTATTAGGTACAACTCTGCTTAAACCGTCGTGGATTACAAGCTTGATGTTGTGTAAAATATCTGTATACATGTTGTCAGTTTATTGTTCACCATCGAACCCAGGACTTTTGGCTCAACAGTAGCTTAGCGACCACTGGACCAAAGAAACAGGAAAATAGTTTTAATAACTATGTATCAATACTCTGATTTCGCTGTTTCTAAAAACCCGAATTTTGTTAAAATTTTTGCAATCTTAAATTCAAATTCTACTATTACACGCTTATTTATTGATACAAATCAACAAAATACTAGAACAACGTGTATAATTTATTAATGAGTTCAAAACAGTATCTAATAAAAAACACTTGTCGAATGAGCGCAACAATCGACCCATTGATTGGCGGACAAACCCACATTGAAACTTGCGCACGCGCTTACGAGGTCAGACTACCAGATATAAGCGCAGAAGGTCTATAAAAGTTTAATGAAGATACCCAAAATATTTACCAATTGCATAGATGATTTTTTCGCATGCTCTGATGTCCAAATTGTTTTGTAGCGACACAATGAAATAAAACATAATTAAAAAAACGAACCGCTTCAAAAAAAACATTTTTATAAAAACAGAATCTATGGTTCCAAAAACAATTTCATAATATTTTTTTTAAGACACCAAGGTAAAAATCTAAAAATACCATCAATAAATATGTATAATAAATCCCAAATAAATTAATAAAAAAATATATATTTAAAACAATAAATATGCAAAGTTTAATTTTATGTTTTTACAAAATTAATATAAAAAAAAAATTAAAAGGGTCTTGGTATGGATATGTAATGGATGGGATGAAGCGCATGTGACTAAAAGAGTGTAGAACTAAATGTTGATGGATGGATTGTGTAAAAAATGATATATATGAAGGAGAAAGGAGTAAATGATGCCGGGACATCTGACCGGGAGAATGGAAGGAGAAAACGTGTTGTGCCGACCCCAAATAGAATGGGACAAGGGCAGTTAAAAGATGATATCTATCACGATGACTATCCTAAATTGGCAATCGTTCGCTTGGTGTTTTAACCTTTTGCTTTTTTATCGATGCGTTACAGCAATGACGTATTTCCTGCGTACCATGACCAACTAGCTCCGAAGCTGTCGTTACATTGGCGTCATTGATAATTAATTCACTGTGGTTTTATTGTCATCAGTGTTACGTACATTGTAATGATTTGATTTTCTTGAACCAAAATAGTTCATACATTTTAACTCATGTGGGGAATTATTGTTTTATTGTGGTTTTATTATTGTTTTTGCATCAGAGCCGGAATTCAAATATGAGCCGTTGGCAAGGGTGTTAAGGAGCTGTGAACTGCAGTGACAAATGCCCACGTGAATCAAACGATGTTTTTCAATGCAATAGTGTAATTTTGAATTAATCACCATTAAGGATCTGCATTTTTCCTTCGGCGCATTGCCTTCGCAGTTTAAAGGAGAAGGAAAGGTATGGAGCCACAAACAGCCTAATATTAAACATGAAAAATCCTACTAATATTATAAATGCGAATGTTTGTGAGGATGGATGGATGTATGAATGTTTGTTACTCTTTCACGTCAAAACGGCTGAACGGATCTTGATGAAATTTGGCACATAGGTAGATTATAGTCTGGAATAACACATAGGGTACGTTTTTTTCAATCATCACGCGGGCGAAGCCGCTGGCGATAGCTAGTCTATATTTTAATTTGAAACACAAATAAATGTTAATTTATTGATAAAATTCATTTTTAACATTGTTTAAATATGATATTCTGTGTTTGTAAAATCATCACTCTCCAGCCTTTTTCTCAATCTCTAAGCTGCACAGCATACTTCTGTATTACTCGTCATCTCAAGACTAGGTGACTCATGAGATGACTTTCTAGCCATATCTACCATCTTTCCCTCAGTGTTTCTTTAGTTTTCTAGTAAAAGTAAACATGTACTAATAATTGATCACTAAATATTCGCACCATTTAAGCAACTCGGCTTTAGTTGTTAGTTAACTTGTCTGACTTCTTCCATTTTATTGACGGGTCGACACGATGGATGGTGGTTTCCTTTAATAGACTAAAGGTGTTTTTTTGGGTTCGGTGGCAATTGGCAAAAACAGAACCCTTATAGAAGTCTTGCCGGACTGTCTGTCCGTCCTATTTTCCTATTTTACACCGAGACTGTTGACTTCACAATGTTGAAATTTGGAAAGTACGGTACACAAGTAAGTGTAAGTGTAAGTGATGGATGTAAATAGAAATATTTCTTAAATGAATTTCTTTTTTCGAAAAATTCCGACTTGCACTTGACCGTTTTGTTTTTACACAAAATAGGCTTGATGGTTTTTTTTGGATGGAAAATCATTCTGAGACTTCTCACAATCAGGGAGTGTTCTTCTTATACCCATATAGACTCAGTCGAGAGATGAATTGTTTTATGAAATCCGCATTTCACGTTGATATACACCATGATTCATTAAATTCCTTTAAAACCCAAATACTAAAGTCTCAAAATCAATCTCCTTAGGACTTGCAGTTTTAGTAATAAGGGCTGTTTTTTCAATAGTCAGATAACTTTTATCTGAGGAATGAAAATGGCGGTTTGACAGCTTATCTATACAAAATATGTCAAACCGCTATTATTATTCCTCAGATAAAAGTTATATGACTATTCAAAAATCAGCCCTAAGCCACCTACATCTGGCAATTTCCCTACCCAAATTGCACTCTATTGTTTGTTATTAATAATTTTGATCTCATTTGTTTTTCCTTTTGTAACAAGTTTCGTTTTGTTTTTGGTCTTCTGTTATACCTACCCTAAAGAAATTGAATTTTCTATTGTTTTTTTTTATTATAAATACTAAATTATTATTGTTATTACTCATTATGTAAAAATATTGGTTAACCTGTAATTGGCAACTGTAGAAGTCCAATACTATATATATTTTTATTATTTTTAAAATCCTTACTAATATTATAAAAGCGAAAGTGAGTTTGTTTGTTTGTTTGTTTGTTTGTTTGTTTGTTTGTTTGTTTGTTTGTTTGTTACCTCTTCACGCTCTAATGGCTAAACCGATTTTGATGAATTTTGGTACAGAGATAGTTGGGAACCAGGAGACGGACATAGGCTATTATTTTTTTTTAAAGAGTGAGATATGAGGGAGAAAGAGGGAAGAAAAGGGAAAACTTAGCGTTGCTATTACAAATCAATAAGGCGCTACCGAATTTAACGCGAGCGAAGCCGCGGGCAAAAGCTAGTATTTTTATACAGAAGCTGTAGGTGAAGGCCTTTTTAATAAATAAATAAATACCCTGTGAACCGAGCTTGATCGATTGGATCTGATCTGAAGCGATGATGCGGTCTAGCTAGGTTGAACCACGCTTGCCTTGACGTCGGGTTCAAAGATTAGTGGTTTTGTTTAGATTCGTCATCATGATGATTGACAATGTTTCCATAGAGTCTAGTCGGTCTATGACGCTTTCAATGACAAGCCAAAACGTCAGTTTTACGCAATATAAACGTTGTTAAAGTAACCAGCATTAGTTTAATCGTAGATATCGTTGTAAAATAAGCATATTTTGTTACGAAGCTTTTAAAGCTTTTCTTCGAACTCTCTTCTAGTAGGTATAACAACAAATTTGTTTATCAGACTGTAGCAAAATAAAACGAATAGACGTTTATTTCGAGATGATTACTATTTTTAAACATTGATTGAAGATCAGAGCTATAAAATTAAGTGTAAGCTAATGATTGGGGATGCTTAATATCACGACTGTAATCCCCGAGGTGTTCGGCAGAGGTTTGTCTACACAGTACACCCACATTTCGTCTGTTATGTTCAAACTCAAATTCAAACTCCAAAGCATTTATTTCAATTAGACCATTACAGGCACTTTTGAATGTCAAGAAACAAAATGTTGAAGCTACAGTCCCGGTCACAAGAAATAATAACTTGTGAAAGTACTGTAGTTGCCCATTCCAAAGCGTTGATCTCTATGGAGAAGAATGGGCAAGAAACTCCATGGACACTCTTTTAAATTATAATATTATTACAAAATCGTATTTAAATAATTCGTGTTGAGATTATATAAATACTAGCTTTTGCCCGCGGCTCCGCTCGCGTTAAATTCGGTATAACACAGTACCTGCTACCTGCAGTTTTTGCCCTAGCGCCTTATTGATTTGTAATAGCAACGCTAAGTTTTCCCTTTTCTTTCCCTCATATCCCAATTTTAAAAAAAAAGCTTATGTCCGTCTCCTGGTTCCCAACTATCTCTGTACCAAAATTTATCAAAATCGGTTTAGCCATTAAAGCGTGAAGAGGTAACAACCAAACAAACTCACTTTCGCTTTTATAATATTAGTAAGGATGTGAGAACGATGTAGAAAGACGTGCACAGTAAGAGCGTCCAGAGTAAAAGCAAAATTCAATTAAAAAAATCTAAATAAATTAAAAATGAACCGTGGCAGCTAAAAGATGACCAGTCCCAACTGACAGCGCCAGTTCACGAACATGATATTCGTATTTATTGTAATGTACAAGTTCTATTGTCATCACCCAGTCTCCATGGATACACCAAGTCTACTGAGCAATACCAGATGGATAAACCCAACAACAATATGCTCAACCTGGAAATCGAACCTCATCATGCTCAGGAGTCGTATATTGGGAGGAACTGAAAAGCGCGTGTTCGTCTTTCCGAACGTTAACGATGATTGCCGAAGCGAACACTCTTCTTGGGTGATCTGTACACGGACTTTAAGTTGATCGAAAGTAGGTTACCCTATAGAATGTAATCAGAGACAAACAGACACTAGGTAGGTTCTTATGTATACCGGTCTAGTCGCAACAAAAGGGCAGGCCACGTATTAACAACCTCAAATTAGAACATTAACTAGGTGTGCCCAGTTATTCACTGGCACGTAAGAAATATTATTCGTATTTATTGTAAACTAGCTTCCGCCCGCGACTTCGTCCTTGTGGCATAGTTACTTTGGGCTAACGCTAACTTTAACCCGCGTGATGATCGAAAAAAATATCTAGCTCTCCCCTTTTCGCCCCTCTTTCTTCCCTTTTTCTCACCTTTTTTTAAATGACCGTCTCCAGGGTCCCAACTATCTCTGTACCAAAATTCATCAAAATCGGTTTAGCCATTTAGGCGTGAAGACGTAACAAACAAACAAACTCACTTTCGCTTTTTATAACATTATAGTAAAGATAGAATAATTTTGAAAAGTTTGAAATTTTAAACTTAGAAATAACTAAAGAATAAAGTGCGAAATTCAGGGTGTGAACTGCCAGTGTGCTGTGGTTTTAATATGAATGTAAAGAGGTAAACAAAAACTATTATATTACTACTACAAATCCCGCCAACAGAAGCTTTGTAATTTTTAATTGAAATATGACAAAACATAACGACACGGTTGGCGCAGTGGCTGTGCGATCGACTGCTGCGCTGCGTGTCGCGGGTTCGATTCCCGCACGGAACAGATATTTGTATGGCCTACAGATAGTTGTTCCGGGTCTGGCTGTTTGTGTATGTGAGTTTAAATGTTTGTAAACGCACCCACGAAACAGGAGAAATTCCTAGTGTGGGAAAAAAACACTTTCGAACAGGAACTCCGTCAGTCTACAACCCATTAGTCACATACATACAATCATATCCAGTGGCCACCTATACGAACTCTATCTTCAAAAGGGCACCCGACGTGCACGCGACACAAAAGGAGTGGCGATCGTGAGCACGATTCCTTGCTGATGCTTGCTATGCTAATTCGAGTGCTGCGTGACGGTTGTAAGGCTGATTTCACAATCAGTACTTTTCTGGGCTCTGCTATTGGTGCTTAGGGAGGGGAAGTTTTATGGAGTCAAAGTTCTGCTAGTGAGAAGGATGAGTGGTGGCAAGCGCTAGGTACTGTTGAGTTGAAGGATAACGTTCGATTCTTACGTTGGGTTAATAATTAGGATTTTTTTCACAGTCTACAGTCGAGATTCAGGATTTGTTGTTGCAATATAGATGGCAATAGACTAGTCTTATAACATGAGACTTAAAAATAACTGATAAAATACGAAAATGAATGAGGCACTGCGCAAACGTGGACACTTTTGTGTACTACAGCAATTTTAGTAGTTGCTGTGTTCTATAGCGGTTGATTCACACTATCATCATTTTTCTGCCCTTGCCCCATTCTATTTGGGGTCGGCGCAACACGTTTTCTTCTTCCATTCTCCCCTATCAGGCGTCACGGCATCATTTACTCCTTTCTCCTTCATATTATTCCTTACACAATCCATCCATCTTTTCTTTGACCTTCCTCTCGCTCTCCGTCCATCAACATTGAGACCCATCACTCTTTTAGTCACATGTGCTTCGTCCCTCCTCATTACATGTCCATACCAATACAAACGACTCCCTTTAATGTTTTCTGTAACAGGCGCATCTTTCAAACTTCCTGTAATATACTCGCTCCCTTACTTTATCCATTCTTGTCACTCCACACATCCATCTCAACATTCTCATCTCCGCTACATGCAATCGTTCTTCATCCACCTTTTTTACAGCCCAGCATTCTGACCCATACAGTACAACAAGTCTAATCACGGACTTGTATATTTTTCCCTTTAACTTGAGGGGCATCCGTGGGTCACAATTGGTTTTTAGAAATTGGTGGCTTGTATGTGACACAAGACACAAAAGCGTCCGTTTGCGCAGCACCTTACGTGAGGTCGACAAACGTTTGTGCGACCAACAACGCTGTATTACGACTTGCCATAGTTCGAACGCACACTAGTGCGACAAAACATGATTTTCCCGCACTTGGGCGACAATACATAAATGCGGCAAACGATACTGGCGATTACATATGTGATGTCATGTATTATTGATATCAAATCACTTGTTTGTAACATAGGTTACATTAAAATACAGATGGAGAAATAGGCATGCAGTTTTTTTTTAATGTAGGTATCTATTTAAAGACGTAACATGCCTAACGTGAATAACAGGAACCCCATTTTACATCCGTAGTGACAGTTTAAAGTTAGACTTTAAAATCTCCACCTATTAAATTATTCTATCGATTCATTCATTTATCTATTTAATTTTTAGCGAGTAAATTAGTTTTTTTTTGTCGTGATGGTCCAGAGGTAAAGCGCCTCACCTTCTTATGCATGAGGTTGTGGGTTCAAATCCGGGCAACTGCCAATGTGACTTTTTCAATTCATACGTACTTTTTAAAGTTTATCTAAGACATCACAGATGCCAGACTTATATTTATAAATAGAAATCTGAAATCACCAACCCGTCTTGAGCAAGCGTGGTGATCAATACCGTGCCTCCTCTGTGTGCGAAGAGGCATTTGCCCAGCCGTGGGACAGTTAAAGGCTGGTACATTATTATTGTCGTTTATTTATTTTCTTACATATTTTTATGTTTTTAGATATTTCTTATAAAAAAAACAAAAAAAAAACATTTAAAAATTCATAAAAAAAAAAGTAGCCCACCGGTATCGGGAACAGGGTCCAAGCTACCGGCGGTCAGGGCTCCAGAGAAAGGAACCTCCTAACAATACGAGCCGTGTCCAGGAGTACCGCTTTCTGTATCAAGCCCTTGGATCCAGTAGTATTTTATATTATTAAATTAGTTTTCTGAATTACTCGTTTGACTGTGTTTGTTGAAGAACAGAATACCAGAATACCACTGAGGGAAAGAGACAGAGCTGTACAGGGTGTCTAGCACCATCTCTTTCCCTCAGTGGAATAAGTTCTGCTTTAAGACGTCATGGTAGGCCTACTGATGACTGAAGGATCAAGACTCACTAGTCTTGCTCCTTCAGTCATTAGTTCTTCAACAACACACTTGGTGTGGGACGCCTTATAACTAGATAGATCCTTGATTTAAGAAAGTGCCTGGAGCAGCCTGGGTGCAGCAGGGAGAAACTGGAAGAGTCTAATGTTCAGCTCTGGACTGCGATATGCAAAATTAATTGACTGACTTACAAAAATTTTATGGAGATACAATTTTCTAATCACGATTTTAACAAGAGTTATTATACAATATTATTGAACCAGATTAGTCATAGACCATACAAATGCAAATTTATTAAAAAGTTCTGTATATTCTCCGAGAAACTTGAAAAGTTTAATCGGTTCAGCTGGTCTTTGTGTTTTCTTATCAATGAATAATAAGGAAAAGAGGGTTAAAAGTTAAGTTTTCAAAAACAGAAAAATTTCAATTAATTTAAAACTTGGCAAGAACTAAACCTAAGCTTATATGGTATACTAGCTGATGACCCTGGCTTCGCCCGATTGATTTCGCTAAATGTCAAAGTATAGGTACCAGGTTATAAACTATCTGTGAGCCAAATTTCATCCAAATCTGTTTTAGGGTTCTGTACCTAAAAAGGAAAAACGTACCCCTTATACGATCACTTTGTTGTTCTGCTGTCTGTCTGTCTTTCTGTATATCAAAGCCCTTTATCTCGGGAACGTGAGGATGCACCGAGTTGAAATTGAAAAATATAAAAAATATTTATTTTTCTCAAAACAGTTACATTGTTTAGAAATGAGATACCCCCAGTAAGTTATTGATAATACTTGTGTTGGGACTATCTCGCCCTTTCTCTTAAATATTAACAATATTGAGACTATTAGACTTAACTATACTATCGTTTAAAATTACAATTGAGCAAAGGTTAGATTTAGAAAAAGTTATAAACTAATTAGCTATTAATTAAAACCAGATACTCAGGGCTGTGGTTCTTGGAGCTGTGAAAAAAATAACAACCCACTTAAGTCTACGCAGTCAAAAGATATGAATGTTTATGTCGCAAGTTTGTACGGAACCCCCACGCAATTTATAAAGAGTAAGTAACAAAAATCCATATATCCATACATGTTACAGTAGTAATATCAAGAGTTACAACTCAAAAAAAAAAATATTTTCGTTGGGTTTTTTTCAGTTAGAGTTAACTTTTAATCTTAAATAAACAGAAATAGATTATAGCAGTATTTCGCTGAAAAACTTCAGTAATCTACGCAAAAAACAACTTAGTCATAGGAATGCCCCGAATTTCTATCTGTTTGTCCAGACGATTCTTATACCATCACAATACTGACTACTGTTTGCTAGACCGACGCACGCGCACGTGTTTTTAAATTCGGCTAAAACTTTACTATTGGTTATTTTACTCATCGCACATGTAAACTGTTACACCTCGCCTCAATTTTAGGATTCCGTAGACAAAAGGCAAAAAAGGATCCCTTAAAATGAATTTTTAACCGACTTCAAAAAGGAGGTATTTTTATTTTTATGTATGTTTACCGATTACTCCGGTACTTGGGTAGTTTATGAGTTATCGTTTATGATGTATATTTTGTCTTCTATTTATATATGGATGATCTGCTAATTGTTTAGTAACAATGTAAAATAAATACTCGATAAAAAATTACGTGATATATTGTCATGCCATAACTAAAAATACTGAAATAAAAACAACTAAAAACGACTTCCAAAAAAAAAAGTGGGACATAACTTTATTTCCGTGGGTGGCAGAAAAGTCAACGAAACAGAAAAGTCACCAACTTCCGAAAGTAAAGTTATTTTCCAATTTTCAGTTTTATTTTTAACATAACGCCTGTACTTCCCCAAGGGTTATGCAGACGTGTACCTAATAATAACCCCTACATTTCAGATATGTTTAAGTCCCATGTTATAGGGGGTAGAACTATTGCCTTTACCTCAGCACAAATCCAGACTGTGACGAGAGAGACAATGATAGAGAGATAAGACAGAGTGAGATAATGACTGTGTGACAGTGGCTGCTGATGGCAAAACCCAATAATAATTCCCCCACCCGGGAATCGAACCCAGGACCTCATATCCAGCAGCCATGTTGTCGAACCAGTGCAGAGCTTATATCTGTGCGTTGACATCACTTTAACTCCAATGTGATTTCCATATGCGTTACTGCTTCTACATCCGTCTAAGTTTCCACGAATGCTCCAATATTCGAAGTAGTTCGACTAGATGCAGTGATGACGATATTTGTGTATGACCATTAGACATGTGTAATACCAGCGGGGATAGGGGACGGGGGGTATCGCAGATGATGCGTTAGTCGTCCCGTACAAGGGCGATCAAACTCTACTTGATCGAAAAGAGAGAGAGAAAAGAGAAAACGAATTTTCTAAGATTTGAGAAAAATCGAGATGATTGAAGAGATAAGCTTTTCGCCCGCGTAAACCTCTATATAACTCACATCGAAATCGTTAGAGCCGTTTTCGAACTTAATCATAAATACAGGGTGTAAACCATCACGTCTGGAATAAACGGAATCCATGGCTCACTTTGTTCACCGTCTGTCTGCTTATTTGTAATTAGCTGTCTTGCGCAGTTTCTCCCGCGACTGTAGTTGCTGCCCCGCTCCCGTGGGTAGTAGCGTGATGTTGTACAGCCTATGTTACTTCTGATAATGTAGCTTCCAATTAGTGTAAAAATGGTTAAATTCGTATAGAAGTTTTGGAGCCTATTCGATACAAATAAGCAAACAAATCTTTCCACTTTATATGTGGACACAAACATTTGCAATATAAATGCGAATGTTTGTAAGGATGGATGTATGGATGTTTGTTACTCTTTCACGTCAAAACGGCTGAACGGATCTTGATGGAATACGGCACAGAGGTAAATTATGGTTTGGAATAACCTATAGGATACTTTTGTTCGATATCACGCGGGCGAAGCCGCGGTGTATGTTATTCTGATATTTAAACTATAGTATTGTGAAGTTTGATTAAAACCCATTCTGTAGTTTTTACGTGAAAGAGAAACAAACATACTCACATACATCCTCACAAACTTTCGCTTTTTTAATATTAGTAGGACAGTTAAACATCTCACCAGTTGTATGAACGACTCCTAAGGTATGTCGAGACGGTCAGGTGCAAACTTGCAATAGTGAGAGGAATAACCTGTCGCTACCCATAATGAGGTACATACACGACGTATAGTACACTAATTGCATTAAGACAGGCTTGAACGCATATGTGTCATTGATTGATTATGCAATGTACTCGTATATACAGGGTTATTTGTAAAACACCGGCAACGTCTCAGGACCATGTTACTAACATCATAATCAACAACTTTTGTTCTAGGACATTTAAACATTTATCATATTTTAGTCCATCAGATTTTCATACAAAAATAAAAATATTGAAATTGAACGCTCTAAATGTTACGAAATCTATGCGAAGCAAACGTACCTACAAGCGGCGGTGTAGGTATGTATGTACAGCAAAATACGGAGTTGAAATGTGTTAGATAGGACAACGAATTCTTAAAGATTTGTTTTTGGTAAATGTATAAAATTTTGTAAAAAATCATAGAACAAAAGTTGTTGTTTATGATGATTGTAATACAGTCCTGCAAGGTTGTCGGTGTTTTACAAATAACCCTGTATATGCCGCTGACTGTAGGACACGAACACCGACCTAGTCTAAAAACAAGTTTACAAAGTGTCTCTTTGATTATAGGTACCCCTTTTTTCCCCAACTAAGGATTTATTCCTGAACCGCGGGTGCGTTTACAAACATTTAAACACACATACACAAACAGCCAGACCCGGTTCAACTAGCTATTGCGCCAACCGTGCTGTCAATCCCTCTCCTAAATCTAAACTGAGACAATTCAGAAATCATGAATTTTAGTTATTTTTCTGTTCTTTGTGATCATATGTAAAAATATCAGGTATGATAAAAAAAACAACAGGGTTCCAAAATAACACAAATAAAAATAAATAATTTAAAAAATTAAAATACACGACTGCCATTAGTTCGTATTTTTGACATGGCAGTCGTGTTTTTTAATTTTTTAATTTATTTATTTTTATTTCAAACCTTTTAGTGATAAGTTTCATATAAAACATGGCAGTCGTGTTTTTAATTTATTTATTTTTATTTCAAACCTTTTAGTGATAAGTTTCATATAAAACATGGCAGTCGTGTTTTCTGACCGGTCGTGTTCCGTACATCCGTAAGAAAAATGGAACTTTTAAAGGATTTTGTGTTTTAAATGTTATCTGTATTTAAATGCCTATATCTGCTTCGAAGTTCGAACCTACCTACTGAACCGTTTAAGTTTGGCACACATTATTATGATTTTCTGAGATAGAAATAGATTATTTATAAATCTACTCGTCACTAGTTCTTCTAATTGCCACTAGATGGCGCACCTTGTTTGTTTTCAACGGATCAACTATCACATACATTGTTTTTTTTTAATTAACAGTTTTGATTAACAATGTAACATATTTATATTTTTGGAATCCACTTGTCAAATCCTAGACGATAATAACATGCATTATACACAAAATAAATAATTTAAAAAAGTGTGGGTGTTCATTTATTTATCATACCCGCCACATTGCATTTTTATACTTTTTCGATAGCCTATGTTACTCGTGACAATGCAAGGATTCTAATAATACCCCATACATGTAAATCCGTTTAGGCATTTAGAAGTTATGATACGAATAAAGAAACTCACATACATACAAACATACATGAACCCTAAAAACATAACACTCCTGTTTTGGGGCAGTCGTGTAAAAAAGGAAATTAACTTTTTTTTCAGCCTTTTAATTTGTGGTATGAAAGTAACTCATACAGGTTCTTATCAAGAATTAGTTTTCCAAAATTAGTAAAAATTATTAGCAGATCATCCACATCGACATAGAAGAAAAAATATTCATAATGTACGTTTTTTATTTTTCTCCCGATTATATAAAATAATAATAATTTTTAAAATTAGGCCCATATTTTTCAAAAAAATCGCGTTGCAAACATACATAAAATACACAGTCGAATTGGTAACTCCCTACTTTTTGTAGAAGTAATTTAAAAAGTAATTTATGTTCTCAACTTCCCATACAAACAGTTTTTTTTGGTGATAGGAGGAGCGGTGGGGAGTTTCAGACTTTTACTGATTAAAACCCATCAATGTTCTTTCTTCTGCCCTTTATGTTCTGGGGCCGCGGTATCTCTTTCGAACAACCCGCAACCCCGGCAGGCGGTGACCCTGAAATGCTCCTCTGCATCCATACAAACAGTAACACATTTTTATGTCTCCTGAAATATTACCTTTATTTTCAGTTTTTTCAGTATGGATGTAGTTGTATGATATACGAGTGTTATGTATATATATAACCCTGAGTATCTTGAGTCAGCGTGGTGCGTGATCATGCTTTCTCTGCTCGAGAAGAGACCTGCTACCCTACCATGTCGCCTTAATCTTAAAGCAGAACTTATTCCACTGAGGGAAAGAGACAGTGCTAAACAGGGTGTCTAGCACCATCTCTTTCTCACACAGGAATAAGAACTGCTATAAGATGGCATGGTAACCCTTCTGTTCTCAAGCTGTAACATAACAAATTGACAGATCTACTATTTGTATTCAAAGCTACATTTTATAAGTATCCAGACAAATAAGTAATACTTTTTTGGGCTAAAAACCTGTGATAAATAGCGTCATAAGTCAACCGTTCTGCCACTACCCCCATCAGACCATCAGTCTATTTTAGATCTGAATAATATTGACCCTATTGTGAATATTTGAAAAGAAAGAAAACAATTTGACGACACGGTTGGCGCAGTGGCTGAGAGTTCGACTGCTGCGCTACGTGTCTCGGGTTCGATCCCCGCACGGAACAAATATTATGACGGGCCTGTTGGTCTAGTGGTTAGTGGCCCTGACTGCTGAGCCGGAGGTCGTGGGTTCGATTCCCACCCAGGACAAACTTTGTGTGATGAGCATGATTGTTTGTTCTGTGTCTGGGTGTGATTTATCTATAAAATGTATGTATTTATAAATTATATAAGTATGTATTTCAGTTGTCTGGTTACCATAACACAAGCTCTGCTTAGCTTGGGATCAGATAGCCGTAGCTAGTTATAGTGTATCATCTATGGATAGCCGTGTGTGAGTTGTCCCAAGATATTTATTTATTTATTTATTATTTGTATGATCTACAGATAGTTGTTCCGGGTCTGGCTGTTTGTGTATGTGAGTTTAAATGTTTGTAAACTCACCCACGATACAGGAGAAATTCCTAGTGTGGGGCAACGTTTTAATAAAAAAAAATATATAGATAAAAAATTGATGTATAAAAATTTCATGTCGTTGGTACCTCCTTACATTTTTCCCCAACTTTAATATTTTGCATGCTTTGTATTATCCTCGCTCGTGAAGGAGCTCGTGGCTAAATAAATGTAGCCGCTCGGGTCGATCTTTAGGTTAAGCCGGGCTTGCCTAGGTTGGTCTGTGGATGGGTGACCACCCGTTACATACCGAGTTTCCTCGTGCCTCCGTTGGTCCCGGCTGTCATTTGTAGATCTTTGACAGTCGTTACAGGTAGTCAGTGTTCCGAAAGTCTGACAACCAGTCTTACCAAGGGGTATCGTATTACCCAGTATTAACTGGGTTGTGGAGGTCAGATAGGCAGTCGCTCCATGTAAAATACTGATATTCAGCTGCATCCGGTTGGACTGGAAGCCGACCCCAACATAGTTGGGAAAAGGCTAGGCAGATGATGATGCTTTGTATTATCCTAGTTAAACATGTTTGTGCCATATAAATTAGTATTTAACACCATTGTATACCATGGTTTATGCAAATAAAATTTGTATTTGATTGATCATGAAATGCAAATTGTCCAATCCTGCTTAATATTATTTATTACTCAATCACGCAAAAACGGCTAAACGGATTCGGATGAAACTTTGCACACAGATAGTTTTTTAACTTAGTATATTTAGTCCCGGTAAATCCTGTTCATGTTCGTTGCATGCAAACGTAGTCACAGGCAGAGGTTTGACGCCGTGTGTCATTGGCGCCAAATAAATAATGTATAAATAATGAAGATGCTAAAAAATGTCATATACAAATCTACGTTATGTATAGCCCTCATTTCGTAAAATTTCCAGTTTTGAAACAGAAAATTCAAACATTTATTGGTGAGAAAGGAAAAGCGATAAAAAACATTGAACCAATTTATCTGGAGTAATTCAATGTTTTTTTATCGCTTTTCCTTTGAATCTTTAAAACATGCTGAAAATAATACAACTTATTTTATTTGGTATTTCAAATATATCATAAAAGCAGTCTTATTAAAAAAAATGTCGAAGTAAGAAATCGAATCCGGAACAGTTATCTACATTCACCCAAATATAATATATGTAATCATTCAAAAGATTATATGTAATCATTCAAAATGAAATTTCTTATAAAATAAGAGCAAACTACAAATAAGTAAATATATGGCAAACGAAATAAAATGTCAAAGATAATCAATCAATCGTCAATCTCAAAACGAACAATCAATACCAATCATTGACAAGTATAAACAAAGATGGAGTACCTCTACTTACCTTTCATTACAGGACAATAATAAATTTACATTTAAGCTACAAACATTATTCTTAAATTAGCTATTTTTGGGTAAAAACAAAATATGTAAACGACAACCCGGAAGTGGCGCCCAACAATTAGACCTACAACAAATTCCAAACTACCCTCGCGACAACATAAAATCAAAATCGTCACAACTTCCGGTTTCGTCACACATCGCTGCATTTCCGCAGCAAATCACCATAACACAGTAGTAAGAGCGCAATCGACAGCAAACCATTCCGAAATATCGTAATACCCGCCGTTCGTAAAGTTCAATTTCTTAGCAACGGTCCACAATGGCTATCGCGGGCATTCGCACACGTCATCGCGGCGTGTCCGGTCTCTCCCCCAATAAATGAAATTTAACAGAATGAGGGAAAAAAATCAATACCAACACTAGTCAGTGGATATCGGCCACTATCGCAGCCCCTCTAATTTACTACCTACGATAAAAACAATCCGCTGTGTGCGTGGCTCGCTGCGTGCCCCAACAAACGTATCATATTAACTGCTACAATATTCATGCCACATTATGAACGCGCCCTTATGTAATATATCGCACATCAATAATTCCTAAACGCGATTGATTTCATGAAAAAAAAAACAAGTACTCACGGATATAGCAGCTGTCAAATGTTATGAAAGTTGAGCATTGTTAGTGGACCCCGGCGAGGTCGTCGAACCCGCTGAGCACGATGACAAACACACAGGCCGCCATATTGTATTTCAAAACGTCAATTTTTTTTTTAAATTTTCCAATCGGCGAACTGTCAAACTCCGGCCGGCCGAAACTTGGTCGAACTTAAACCGCCTAATACTCGAAAAACTCCCTCTCGTAATATTTTGCGCCTCAACTCCGTTTTGGTGTAGTAACTTTATGTTTACGTTGTAATTACGCCTATCTATAAACACTTTATTATTGTATAAAACGGTATAAAAATATTAAAATTATGAACGATGGAAAACTTGTAAATTAAAACGAAATATAAATATATATTAATAATAATATAAACGTACTAGCGGCTCTGAGTGCGAGCGCCTACTGACTTAAAATTTTTGGGTATAAAAACATGCTACAATAGCCTCCTGCGGGAGTGAGCCGTCTTGATACTTTCACCGGCCGGAAAAATCGCACGCATCGCGGAATATAGAGGAAAATGTACTAGGAAGTGCGAGCCAATTTGATCTTTAATACTTACGACCTAAGATGTGTGTAATTTTTGATCGTTTGCTTTTCTACTAGATTAATTATGCAGTAGTTAGAAATATTTATTTCTTAGGAAATGTATTAAACAATCTTTTTTTACTTAGTTTCATTTTAAAGTAACATTTGTTTGATAGAGCCAAAAAATGGCATTATAAAACATATCTAACACCCAAAGTTGTAAATGTGTAAGTATTACTGGAACTATTTAACTAGTCAATCTATACATATGCAGTTAATTTAATCAATAACAAACTAAAACTACATAATCGCACAATACTCAATCAGTTTTTCTTCTATTGCTGAAAAAGTAGAAACCTACAGAAGAGCAATGCACAAAATGGACAGAAAACTTAAAAATCATTCTTTAAATCAATTCTAATTTATGCTCTTCCCTATCTGATACTTCTACCAATCCTTTACAACGCCTTACAATCTTCAAACACTGAAAACAGAACACTTTCCATTTCCAAAAGAAAGTAAAAGTGCGAGGGAAAGTGTAAAAGATCAAGACTTTCCACGCGCGCTACAGACGCCCATGTGTGCGTGTGCGAGGGGGCGAGCGGGATGCGCGGGGGCGCGGCGTCGCGGGGGGAGGGGGCGAAATTTTTCGTTTTTCGCCCACTTTTCCGTCCCGCTCTAGTTTTTCGTCTCCCTCATTTTTTCTTCGCCCGCTTTCTTCTTCCTTGTGCCCCACCACATGTGTGCCGGTCACAGTATATGCTAAGCTTTCACATCAAATACCAATCGTTTCCGGTCTCATCTGCCTCTATTTTCAGGACCTCTATCTGTTATCATTGTGGGTGAACGTGGTGTTAATACGTGATTCTTGTTATCTTTTATCAAATCTGGAGCTTAGACTACTGACAGCTTTGGAAAAGTACCTGTTTTTACATTTCTGCTTTTCATTTTATCTTATCTTGACAGCGTTGTTACAGCTGAAAATTAAGAATATTTCAGGTCATATCAACTGGACGTGATGATAAGAATTATAAATAGATGACGAATCTATACATATCCGTAATATGAACAAATACTGTGTTTTTTTTTAGAAAGACTTTCTAGTTGAGTTGGTTTTGTAGCCATCATTTGTATTAATTTACTGGCACACTGACATTTGGCTAACTCAGTTGACATAAGACACCACGCGTGTAGTCCCCGGGGAGTAAGGCAGAGGCGTACCTAATAGAACACTCACATTTTGACAGTTATGTTTAAGTGCCATGTAATTGGGAACCAGCCTATTGCCATTATGGTTAATGGCAATAGGCTGGTTCCCAATTACATGGCACTTAAACATAACTGTGTGTTGTGCACAAATCCAGAATCCGTAGCTGCTATTGAGTAACTCCTGATGAAAAAACCCAATCGAAATTAACACAACCTCATCACTCAACCAACGAGACAGACCGACATTTGAAACATTCTTAAAACCGGTTGGAATATTTTTTTCAACTTTTCCTAAACACCTTATATTGTAAACCTTATATTTTCCCAAACGATACCATGACTACCACCTAGCTCATCAAATCAAAATATTTTTAATTCTCACTAGCTGTCGCTCGCAGCTTCTGTGCCAAATTTCATCAACATCCGTTCAGCCGTTTTGACGTGAAAGAGTAACAAACATCCATACAAACATTTGCATTCATAATATTATATAGTAGGAAGTAGGGTAGACCTACATGGGCACTTATAAAACGTCGAGAAAAGGTTATCGAGGCTATCGAGAATAAACGGCATGAAACTCCATGGTTACTCCTTTAAAATCATTTGGTTTTACAATGTTGTTGTTACAGCGTTAGTAAAATACACACAATACACATAGTATTTTAGTATGGAAAGACAACGTACACCCGACAGTAAGTCACTGTTGACCACTAGATATAAGAAAAACTCCTCACTGATATTATTATCATTATTTGGCGACACGGTTGGCGCAGTGGCTGAGCGATCGACTGCTGCGTTGCGTGTCGCGGTTTCGATCCCCGCACGGAAAAAATATTTGTATTACCTACAGGTACTTGTTTCGGGTCTGGCTGTTTGTGTATGTGAGTTTAAATGTTTAATTTTGTAAACGCACCCACAATACAGGAGAAAGCGTAGTGTGGGGCAACGTTTTTTTTAAATGAAATGAAATTAATGAATGAATGAAATTATTTCGAACTTAACCTAGTTCACGAAAACAAAACATTTCTTCAAATTGATCTGGTTCCTTTACGTATACAACAGTGAGTTCGCGGGCGCCCGGCCTCCTTCCTCCATGGCGCCTTACAGATATACAGCGTGCTGTTTTATACCAACCTATTTTTATTTTAATTAATTGTAATTTATTGCCTTTTGTTGTCATATGTACTGGTGTGGTTGGTTGGGTTCTTGGTGGGTTTAGGATTAAGTAGAGATCGAGGTGATGAGTAAGAGAAGCGGAAATTTTGTGAAAAAAATAGCTTGATGTTTTAATTGCATTTTTACGGTAGATTGTGAGTATTGACGTCACTATTAGTTTTAAACTGGAAAGTTTGAATGGCAGTTAAAATTCTTACGTTTAATTAAGCTTAACATATTTTTTTTACAAAAAGTATGAAACAAAGTATTTTACAGGAAACTAGTTACCCAACTATGTAAAGACAAAACTATCGGAAACCCCACAAATGAAACCCGCTACCAACCTAGCAACAGCTCTATCTCATCACAAATCACTAAGCAACAAACTGCCAACTTCAAAACAGCCTGTATACGCAACAGAACTAGGAAACGAGGGAGTAAGTACACACACCCACCACCCCAGTGGGGGAGTACATGGCAAATACGCGAAAGCAATAGGACTTTTAAAAATTCTCCAGAAATATGATTTATGTGTTGACGGCAACGCGTTTCTCCCCTCAAGGCCGGGGGACTGATTCGATTTTTAAACCACCCTGTGTAGGCTGTAGGTTTTTGAATAAAAAAAAAAATTATATTGTTTTTTTTCGGCCTCTTTTTTTAAAATTGAATTCGGATTGGTTCCGTTTTGTATGAAGTATTTAGTTTCGTTCCGGGGTAGGCAGGGTCTCTAGTGGTGTCGTAATGTTACGTCGATGGCAAATGGTCGTAACCGTGACATGCAATACCATTGTGAGGTGCATCAGTAACGATCACGACCACGTCGTAAAATATTTACCGGTAAGGGAGTACTCTCAGACACGATTGTCGTCGCGAAATCTTTTTTTATTAAACTCTTTATTTCTTAACTAGCTTATGCCCGCGGCGTTGCTCGGTTGAATCGTTTCTACCGGGATTAAAAGTATCCTGTGTTTTAATCTAGGTTATGAACTATCCGTGTGCAAGAAAACCTTCCATATGCATGCGGTATTTACTTTAAAGTAAAGTTGCACTATATGTATTTTATTTTTCGTATGGTACCTTAAGCATAAAACTAGGGCGCACAATTTGGTGAACTAATAAATAAAAAGTCCATGTGCCAAATTTCATCCGAATCCGTTCCGTTTTTTTTGTGTGAAAGAGGAACAAACAAACATACATTTAAATATCTACTTATTACTACATCTATCTTACTAATATTATGAATGCGAATGTTAGTGAGGATTTATGAATGTATGGATGTTTGTTACTCTTTCACGTCAAAACTGCTGAACGGATCTTGATGAAATTTGGCACAGAGGTAGATTATAGTCTGGAAATAGGATTTGTTTTTCGATATCACGCTTGCGAAGCCGCGGGCGACAGCCAGTTTGATATAAAAGTGTAATCGTAACTATTATCGGTATCCTATGCGTTATTCCAGACTATAATCTACCTCTGTGGTAAATTTCATCAAGGTTCGTTCAGCCGTTTTGACGTGAAAGAGTAACAAACATCTATACATCCATCCTCACAAACATTCGCATTTATAATAAGTAGGACTTTATTGATAGGTAACTATTATTACCATACCAAACTGCTATTACCATAAATATTTTCAGCCAGTGCACTGATCACCACTGCTTCTGACGATGACGTATAGAAATATCCGTACAATAAGAACACACTAAATGTAACATTCAGGGTGAGAAACTGCCACCTTATACAGATACACATGCTCATCCTTACTAATATTATAAAAGCGAAAGTGAGTTTGTTTGTTTGTAACGTCTTCGCGCCTAAATGGCTAAACCGATTTTGATGAATTTTGGTACAAATATAGTTGGGACCCTGGAGACGGACATAGGTTAATTAAAAAAAAAAAGTGAGTTAAGGGGGAGAAAGAGGGAAGAAAAGGGGAGAGAAATATTTTTTTTTCGATCATCACGCGGGTTAGCGTTAGCCCAAAGTAACTATGCCACGCGGACTAAGTCGTGGGCCGAAGCTAGTACTATAATAACGCACACCGATCTTAATCGCGACAACTCAAAAAAAATACAGGAGACGAAAAAATCGTTATAGCATCCGTTTGTATTTATAAATATTTGTGACGTTTTGTATGTTCAATGTTTTCTTTTTGTTGTTTTGTGCTCGTCGTAATTGCGATTAATTAATATTTTTTCTTTCTTTGATAATTTCTTAATTAACAACAAACTATCTATTTTTTTTTAAATCACAAATTGTAAAATGTCACTATATGTAAACTGTATTATCCATACTTATTATATCATAAATTTGGAAAGTGTATGTGTGTGTCCGTCTTTCACAGCAAAACAGTGGAGATAGTAAAAGGGATTGAGAGTGACATAGGCTACTTTTGTCTCTTTCTAACCCCCTAATTCTCTAAAATGGGGGGTGGATGCAAGTGAAGCCGCGGACAAAAGCTATTGTTATCTATATAGTTGCGTATAATCACCGAGCTTTCAAATACGATAACTTAAAATTATCTATTTTTGAGTTATAGCCATTTAGATCTAGGTATGCGATATTATAAATGCGGTAGTAACTCTGTTTCACTATGTTTTCACGTCTAGGTATAGACCATGACCTGAGTTAGGTCATAGGTACCCCTCACCCCGGTAGTGTGTTCTCTCAGCATTATTTTCGACCTTAACGCAGGCTTACCTGCGTACTAAACCTATCTATACAAATAAAGTTAATGTCTATGTTTGTAGTTTTAAAATACCAACTTTTTAGATTTCTATATATATATTTTTCTCGCGTTAAATTCGGGGTAATACAGTTCCCCTTCCCTGATTTACAGGTACCTGCTATCTGTAGTTTTTGCATTTGCGCCTTATTTATTGTAATAGCAATGCTAAGTTTTCCCTTTTCTTCCCTCTTTCTCCCTCACATCTCAATCTTTTTTTAAAAAAAAAGTTTCCTATGTCCGTCTCCAGAGTCTCAACTATCTCTGTACCAAAAAACATCAAAATCGGTTTAGTCATTTAGGCGTGAAGACGTAACATACAAACTCACTTTCGCTTTTATAATATTAGTAAAAAAAATATCCAATTGTCGTATATTTTTAAACTGTAGTTATTCAAGTTAATAATAGACTAAATTTACTTAAGCGTGGGATATTCAAAGACAAAAGAGAAAGTACTGTGTTTGTATATTTCTACAAGATAAGAACAACACAATGAAAGAACAAAATTGTAACGTCATTGGCATGCTCTATCACCATTCTCGCGGTACTTATCAGCTTAAATGTCCAAAACTGAAATACAATAAAAACCTCATAAGAATAGATACCATGAATTGATAAACATACACCAGGTCTGAGGTCACCAGGAGCTCGTGGCTACATAATAGCAGCCGCTCGGGTCGATCTTTAGGTTAAGCCGCGCTTGCCCAGGTTGGTCTGTGGATGGGTGACCACCCATTCATACCGTATTTCCTCTATGCTTCGGAAAGAACTATGAGCCGATGGTCCCGGCTGTCATTTGTAAATCTTTGACAGTCGTTACAGGTAGTCAGTGTTCCGAAAGTCTGACAACCAGTCTTACCAAGGGGTATCGGGGCATTACCCAGTACTAAGTGGGTTTTGGAGGTCAGATAGGCAGTCGCTCCATGTAAAATACTGATATTCAGCTGCATCCGGTTAGACTGGAAGCCGATCCCAACATAGTTGGGAAAAGGCTAGGCAGATGATGACACCAGGTCAAAAAAAAATCTACCGATAAAAATATCGTAGGCCCGCGTAGACCCTGCTACGAGATCGCTACGACGCGCGCTACGACGAATTACGCCTTTCCTTATAAAAAGGTCGTGATTTTTAAATGTCACAGTACACTATGGAAACCCTTTTCTTTTCTTGTTTTTATAATTGTTTACCAAATTGAAAAACAAATTATTTGTTAATCAATATTAGAGTAGAAATGTCTTTCGTAAAATATTAGTTTTGACATGTATGATGAATATTTCCTATACCAAACCTTTTTGGTGTCTTTGTAGATAATTAAAAAAATAAAAACCGGCCAAGCGAAAGTCGGGTTCAGGAAGGGTTCCGTACCATTATCTATAAAAACGGCAAAAAGTCATAATATTGATTTTATTCTGTTGTTTTTATATTTGTTGTACAGTGTAATAGCGGCAACAGAAATAAATCATCTGTGCAAAGGAGGATGGCGGGGACACATGTACAATGGGACCCACTCTTAGGAGTACCGTACCGTATAGAAACTTGTGCCTAGTTGTAGAACTATATAAAACTAGAAAAAAATCAAATGGGCAGTAAGTCGTAGAGAAAGGGAGAAAAAGAAATTCAAGGTAGAAGATTATAACCTAAAACGAATCCAAGATTGCGTATTTAACAGTACAATATTATCTTTTTTATGTAATACGTTGTTTCAAAAAGGTAGATAGAAAGAAGATAATAATTATTTACCAACAGCATCATCGTGGTTCTGTATCTTTTTAGCCAAATATAGGTACTTACTTAGTTCTAGGTCATTTGTTGTCAATTAAGGGAATTCTATTTGAGTGTGACTCAAGGTAACATTTTGAGCATAGTATGTCTCATATTCAAACGCAAAGCCAAGTCGTCAATAATCCATAAAATCACACAGAAAATATTAGACATTCCACGTTAGCCGTTGAAAACAAACAATGAAATAATACGAAGTAGTTTTGACACTAACAGTCAGCTCATAATGACAGCATGACGTTTCATTCTACGTTATCATAGATAATCGTAATTATTTTAACATTGTGCATTTTTGTAATAAAAAAATGTGAAGGCTTGTTTAATATTAACGTTTGTATATATTTTTTTATATTTTAAAAGTTTCATTTATTAAAAAAAAAATACAACCGTAAATATCTACTAGTAGTGTGAGAACGTAAATCATATAAAGAGTAGGTTGGAATGTAATTCGAAATACGGTGCGTTCAATAACTGCATGATGACTTATTTATAAGAAAATAAAAATCTTTTCTAACTTTTAATTCCCATAATCTAGTCATTCAATATTTTTTAGATAATCTTCTTATAAACTCTTAGTTATAATAAACATTAACTCGCAAGTGAATGATACTTCGTTAATTTATAAATAATGTGGGTCCAATCTCGCCCTGGTCCTTTAAACTAACTTTCATGGTTTATGAGATACAGCCTTGTGACAGAAGGGCAGACATAGAGACATGCGGATTCTTAATAATAGAGTACAGTTATGGGTACGGATCCCGAAAAACGAACAAAAGGAATATTTTAAAACGTAATAGTGTACAAACTAGGTCATTTCCATGAAATAATGGAAAATTCTCGTAACTCATGGAAATACGCGTGATAAGGATCAGTAAGTTTAATTTTGAATCACTGCCTATAAGTGGTAGTGGCGTAAATGTTGAGAAGGTGGGTGTGGACCTTATGGGAGGGAGTTCGATCCTAATAGATATTATCTAAGGTGTTGGTAATCAACGTCTGAAATTGGCCTTATAAAAAAATTGTTTCAGACTGTCGAGCTACTAACTACTTGTAACGACTGCCAAAGATCTACAAATGACAGCAGGGACCAACAGCTCAATGTTCTTTCCGATGCAAGGAGGAGACTCGGTATGAATGGGTGGTCACCCATCCACGGACCAACCTAGGTAAGCGCGGCTGTCTGAAAGTCGACCTGAGCGGCTGTTATTATTTAACAACAAGTTCCTCTCATGTCTCAGTGTTTCAGACAGTCAATGGGATTAAATGAACCTACCCCGGTGCTTTCACCATTAAACTTCATTGCTCATATCATTCAAAATGAGCAAATATTTTAAACATTTTATTCGTCTGTCGACGCTAAGGCACACACAGGAACACGAACTATGGTTGGCATCGGAAAGTAATTGAAATCAAAATACTGAGAATTAACTAATCAGTAACCCGAAATTGGCACAAAGCTACAACCAGTGCCACACCAAAAAAAAAAACTAATCGGTAAATATCAATGATAAAATTTCGTAATTTTTCTTCAAAACTGTTGGCTGTTTGTGTATGTGAGTTTAAATGTTTGTAAACGCACCCACGATACAGGAGAAATCCTAGTGTGGGGCAACGTTTTATTTATAAAAAAAACTCTAACGACTGCTCGGTGATGCAGTTATCTGATCTTCGAATGGTATCAGGGTACGCAGTGCAAGATGGAAGCTATGCCATTGTCTGTCGAGATACGACGCATGAAGACTCTTAGCCCCGAATACTGAAACGTCACTCAAAATTTAAGTACCACTTAAATTTAACAGATACTCAAAAGTGACGTTTGACAATACGAAATCTAAAGTTTAAGAGCTGCTCAAATTTTAAGCAGCCCTCAAATTTTGAGTGACGTTTCAGTATTCGTGGGTTAGATAAATTGATTAAAGTCACCAATCACAGCGCTCCACAAGACATTTGGCAGCAGATTTTCCAATCACAGTCCTCTCGACCCCTCAAAAGCCAGAGGTTAGTCTTACCCGCTTATGATAATAGTAGGTTTTATACGTGTTTGTTATTGTGTGTAACGTGTTACTTCAACCGGTGCTGACCTTGTTAGAGATAAAAAGCGTGAAAATAAGTGTAATACCTTTAAGCTACGAAGTCGGCGGGAGAGTTTCTTTTTAAAAAAAAACGTTGCGCCACACTAGGAATTTCTCCTGTATCGTGGGTGCGTTTACAAACATTAAACCTCACATTACACAAACAGCCAGACTCGGGACAACTATCTGTAGGCCATACTAATATTTGTTCCGTGCGGGGATCGAACCCGCGACACGCAGCGCAGCAGTCGATCGCTCAGCCATTGCGCCAACCGTGTTGTCAAAAAAAGATTAGTAATGATATATGTTAAGAATATTAATATTTTTTTTAGAAATCAAAATAGGTTTTCGTACCTCAAAAGAAAAAAATGGTACTCTTATAGGATGACCTTGTTTTCCGTCAGTCTGTCTATCACGGTCCTTTATCTTGGGAACGCGTACAGGTATCAAATCTAAATTCAAACCACATTCTTAAATCTGTAGCGAGATATTCAGTAGGAACCATAGAGTCTGGTTTTGTGCCCGGTAGGTGATGCGCTCACCCGTTTAATACACGTCATGTAACTGGTGAAATATAGATGTTCTAAATGTCTTCGACACTCCTAGAATCACCTATTTCCTGCTAAAAATAGGTATTTTAAGAGCATTTTTTTAAACTCGAAAACTATACACCTGTTTATTTTTTACAATTCCGCGTTTTCTCTAGCCACCCCCTGTGAGGGCAGCCCCTTACAAAACGCGACCCTTTCGCTCCCAAGACGCTTATTTGACTCACTTTAAAAATTTCCTACTGCCCTATATTTTTTGAGGTACAGTCCGCCCCCAATTTTTTTAAAGGTTCGCTCTGGGGTACTGGGGTGCGGTGTTTTATGTTACGATTATTTTTTATTGAACGTCATTGATGGTTCATTTCGTTTTTATGTTGATAACGTACTGATTAGGGAATAATAGTTTTCTAGATAATTGGATATTCTTAGGTTCATAGCTGAGTTTTTTGCCTTTGTAAATCTGTTACTTTAACTAAGAATGTAGTTATAAATTGAAAATTATAATCTAATACCAGCCTTTTATTGTCCCATCGCTGGGGAAAGGTCTCTTCAGTAGTTATCTTAAGAAACTTTTAAATCTAAGTAAGCATAGTATTTTGTCTTGTAATCTCTTAATCAGCGCTTGCATTATTTTTAACAGTAAGTCGTAAAGTTGCTTCGGAAACGCGCTGTCTACGTTGAACAACTGAAATATGTTTCTGCTCTCAAAAAGCATTTCTGTGTTCGAAACACATGACAATACATAGTAAGTTTTCAACTTTATTTCTGAAGTGGTACATCAGGAAATTCGCTCAAATATTGCAGATACATCGTTTAAACTACCCTTAAAAATTGAATTTTCACCCTTACTGGTGAGGTTCTACAGAAAGGTCGAGTGGTACTTGCAACCAGTATAATTAATGACCAGATGTATGAAAGAAGACATCATCATCTGCCTAGCCTTTTCCCAACCATGTTGGTGTCGTCTTCCAGTCTTACCGGATGCAGCTGAATACCAGTTTTTTCCGTGACTATCTGACTATCTGTAACGACTGTCAAAAATCTACAAATGACAACCGGGACCAACAGCTTAACGTGCTTTCCGTGGCACGGAGTAAACTCGATCTGGGCACCTATCCACAGACCAACCTAGGCAAGCGCGGCTTTACTTAAAGATCGACCCGAACGGCTGCTATCATCATTTAGCCATGAGTTCCTCCTATGAATGAAGACATAATAAATCCTTACTTAATATTATAAAAGCGAAAGTGAGTTTGTTTATTTCGTCTTCACGCCTAAATGGCAAAACCGATTTTGATGAATTTTGGTACAGAGATAGTTGGGACCCTGGAGACGGACATAGACTATTTTTTTTTAACCTTAGCTTTGCTATTACAATCAATAAGGCGCAAGGGCAAAAACTACAAGTAGCAGGTACCTGCAAAATTAGGAAAGGGGAACTGTGTTACTCCGAAATTAACGCGAGCGCAGCCGCGGGCAAAATAGTGCGGGCTAGTAAATAATGAATCGTTTATTTTTTTAAAAAGGGGGCATCATGTGCAATAAAATAAAATGTTTTAACAATTAATAGACCACAGTTGGTTATTTGCCTGAACTACGTTGATGGGTATATACTATAGTAGACATGGGGTAAGAAAAATCTGGTTCTTCTAACCTAACAGATAGATGTGTTGCTGGGGAGTTTGTTCCGCCACTTCTTCTTCCCAGCTAAAACACTAGGAAATGGCGAAGGGCGGGGGTTTTGTAGGGCTGTCTTCTGTAATTTGACGTTCTAAAAGTGCTGATTATTAGCCTAATTTAAATAAATGTTTTTTGAAAGGAGGAGAAAAGAGAGAGGATCGTAGCAGGTGCCCTTCTGTAGTTCCTGCCTACCCCACCGAGAAATAAAAGCGTCTTATTTATGATGGAAATATAAGTAGAAGTATTTTCCCTAAAATAAATGTTGTTATTTACAAATGTGACTGACTGTACTGCTTGGCGCCCGTTCGACTACACACACTGTACTTGTAACTCATAAATAAACATGTGAATATTTGTAAATATATTTAACGTTTATTTCCTTACTGTTTCAGGGCTAAAGTAAATAACACAACAGATATTTGGGTTTTATGTTTTTCCTGTAAAGTATTTAATAAATGCCTACGGTTATTAAATAATCCCTTTAAATCCTTAAAAATGATAAACGAGTATCTTAAGTTTGTAGGGTTTACTTCGAAAGTGAAGACAGAGTAATCTATTCATCATACTATCTTGTCATAATAGTTGTCAAATCACATATTTATATCACCCTTGTTCTGAATAGTTACAGTACTGATAGCAACATCTGTGTGACTCGTCTCATAGTTATTATTTTGTTATTGCATTTTTATTCTTTTATAGATTCTTTTCTACCAATTCGTTGTGAATGAGTGGACTTGGTTGGCCTTGTAGATTCTTAGACGCTTGTTAACTTTTGTTAACGTATTATTTTATTTTACTTTTTGTAAAGTAAGCAACGACTTATTGTCGGGCCTACGCTGTCCTCCTATACAGTGCTAACACGTAACAACAACATTGTAAAACCAAATGATTTTAAAAGAGTAACCATGGAGTTTCTTGCCGGTTCTTCTCCATAGGAAACGACCAACCCGAACCGTGCATCTTTTCTCGACGTTTTATAAGTGCCCATGTAGGCCTATGTGAAATAAAAATATTTTGATTTTGATTTTTATCATCAGTGAAGTGTTGTTCTCAAACTTGTTGTAGTCAGCTTTCACTCTGATGTAGCTAGATCTCAGGGGGCCTAAAACGGCCGTTTCAGCAGAATAATAATATGAATTACGTTTAAAATCCTTAAAATGGTCACAGACATCTTTTAGCTACCACGGTTCACTTTTAATTTATTTAGATTTTAAATTGAATTTTGCTTTTTATTTACTCGTGACGCTCTTACTGTGCACGTCTTTCTACATCGTTCTCACATATTTGTATAATCTCAACATGAATGATGTAAATACACACAATACGTCTACGAAATATGACGTGAAATGAATGTGTTTTTTTTGCTTGCGTTGGGCCGTGAATCGCCTAGAAGAAGACGGTTCACATTAATTTTGAAGATATCCAGATTTTAATGATCGTGAAAGACAGAAGGCGGTAGTGAATTCCACAGACTGGCACTTCACACAGCAAATATCGGAGCATAGAAAGTTCGGGTCTGAAGTTACTTACACGTTCATTTTAAATCGTGCAGGTAGAAAATATCGTCCCGAAAGTATCTACCGAAAAAGTTCCAAAGTGGTGATTATTCTTTTGGTATAGTGCAGCAAGGTACTCTGGCAGTTTAATTAAGTTGTCTGAATGCTGCTGTTTTGTCAATTTGCAGGCATGTCAAAATCGTTATGAATAAATTAGATAGATATCTTAGTTTCAGCAATGTACACTCCCCACCAGGACCATGCAGCGGTACAGTCAGTCAGTGAGAAGGTAGCCCAGTGGTGGCACCGCCGTAACGATCACGACTCATCACTTGTATGCCAACCCAATTTGTTCATCATCACAAGTAACACGTTGAGAGGAAACTGTCATATTCTAGAACCAAAATTTCGAAAAATGTGGCAATCACCTACTCTCGCTTTTCCCGCTTGTATCACCGCAGTGGAACGCTTAGTGCACTTGTATATCTGCAATGGAAAGCTTGGCCCACTGGTATCCCTGCAGTGGGAGGCTTGGTTAACTTGTATCTCTGCAGTAGGACGCTTGGCTCACTTGTTCCTCTGCAGTGGGACGCTTGGCTCACTTGTATCCATGCTGTGGGAACATTATACTTAAACAGATTATGCTCATACAGTAATTCTAGTGGTTTGCCAGTTTTCTGTCCCAGAAAAAAAAACTTACCTTCAATGCAATCCATATTTTCTTCTAATACTTATCTACAAATAAAAGAGCCTGTCTATCATTTCGTTATAGATCTGCCCACCCTCTGCGGACTGCACCCTCTGACGTACAACGACCCTTATTTCGTATTAACGTGTTGTGAACAAACACTTGTACTTCCTGGGCTCGAAAAACTTGCTTTGTTGCGTTACCTCGGACTATACGGTGCGTTTTTAGACGATTACTTGACGAAGAAAGAGATTTACGTCAATGAGAAAAATGTCCTCAATGTGATGTGAGTATTTGATTGAATTTTGACGTTTTCGCTGCGTTGACATGGCCATCTTTTATTTTAAAACTGTTTTCTGAAATACTGATAGTAATCAGCGTTATACACCCACATCTAACTGGCAACATTCATTGTCACATTGCCTGTGTCGCTGTTTTTCGAATATATTAAAATGGAAAGTTATAAAAATTTGCTTAAAACGCCTTTTTTGCGGATATGAAATCATCAAATAACTTCCCCCGCTCTGGGCGGAACGGGGGGAGTGTCAGACTTGTACTGACTAAAACCCACCCATGTTCCTTCTTGTCCCTTTACGTTCTGAGGCCGCGGTATCTCTTTCGAACAACACGCAACCCCGGCAGGGCTTAAAACGCCTCAGACTGTTTTTAGGGGTCCTTACAACAAGAGGATAAAACGGAGCCTTTTTCTGTTGTATGTCTATCTGTAAAGACTCTTTATCTCGGGAACGCGTAAAGGTATCGTGATGAATTTAAAAACTCAAGTCTGTAGTCGAATCGATTAAATATTATCCGATTTAGCTTAACAACCACATGTTTTTGTTAAAAACTTCACCCTCAGAATAGTGACATTGTGATTTTCTTTAATCTTAACTCGATACCTCCACGCATTCTCAAGATCTTTTAAGAGTCTTGACAGACAGACGGTTTATCGGTTTATGTCACAAATGTGTATGGAACCCTCGGTGCGCGAGTCCGACTCGCACTTGGCCGGTTTTATTCCTTTTGAGGCACGGGACCCTAAAACACACACAGCCATTGTTTCTGCCTATGTCCATTATAGACTTTGAAACCATCCAACCTAAGTCCCCCAAATTGGTTTCATCACGCTACTGTACTAAGGAGCTGATCAGCGGATGAAGCCGCTGGGCAAAGCTAGTACAATATATCCTTACTAATATTATAAAAGCGAAAGTAAGTTTGTTTGTTACGTCTTCACGTCTAAATGGCCAAACCGATTTTGATGAATTTTGGTACAGCTATAGTTGGGACCCTGGAGACGGACATAGGCTAAAAAAAAGTGAAAAAAGGGGTAGTAAGAGGCAAGAAAAGGGGAGAGAAAGAACTTTTGTAAATCATCACGCGGGTTAAAGTTAGCGTTAGCCCAAAGTAACTATGCCACGCGGACGAAGTCGCGGGCGGAAGCTAGGTACCTAATAAAGTTCCACTTTTGAACCCTCCCAGTAAAGCATGCTAACTCCATATTTTATTGCTTACTTCGACTACGGTTTAACTCATAAGGTTAAAACGGAAGAACGTTAAAATCACATACAACTGCACGTTACGGACATTTTTAACGACATCAAATAGGAATCGTTAAAATTAATGGCTCATTTACATGGGGTAACTTGTACATTCTTATGTAAAAACGCTTATGAAACAAATAAAAATGGTAGTTGTAAGGAGTCACATGCTTATACCTACATGAGTTATGTAAAGAATTGACTATCCTCCTTTTTATTTATAATATTATAAATGCGAATGTTTGTGAGGATGGATGTATGGTTGTTTGTTACTCTTTTAGGTCAAAACGGCTGAACGGATCTTGATGAAATTTGGGTTGATTTGGTGAGTTAGATTATAGTCTGGATTAACACAAAAAAATACTTTTTTTTTTCGATCATCAAGCGGGCGAAGTCACTGACGCCAGCTAGTTTGACATATTTTAGACTAAAACTACTCTAAAAAAATTGGGCAAGTACAAGTTGGTCTCTGACACCGAGAGTTACATATCTTTTGGCTGTGTAGATTTAGAGATATGATTTTTCCACAGCTCCAAGGGACCACAGAGTTGAGTAAATGGTTTTAATCTCAACTTGATACCTTCACGCGTTTCGGAGATAAAGATTCTTGACAGGCAGACAGACAGGCACACGGACAAAAAAGTGATCAAATCCTTATTGGATATACGGAACCCTTGTTCCGTTTTTTCCTTTAGAGGTACAGACGCCTGCAGGTCAAGCTACCCGAAACTGTCAATTTTTCCCAATGAACCTTGAACCTTATACTTTAGAAATAAAGTCGAAAATCTATCAAAGAAATCTGACAGATTGTAGTAGCTTGATGTGCAGGCGTCTGTACATAACCCTAATCATAAAAAAATGGTTTATTCCTGTATTTTCAAGTCTACGGTCCCTCGGAGCTGTAAAAAAGTGAACCCTCTAAGTCTAAACATGCGTTTATAATTTATATCGCAAGTGTGTACAGAACCCTCGATGCGCGAGACCGACTCGCACTTAGCTGTTTTTTTTTTTAATATTAATTAACGATTACACGTGTCTTGTCTGATTGGAAATACAGGAAATCAGATTTCCTTACACCTACCTATTAATGTTTACATTCCTTTGTATCGTAAATGGGATCATCTAGATTTTACTTTGTTGGTGTGTCAGTTAGACAAAGAACATGACATCACGCCTGGAATCCTCGAGGGATTAGGTAGAGGTGACCTGATAGTCCACCCACATTTCCCTTGTCATGTTTGTGCCCCATATTATAGGGCTCGTGGCTAAATAATAGTAGCCGCTCGGGGTCGATCTTTAGGTTAAGCCACGCTTGTCTAGGTTGGTCTGTGGATGGGTGACCACCCGTTACATACCGAGTTTCCTCCGTGCCTCGGAAAGCACGTTAAGCCGTTGGTCCCGGCTGTCATTTGTAGATCTTTGACAGTTGTTACAGGTAGTCAGCGTTCCGAAAGTCTGACAATCAGTCTTACCAAGGGGTATCGTATTACCCAGTATTAACTGGGTTGTGGAGGTCAGATAGGTAGTCGCTCCATGTAAAATACTGATATTCAGCTGCATCCGGTTAGACTGGAAGCCGACCCCAACATAGTTGGGAAAAGGCTAGGCAGCATATATATGCATAATATTCGATAACTGATAAACTAAACCTGGAACAAAAAAAGGATTTTAGAAGATTCCGACCAATTAAGAAACTCCTCCTTGTTTTTAAAGTCGGTTAAAAAGGATGCATAACGGCATCTTCTGCTGTGATTAATGAAAATAGGCTTGACAAGCAAACTGATCCTATCCTAGCGATACCCTGCGGGGTAATGTCGTGATGTCGTGGTAACACTGATTCAAGTTCTTTTCAGTGTAACTGAAAATGTTTTCAAACATTAATTTAGATTAAACTAGCTGGCGCCCGCGGCTTCGCCCACATGATGATCGAAAATAAAGTATCCTATTTGTTATTCCAGACTATAACCTACCTCTCTGCCAAATTTCATCAATATCCGTTCAGCCGTTTTGATGTGAAAGTGTAACAAACATCCATCCATCCATCCTCACAAACATTTATAATATTATAATAGTAGGATTTGAAAAAAAATCTCACCACAATACACATTGAATACATGGTTTATAGGGAGCAGGCGGAGACTGGTGCCTAAAGCAAGCGTAAGACCTGTATTTCCTGGGGTAGCGGGTTGTTTGAAAGAGATACCGCGGCCCCGGAACATAAAGAGCAATAGAAGGAACATGGGTGGGTTTTAGTCAGTACAAGTCTGACACTCCGCCCCGCTCCGCCCAGAGAGAGGGAAGTTATTTGATGATTTCCCATCCGCAAAAAAAATGGCCTGGTTACCAGGTCTCTTCTTTTGGTTTTATGACATTCAAATGCTTTAGTAGATAATGGTCGCCAAATTAACAAACAAAATAAAGTAAATTCTAAACCAATCAAGTGTTAGTATGGTTAGTACTGTGTGGGTTTAAAAGTAAGTGAAGCATTGATTGTTTTCAAACATTATCAAGTTTATTCTAGGTTATAAAACAACTATTTTCGCACACATCCTCGCGCTGCCAACGAAGAGACCCCCTCTTTAGACCGTCCAGTTTCCCGTCCGCAATTAACAATAACACTAAATGAAGTGTTCCTCCGAATTCATCGCAACAAACATATATAATATTTTCTTTCTCTAAAACTATCTACTAGCTCACCCCCCCCCCCTTCAACCCCCCTACAATACATCTGTGTGTGTGGAAAAATTCGTACTTGCTACCCTTATAGGGCCACCCCCTCCCCCCGCCGCTTTCACGGTTCTAATTTTTGGGGAATTTGGGGCATATTCGTAAATATGAAATGGAAAAAATATTTCGCATGTATAGGCGATTTGGACTTTGTTGTTCGGACGTTAAGGTTGAATTTCCGGTGTCGTGGAGTTGGAAAAAAAATTACTTCATATGTCGTCCTTAAGACGGAGCGCGCCGCGCTTCGTATGTGTGTTGCGAACATGGGAGGCGTGGAGTCGCTGTTAATTATTGTCATAGACTAGAGTTTTTTGTTTTTTTTTTATCGTTCTTAATACACAAGCGACATCAAAAAGTTTGACAGCCAAAGGATCGCCTTATTGAAATAAATGGATTGACTTTGACCAAAATGGATGTATGTGTGACGTTATTCGTGTAATTCAAAGTAAGTTATGTTCTCCCTCTAATAGGTACATTGAAAATCCATTAAATAATCATACAGTCCTTTTAACGTCATAGTAGTTGTCACAATGTGTAGTAACAATGTATTTTTTTTCAGATGTGCATTATCATGAAAAAAAAACCGCCAAGTGTGATTCGTACTCGCACAGCGAGGTCCTTACAAATACTGGTACCGAACATTGCTCTTACGAAAAGAAAAAATATATTAAACTGGCTTTTGCCCGCGGCTTCGCTCGCGTAAAATTCGGGGTAACACAGTTCCCCTTTCCTGATTTGCAGGTACCTGCTACCTGCAGTGTTTGCCCTAGCGCCTTATTGATTTGTAATAGCAAAGCTAATATTTCTTCCCTCATATCCCACTTTAAAAAAATTGCCTATGTCCGTCTCCTGGGTCCCAACTATCTCTGTACCAAAATTCATCAAAATCGGTTTAGCCATTAAGGCGTGCAGAGAGTAACAAACACTTGCGCTTTTATAATATTAGTAAGGATTACAAACTTCAATTCAATTCAATTCTTTATTGCAACTTAACATTGCCGTTGGAAAAATGTTCTCTGCATACATCGACATAGGTCGCAGTTAGTTTACCAACTGCAATTAAGTTTGTAAACCCATTTTTTTTGTGATGCATCTATAATATTATGGTTTTAGATATTTTTCCCTTTTAATGGTATTTTATGATATTGCTTCCTGCCAAATTTCATAATTTCAGGTCAAACGGGAAGTACTTACAGTGTAAACGGCTTTATCATTTGATTACGTAGACTTAGAGGGCTAATTTTTTTCACAGATTTTAGAGACCGCGCGATTTCAGTGTTTATTATTAAGGCGCGGTAACAAGCTAATCTTTACGTATTCGCGGAAGTGAGGCTAGCTGCATACTGGGCATGGTCTGACACAAGTACACGACAGTATTGCATCGAAAGAATAGAAATAAGGTCGACAATATTTCGGTGTTTGATTTTATTTGAATATCATGTCCGCCAAAATGTAGGTCATTTTGCAGTTTTAATTGAATATAAAAAAAATACAGATCCGTGTTTGAAAAATTTTAGATATCTCTTTAGTCTATAAAATTACCTTTGTTATAGATATAAAAAATATGATGGTTGTCGATGAAAAAATTGAGAATTTTGAGCCGAAAAATTTTTTTCGTGGTCTTTTTAAACATTTTTTTTTTTCGTAGTACTAGACCACTTTTGTAAACTGATTTTGTTTAAGTCTTTACTTTCTGTATTTAACTATACACGGTATTTTTTTTTTTGGCCAGTGGCATGTACAGATACGGCTTACTTTGCGACGAAAATCTAGACGTTTTACGAAGCGTTTGCTTTGTACAACGCCTTAATTACAACTCAATACCTCTACGTTTTTGAGATAAAGGGCCTTGACAGACGTACGGATAACGAGATGATCCTATTAGGGTTCCGCTTTTTCCTTTAAAGGTAGGTACGGAACCCCAGAAACGCAATTTTAAAATTGTGATATTAGTCATATAGTTATCTTTTTGTCTAGCTGGGGCCCGCAGTTTCACTCGTGGCAAAACCGGATATTATCTCACAGGAACGGTTTAAACAAACTCCATTGTACTCGGGGATATATTTATTTTAATTAGTGTAAAAATTTTTGGAATCGGGTCAGTAAGAAGATTACTCCTTAGATATAAATAAACTACTTATACAAAACATTACTTCTTTATATAAAATATATATATACGTTTATATGTAAGTATAGATTACATTCGTAATCTGTTTGCATTGTTTTGTACTTAATTACACCTACGTATTTCACCATAACTTTATCAAATGAATCAAGTAATCAGTGATATTAAGTGCAAAAGTTTATTTTCCCTATTTTTTTCGTTGAAAATATTTATTATTTTGAAAGTTTTCTGAACACAGCTTATTAGAATAAGCTCATGTAAAAAAACATCGCTTGTATTCTGTACCAAGATTACAAAAAAAACACGTGCAAAAATTTATTCTTACAAAAAAAAATTAGCAAGCCTCTCCACTCGTTTCATATTCCATCACCGAGCAATATATATAGCTCAAGCCGTAGCTATACGAACAAATATATTATATTTTCCTATATGTTAGTTCCATCATTTATACTTTATTACTATATATATATAGCAACTATTTATATATCAAAGAATTGTCGTAGTGTGCGTGTATTCGTACAATGGGGAGGAAACTCAATTAAACAGTTTCCCTTAATAAGAATCTTGAAGATTTGCTATCGTTATATATTATTATTTTTTCTTAGCAATGCAGGATTTTTATAATGTTTGGATTCTCTTCAAAATCTTTGACGTAAAATTCTTGTTTATGGTTGGTGAGACCACAGACCCCAGATGCTTTGAACTCTGATAGGTATCTTTTGGTGAAAGATTGAGTATATATTCTTCAAGTGTGGCGTATGGCGTCAATGTCAGTATCTTCACCCTAAAGCGGAAAGGGGTAGACAGTTGTTAAGAATTCAAATTTGAAAACCGCTGAAATGTCAAAAATCGAACTTACACAATAAAAAAAAATTGAACTAATCTTATTGAACTTTTACAAATCAAATTCATAGCGAGAAATTATAAAAAAGGTAGTATTGAAAAGGGTATTATTATAGTCAAGTATTGTTTATAGTCAACACAATTCATAATTTGGTGCTTAGAATAGGTACATTTAATTATTTAATTCATTGGATCAAAGAAATTGATAGCGCAATGTTCCAGTTAGAAAATTTCAAAGCAACATATTACACCGACCAGCGTTCGAACTCACGTCCCCCAGACCTCCAATACAACATGACACTACACTTACATCAAAGTCCTACGGAAGTTACGTGTCAGTCACTCGGGTCACTCCCCATGGCCCCCATACAATAGCCTTGACTGGCCCCTGCGGGACACTGGCCCCCAAGTCCCCAAGCTTAGGGTAGCACCGAATTCGTCTACAGGCACTTCTTTTCTTGATTAAAGACGCTTGATTACTGCTTACCCCACTACTCTATTGAACGCTTGATACTTGTATGATTTCCATAAATGGCAGCGATATACTTTACAGTATATTTCGATTACTCAATCAAATAAAAAACCTCTGCAGAGATTATAAGATTATAGAACTTACGTGCCAACTACGTATTTAGTGACAGTAAATGTATGATAAAATGATACATCGTATTAAAAAATATTCACCCTCCTGAGATAATCTACATTCAAGCCTGTTGTCCCTTTTGAAGACAGCAGCACAACACGGTTTGGCTAAGGTAGCGCCATCTTGTATGAACCTTCAACACTAGTATGAAAGTTTTTTTCGTCTAATATTACAACTTTCTAATAGATGGCGCTAGTTGACGCATTTGCTGTATTTCTACGTCGTTTTTGTTATCGTCAATAGATGTCATTTAAACCAATTTATACACAATCAGTTTATGTTCTGTTCTAATCATCAGAATTTTATGAATTCGATTATAATGACACTAGGCGTTAAACAAGTTTTTAATCTTTGTAACAGACATTCTAGATTTAAAACCAAAGACATTCGGCCTCGTCCCTATCTGTCAATCATGAGTCAAACGCGACATTTTGTTAAATCATGTATTGAAGATAAAAGTACATAATCACTAAATCATGTAAGCCGTTAAGAACAGCGGTGCATATACTTAGAATGAAGCCGAAACCCACCCGCGTCGACATTCCAACGTAAATGGTCACCGTCGCGACCACTACAAGTGTAGTCTCATCATCTGGCTCTCTCTGGATGCAATGTCCTGCTAACGATGAAGATGACGTCCACCCAGGTCTTGCCTTCATCCATCCTTTGGACCAACTGATCGTGGCTCAAATAAGAGACAACTTGCACGATCTCATAAGCAAAACCGGAGACGCATTCACAATATTTAATAGCGGAGGACAGAAAGTGTTCTTAGCAGTCCTTACAAGACGTTTTAAACAGTTTGATGTGAAGATATTTAATAACTATGGCAACGAAGTAATAAACGTTCAGAGGCCCTTCAATTTATTTAATAACAAAGTGGTAGTGTGCGCTCCTCCAGGAAATTTACTAGGAACTGTACGTGAGCGCCCCAGGTGCACGAGGACTTATATAGTAAAAGACGAGTCTGGCAAGAAAATTTACAAAATCCGCCCCATAGGAGTGTGCCGATACATGTACAAGGTGTGTCTACTCACGTATGGAGGACGTAGTATCGGTGAGATGCAGGACCAAAACCCAGTTGTCGACGCAGTTAACTTTGGAGTCACCTTTCCCAAAGAAATAGACGTCAAAAGTAAAGTTGTACTGCTCGGAGCGTGTTTTCTAATTTGGCCCTTAAAGTGTTGAGTTAAGGTTTTATTATTTGATTTGTAACTTTGATAAACGATAAATTTTTTCGAGAGTAACACATTTTCTTTGTTCTGTGTTGGTCTATCTTCTTGTTGATGGAAGCGCAGGCTTTTAGAACCAACCTCAACCGTTTTTCAACGCTTACGCCGCGCCCGGGCACTTCTTTTTTGACGTGATAACGTCTTTAAAATCGTTTTAGTCGGGTAACATGTTCAGAAACTTGTGTCACACCAAAACCTCACAAGCGACATTTCATAACTTACACACTTGGCTCGAATACATTACTTGGCTCGAAAAAAAAACTTTAAATTAGTACTTAATTTCATTTTAGATGTCACTACTGGTGATAACTTATATCACCAATAAGACGTTATCACGTAAACATCTCGATCGTAAACCTACTTTACAAACAACCAATTTTTTATCTATCCAATGTCATGTGTCTATGAGCTGCAAGTCCTGTCTAACTTATAATCTAATAACACCGGAGAGAGTAAAAAAACACATCTGTAGGTAGGTCAAATTACAGATGCCCAGTATATCCTGTAGCACAAGGTTGCTCTAACCCAGAACCGCGGGCCACTGTGGCCCACCAACGGATTTCAATAGAGGTCAAAAAAATAATTATTTTAGTTTGTCTTTGATCCCTGTTGGCAACATTATAACATGGTGTATCTGTAAATGCGCATACATGATGGGTTTCGGATTTGACCATCCGCATCCACAAATTCACCCTGAATATTCTAATAAAATTTGTTGATTTTATAAAACTTGTAAACATGGCAAAATTTTGTAAGCGCTTCATGAGGGATCGTAAATTCTAGTTTCATAATTTTCCTGCCCTTGACGACCTTGTCCCATTCTATTTGGGGTCGGTGCAACACGTTTTCTTCTTCCATTCTCCCCTATCAGACGTCACGGCATCTTTTACTCCTTCATATCGTTCCTTACACAAAACATCCATCTATTCTTTGACCTTCCTCTCGCTCCCCGTCCATCAACATTGAGATCCATCACTCTTATAGTCATTTAATATGTGCTTCGTCCTCATTAGAGAGCGTCCACATCTGGCGAATGTGCCGCGAATGTGCAGCTCGCCGCTCGCGAGACGTTTGCGATCGAGCTAAGTACGTGTTTAAGTACTTTCAAACTTCCTCTAATATACTCATTCCTTACTTTATCCATTCTTGTCATTCGACACATCCATCTCAAGATTCTCTTCTTCGCTACATGCAATCGTTTTTCATCCACCTTTTTTACAGCCCAGCATTCTGACACATACGGACTTGTATATATTTTTTTAAGTTAAATGGATGTCCGTGGGTAAATTCTAGTTGATAAAATTAAAAACCGATGTGAATCTGCCTACAAGAATTGTCTGAGCAATCTGCAAACCCACGTTTTGTAAGGCGCTACAGGGAAAGATCAAAAGAAAACGACCACTTACAACAAAAAAATGTTTTATTTAAAAACTTATGAATGCTGAAATCAGTCTTATTGAAGATAAAAGTAAAGTACTTAATCACGAAATTAAAATTAATTAGTTAAATTCTACTTTCTACGTTTCTTTTGCGGAGACTTGGCTTCTTCCTCGGCATTACCGTTGGCTTCTTGTTCTTCTTCATCGTGCTGTTTCCTTCTCACGGGTCCTGTGTGGGTTATAGGGATAGCTCTCTCGTTCTTATTCTCCGACATCTTCGGAGCGACCACCGTTAGGACACCATCAGAAGACAATTTAGACTCTACAGTCTCAGGATTGCAACCTTCAGGCAGAGCATAGCGTCGTTTGAACTGACGAGAAACAAAACCATGTTCGTCCTTTCTCTCCTCATGTTTTCCTTCAATTACCACGTATCCATCCGATGTCTTGACAGAAATCTCCTCTGGATCAAAATGCTGGACATCCAGGTTGACCTGGAACTTGTCCTTGTCGGATTTGATTGTGGATCCGACGTCTCGAGCGACTGCAGCCAGGTTTCTCCACGGACGAAGGTATTTTCTTACGGAGAGCATTGGACGGTCGACTATATCCGTTAAGAAGTCGTCAGAAGTAAGGTTTAGGCCGAACAGTTGGTCTCGGAGACGACGGGGACGCAGGTCATCCAATAGGTACGGTAGAAGTGCCATTGTTTCAAAACGTGATACTCAAAACTCTAGTAAGCTCAAAACATTCAAATCTCTTGTTGCGTGAGGTCCTATTTGCTTGCACACTCGACTCGTGTTCACACTCGCTCTTTACTCGCTAGCGTTTAGTTCAATACTGTTGCCAGTAGAGGCCCGCATTGCTTTAATATTTCCTAACAAACCGACTATGAGACTTCGAGACACGTCGAGAGCATTGGCGATTATTGTGAATGATTCTAATGTAAGCGCCATCTATTAACGAGTGGCGTTCACTATCAAAAGCTTTCTTGTTGACTATGTGCCAATAGATGGCGCTGTCCTCAAGTAGCTTATCTAGTACTTTCAAAAAAACTTTGACATAAACTTTCCTTCGACATAGGCTTTTCTTGAGTTATTTAGTATTTCGTACTGTTTTTTATGTTATCCGTATCATGACGATAGCTAATCCCTAACCTTATATCAGCCTAGTAACAAACACGTTAACTAGTTGGATTTAATTATTACTCTACTTCCCACTAGAGGGCGTAACAATCGACTGTCGACTCTGCAATCCACAACGGGACTTCCGTTTCCATAGAACATTATGGAAAGATGCCACGAACTAGGAACGATCTAGAAATCTATGTATAGAACCTCCACCCCATCCCTCCTCTTCTAATTTATAACTGCGCATTGAATCAATACTTTGAGACTACTTGTGAGATGAGGAGTTGACTCACCATCTTTAACTAATGCATTGTCATCTTTTGACATCTTTAACAAAGGTTAGGTAAATGGAAATCAAACATGAAACAAATGCTAAACATTAATTGCACGATGCAAATCCGTAGATTTGTCTTAATTGCCCTTATTGATTCTAATAAAAGTCATGTCATTGACCTTGCCCCGGCTAGTTCAAAAGGTTCTTATCATTTACATGAAAAGTAAAACTTCCTTCTTACAATATTAAAATAGTGTTCATACATAGCACATTGTTCTCATGAATTAAAATTTATTGACGGCTTTCCGGGCTATTATTCTGTGTATATTTCAATGTCTATTTAATTCATTTTTTAAATAAATTAACCTAAAAATGATAACCACGTGTAAATCAAGCATTGAACGCACCGAAAGGTATGTTAGCGCGCGAAATTTTTGTTCAAGCGATGACGATGATATTGATGACATTTTCGAGAATATTGTAATTTGTAACATAAAATTTTATCGATATAAATTAACGTTATAGTGGATTATACAGACAATTTAGACACAAGTTTTTTTTTTATTGGGAACTGCATGCCATTATTATTTTAGGTTCCTTCTATATTCTAGAATGTAAATTGAAGAAGTAGGTACATTGTACGGTGTACCTATAATGTTTAGGTGCAAGTGTAACGTTCATTTTCATATTCCTTATCAACATTGCGGTATTAGTCATCTAATTTAGTCGACAATTCAATGGAATACACATTCACGCGCTAACGGAGCATAGTAACAGAATTATGTTCTAGAACATGTTGGATTTTATTGATTTTAGGGCATGGAACTTTCAGTTGCAGACCAGACATTGCAATGAAAGTTAAGTAGGTATAGCTAGGTACCTAGGTGAGTAATTTAGGTAAGTAGGTACTAATTTATTGAACCTTTGTATGAAAAAAAGGGGTTAAAAAACCACTTTTATTAACCCTAGATAGATAACCATACTGCGAGATACATAAAAGATAACCATGCGCTTGAAAAGCGCAAGATACTCAAATACGTCTATTTCAGAAAATAAGTTAGTTAGATTTTTCATAACTACATCGTTCTAAAGGTTTACTTAAAAAAGTTTAAAAAAAATACGATTATAGTACAGTTTACTTATTATAAGTTATTTATAAGCAAATGAGTAGACCCCTAAAACAAAATAACAAAAATCAACAGTCTTCTGGTTATAGGATTAATTCTCCTAAGTTATTATAAAAATCAACAGTTTTTTATTACAATCTAGTCATTTATAATATAATCAGTCTGAAAATTATATCCATCATTATAATAAATAGGTTTAGTAGACAATTATGACAAACGTCATTCTTGTAATCGCCACAGACTGTCTTTTTTTTTGCACTTACTGCAGGTCATTTTCGACATCATTCGTTTTTTTTAGACGTGAAGTAACTGCAGTACCGCCTTTTTTTTGCTAAAGGCTCCTCCTCATCATCCGTGGGACCTCGTGCAACTAGACGCTTTGCAGCTGTGAAGTTTTACAGCTATCTCAACATTCGTCCATTGAACTATTTCGTCGGATATAAACAGATGAAAACATTCCACTGGTTGGAAAATATGTATTTCAACACGTACGCGTTGGACTTTGTTCATATAATATTGACGGCAGAGGTTCTTCCATGACATTGACCTTTAGCAGTGGTCCAGCAATGTTTCTTTTTACTTCTAAAAACTTTCCCAGCTGGAACAATTATTCTCTAGTCACGCTCTGAAGTCTCAGCAGCTTCCGAAGCAGACTGCGACAAATCTTCACCATCGGACGAAAGATGCGATTCTTCTTCTGGTTCGCTATCTATAAATTCGTCTTCAAAGTCGCTCTGCACGTTGTCTTCGCTCAAATGATCTTCCACCTCGCTGTCACTCTCCAGGGGAACATTTCCGTCATTTTCATCTTCTTGATTCTAAAATGACAATATTTCGTCTTCTACTGGCGTCCTCTTACTTGTCATGATTACTGCGTGAAGACCGTAATCTAAAATCAAATCAAACACATATAGAAATACACTTTACAACAGGAAATATTAATTACTTACTAATGTTAAAAGTTGCATACAAGATAACCATACGCCTCTCGAGCGCATCAACTCTTCATGGCTACTAAAGTATTGTACTTACCGCATAGAAACAGCCGTCCCGCGGTAGAGTAGACCGGCAGCTGAGTTGGTTGAGAAGCACAAGTTGATACACGCACGGAATAAAAAGATATGGCAATATATTGCTTGCGCGGGCGCCTTTGCGGCGTAGGTTATCTTTCTAGGGTTAAGTAAGTACCTAGGTACCTACTTAGGTCTTAACAGCTTCAATAAAGTACCTTCCTAGGTAAGTACCTAAGTACCTAAGTATCATCAATGTATGGCAATTGTGATGTCCGGATGTCCGTAAGAAAACAACCAATTACTTATAGGTAAGCGCAGCGAGGAACAAAGAAATTATTCATTAGAAAAATATAAGTAATAGTAAGTTCATTCGTAAAAAAAATACCTAGCTTAATAAGTGCTGCATACAGCAATACCTAATTTAAGTACTTACATACAATAACACCTAATAATAATATCCTCTATAGAATTGTCTAGAAACGCATTTTTGCGGGGTGCCGGCAAATCGTTTTTTCGATTAAGCTATGTAAGTAAATAAATTATTTACTATTTCTTCCGACGAATAAGCCGCTTCAGTTTAAAATTTGTGCAATATTTAAGCTCTTAAGGATCATTGTATTCTTGTAAAGGGCATGGTTTTAAAATAAAACACCTGCAAAATGCCTAAGTTTTAAAAATCAATACACTGTCTAGTACTTTAGTTGCCAGCCTTTGATAAAAACGTAGGATTTTTTAAAACTTAAAACGTAGAATTGATTGAAAACAACTGAAATCAAAACTATTTCTGCATTCTTTTGCAAAAAGACATTAAATTAATATTTCTCACACTTGTAAACAAAGCTCATGAAATCCAACAGTTTTGACACAACAAAAATTTGGCTAGCATAGCTGGGACCATAATCTACCGCCGAAACATAAGATGGTCTTATTTAAAAGAAAGTCTTATTAAAAATAAATAAATAAATAAGGTATTGCGTAAAAATAATACGCTTAGTAGGTACAGACGCCAGCAGGTCAAGCTACCCGAAACTGTAATTTTTTCCCAATGAACCTTGAACCTAATACTTTAGAAATAAAGTCGAAAATCTATCAAAGAAATCTGACAGATTGTAGTAGCTTGATGTGCAGGCATCTGTACTTAGTCATGCCCGCGGCATTTCCCGCGTAAAGTTCGCTAATTGTTTCACGAGATCGTTTTACCGGTATTAAAAGTATACTAAATATATGTTACTTAAAGTTAGAAACAATCTCTGCGCTGCGCCAAATTCCTGACAAATCCGTTTAGTGGTTTTATCGTGAAAAGGTATGAAACATCCAAACATCCCTACAAACTTTCGCATTTTATAATGGTATAACTAGTAGGAGATAGTTAAATAATTCAGAAATTCACTCACAAATCTAAAATAATATCAAACAGATTCATTAATCTAATAGGTGCCACGAATATCAAGATCAGATCATTCAAACATTTATTTGCACTCACTAATAGACATACAAAGGAGCTTCAAAGTAAGTCCTTTCGTTAATCTTTTTATCGATATAATAGTAATTCTCATTCTCAAATATTAATAGCTCAATACATGATACATCAGCATTCTTTTTATTTTGATATAGCCTGTGAGTGACACCATATCATTGCACATTGGAATGCTGGAATCTACGTATTGCTGTATGGCTTTCGATCCCTATTAGAAGTAAATACTATCTACAGCATAATCAGCTTAAATCAGTCTACTGCTGGACATAGGCCTCTGTTAAGCTACACGCCCCTATCAACAAGAACTAATAAAGATTCCAGAATTTGTAGTTTTGTTAGTTTATGTGCGTAAAAAATAGTGAACCCACATTAACTAACAAAATAATAATAATATTACGGCTCTATATAAAAAAAGAATAAATACCAATTCATTATTTTCTGGTATCCCCAAACCCTCACTGAACTTGACATAAATACAACCCGGATGCTATTAGCGCCGACGGCGGGCAATAGAAAAACTACAAATCGGATGTGGTTCGAATATTCTAGTAGAAACCAGTAAAGTGGCCGAAATTGTGTATTTTTGAATGAAGCTATCAAGTACAATATTTTTAACTCAATAACTTGATCTAAGCTATTGTTTAAAACCATATTCCGTAATACTTTCATACAAACTATGGTAATACAGACAAATTCCATGGAAGGATCGCGAAGGTTCTAGAATGTTTCACAGAAAATCGATACTGCGATGCTAGCGCCATCACGCGTCGCATAGCAAAGCTACAAAAATCGTAGCTGGAGTTCTAAACATTTTCAAGGAATTTCCTTTTTACCCGACTGACGGAGGGTAATGTGTTTACGCGATACATTTTGCAAAAATATATCGCGTTTATAACATTCTAATCTTTAATAACCAAAATTATTTGTTAGGGACTTAAAAATCTTATTGAAAATGTTTTCTGTTAAAACATTTTATAATTATTAAAAACCATAGGTAACACATTGCGTGACTATTTGTGTAATTTATTCCGTTATTGTTAAATTATTTTTGCCTTTGCTGTATTTATTCACTTATTTAAATGTGTTTTTGTATGAATGGTCCCTAGTAAATGGCTTAATTACTTGAAAAGAACAAAGATTTCGGCAGCAGACGACATTTATTCCCCGCCCGCGCCCGCCTGCTACTGCATACATTGCTTTTTACTTATTCGCAGTCGGATTTTTTAGTGTTTTTAATATTGATTATTGTTCAATGTACTAAAGTAAATGTTTATGTTACCTACATAAAACGTTTAATAAAAACGTGCAGAAAACATTGTGGTTGTTTTTTCACTTCAAGATGGGAAATTGCCCAATGTTTCGAGCCCCTAACGAGTAGCACTCCAAATCTAGAAAATTCTACTCGCTCAGAGATGGCGCCTGCGTATCGAGTCTATAAAAGCTTTCTGACATTCCGCCCGGCGTCATTTAACTCAAGAAAAGCAAAGTGAGAGATACGCTGCGATTCCACGCGATCTTACAACACGTGTGTTCAAAACCGCGCTAGTCAAGAAAGTATTCAATTCTGTGCTTAGTTTAAACATTTAACTTGAAGACTATTTTATAATAAGTGAAACAGTCAAAATGCCCGAAGAAATGCAGACCGATGTCGCGGAGGTGGAGACCTTCGCCTTCCAGGCGGAGATCGCCCAACTCATGTCCCTGATCATCAACACATTCTACTCTAACAAAGAAATCTTCCTTCGTGAGTTGATCTCCAACTCTTCAGACGCCCTGGATAAGATCCGGTATGAGTCACTTACCGACCCGTCGAAGTTGGACAGCGGCAAGGAGCTCTACATCAAGATCATTCCCAACAAGAGCGAAGGTACACTTACTCTTATTGATACCGGTATCGGTATGACCAAGGCTGACCTCGTCAACAACCTTGGTACCATCGCCAAGTCGGGAACAAAGGCGTTCATGGAAGCTCTTCAGGCGGGCGCTGACATAAGCATGATCGGTCAGTTCGGTGTGGGTTTCTACTCATGCTACCTGGTCGCCGACCGCGTGACCGTTCACTCCAAGCACAATGACGACGAGCAGTACGTGTGGGAGTCGTCTGCGGGCGGCTCGTTCACGGTGCGCCCCGACCACGGCGAGCCCCTCGGCCGCGGAACACAGATCGTCCTGCACATCAAGGAAGACCTCACTGAGTATCTTGAAGAGCATAAGATCAAGGAAATCGTGAAGAAGCACTCACAGTTCATCGGCTACCCAATTAAACTGATGGTTGAGAAGGAACGCGAGAAGGAGCTCTCTGACGACGAGGCTGAGGAGGAGAAGAAAGAGGAAGAGAAGGAGGAGGACAAGCCTAAGATCGAGGATGTGGGTGAAGATGAGGAAGAGGACAAGAAAGACAAGAAGAAAAAGAAGACCATCAAGGAGAAGTACACAGAGGATGAGGAGCTGAACAAGACCAAGCCCATCTGGACACGCAACGCTGATGACATCACACAGGAGGAATATGGTGACTTCTACAAATCCCTCACCAACGACTGGGAGGACCATCTTGCTGTCAAGCACTTCTCAGTTGAAGGTCAGTTGGAGTTCAGAGCACTCTTGTTTGTGCCCCGCCGTGCTCCCTTCGACCTGTTCGAGAACAAGAAGCGTAAGAACAACATCAAACTGTATGTGCGCAGGGTATTCATTATGGACAACTGTGAGGACCTCATTCCTGAATACCTCAATTTCATCAAGGGTGTGGTTGACAGTGAGGACCTCCCCCTCAACATCTCTCGTGAGATGCTCCAACAGAACAAGATTCTTAAAGTCATCAGGAAGAACCTAGTTAAGAAATGCTTAGAACTCTTTGAGGAGTTGGCTGAAGATAAGGAGAATTACAAGAAGTATTACGAACAGTTCAGCAAGAACCTGAAGCTTGGAATCCATGAGGACTCTCAGAACAGGTCCAAATTGGCTGACTTGCTCCGCTACCACACATCTGCTTCCGGTGATGAGGCATGCTCCCTCAAGGAGTATGCATCGCGCATGAAGGAGAACCAGAAGCACATCTACTACATCACTGGTGAGAACCGTGACCAAGTTGCCAACTCTTCATTTTTTGAGCGTGTCAAGAAGCGTGGTTATGAAGTTGTATACATGACCGAGCCCATTGATGAGTATGTAGTACAGCAGATGAGGGAGTATGATGGCAAGACTCTTGTCTCAGTTACAAAGGAAGGTCTTGAACTCCCAGAGGATGAGGAAGAGAAGAAGAAGCGTGAGGAGGACAAGGTTAAGTTTGAAAATCTCTGCAAGGTCATGAAGAACATCCTTGACAACAAAGTTGAGAAGGTTGTTGTATCTAACCGTCTGGTTGAGTCGCCTTGCTGCATTGTCACCGCACAATATGGTTGGTCCGCCAACATGGAGCGTATCATGAAGGCCCAGGCTCTCCGTGACACTTCCACCATGGGTTACATGGCTGCCAAGAAGCACCTTGAAATCAACCCTGATCATTCCATTGTTGAGACTCTGAGGCAGAAGGCAGAGGCTGACAAGAACGACAAAGCTGTGAAGGACTTGGTCATCTTGCTGTATGAGACTGCTCTGCTGTCATCTGGCTTCGCCCTTGACGAGCCCCAGGTGCATGCTTCCCGCATCTACCGCATGATCAAGCTGGGTCTTGGCATTGATGAGGACGAACCAGTTCAGGTTGAGGAGGCGACCGTCGGTGACGTGCCCCCACTAGAGGGCGATGCTGATGACGCGTCGCGCATGGAGGAAGTGGATTAAAATCTCAAATCTCAGCTTTTAGCCATGTTGTAATGGTGTTTATGTGATTGATTCGCGAAGTTATTTTGTGCACTGGTGTACAGCCAAAGACTGATTTAGTTCAAATTCCATTATTGAAAATAAATGGTAAAATTAACAAATTATTTTCTTGGTTTCATTCCCTGAACCCTTACACACTACCCCACACACCCTTGTAAGTGGCAAATTATAATTATACCTACCTAGTAGGTATTACATAATTAACTTTATTATTTGCCACTTAAAAACAATGAGTATAACAGCACACACAATGCTATGCATCAATGACTTGAAGCAAAAGTAAAACTTCAGTAAAGGCAGGGTCATTGAACTATACCATACGCCAATTGTGTGGAGATGCAACACAAAACACCCACACTATTCTCATATAGCCGGTGTTAGCAGACAGCAGACCTTGTACCGAGTGACCATGAACTTCAGCTTCAACATAAACATTGGAATACCACAGCTCAGTAAGTATGGTACCTAGGTAGTCTATCTGGTGTACGTTACTCCAGCAAGAAAGTATCTCCTAGAGTTATATGAGCAGAACGTATAGTTTGTGCCTTATCTGCTGTAAATGTGCCCCCACTTAAAAAATGTGTGCCCCCTGTCGTTTTGAAAAAAAAACGGAAAAACTATTCTTGCTGGGGTAACGTTTTTCTAGCAGGAAAATTCTAAACGAGTGATCGGAGAGAGAAAAATTGTGCATGGCCAGAGAGCTTATATGTGTGCCAAAATGTGCCCCAAAAAATAAAATCTGTGCCCCTTCAGGTTTTCAAGTTATTGCGTTTCCTGCTGGAGTAACGTTTTGATGAATCCTATATCTCTAAAACCATTGCATGTGCCCCTGTAGAATAACCAACACGAGTAGTTCTTAATGTGTGCCCATTTGTGCCCCAATTAGATTTAAGGAATAATTTATAGTTTTTAAGTTATCGCGGTTTTATCAAATCCCGAAAAAACATCGCAGCGCCTAAATGAGGCAAGGCATAAGTTCACTGAAAACTGTATTCGGTCCTGCTTGGCGCTAATAATAACCATAGAAAGTTTCAAAACTGTTCATGCATGCGTTTTTGAGTAATCTTGCTAAAAGTCAAAACGATGGTGTCACAACTTTGACGGCAAAATAGTGTGCGTTCGCGCAGCGGAATGTTGTTGAATTTAAAGATTTTAATTATGCAGATATTTAGTGTATGACGTCGTGTAATTGTGTATGGTAAAAAAAAATTTGTGCACGCAGCCATTGTGGAGAAATTCACCAAAAACTGATTCCGCTGCGCGAACGTTGTCCTAGCGGAACTTTTTTTGAAATATAGACTTTAGAAGAAAAGAGATGTGTCTAAAAATTAGTGTGTATTTGTGTGTAATTGTGTATGTATGAATAAAATTTGTGCATGCATAAACTTCGGAGAAATTCAAGTTTCCGCTGCGCGAACGTTTGGCCATTAGCTAGTTTTCATATAAAGCGCTTACATAGAGAGCTGTAAATTTTTACATACGTTGTTTTGAATTTGTGTATATTTGTGTAAAAAACAGATTAAGAAAAAATCATAGGGCTTAAAAGATAAAAATATAAACGTAAAATACGCTTATTAGGTCTTAGTTCTTAAAGTATGCACTTTGGGGTCTAGATTTTCACGTTTATACAAACCTTGTAAGTGTCTGCAACATGTTGCCAAGTATCAATGATGTTCCGTTAGTAATTAAAGAGTTATAGGACCATTTACCATGAATAGATCACTGTTTACAAAGCAGTCAAATATCACGACGTTCTAAAGGAATTGCATGGTAAAATGTATGCCAATAATTAGTGTATTCATTCAACTATTCACATGCAAAATTTCATGTCATTAAATTCAGTAATTAAAGAAAAACAATTATAATACTGACGAAGCATCGAAAACCTACATAACCCGACCAAGTTCGGATGGCTACAAAAAAGCGGCCGTGCAATATATTTAGGTAACATCCCAAAATTTACAGTATAATACCGGTATTGAATTGGTATAAGTGATAACACAATTGTTGTTTTGATATAATTTATAGGTCATTTATTTTTGTACACCTACTTTTTTAAATGTATTTGACTATGACAGAAAGTAGGTACTATTTACGTAGGTACTTTATTTAAGTATGCGCTTGAGATTTGAGATATAATCTAGATATTATATTGTTAAGGACAAATAAAATTCATACAACTAATTTCTATTGAAGATTTCACGGATCAGTCTAGTTATGTGGTGTGATTTTAAGTTTGTTTATTATTATTTATTTATTATAATTTATTATATGGAATTAAAAATATTTTTGTGCACGGATATTTAAATAGAGAAGTACTTGATAATTGAAGATTTATTTTTATCGTAGATAGTGGCGTTATTATTTTAAAATATTTTTCATTCAAATGCAATTGCTTTATTTTTTCCTAGCGCTTGTGTACGCAACTGTACCAAATTAATAAATACAATATTGGAAGGTTAAGAACGTTTGTTAGATATATGGCACGGCCGCTTTTTTGTAGCCATCCGAACTTGGTCGGGTTATGTAGGTTTTCGATGCTTCGTCAGCATTATAATTGTTTTTCTTTAATTACTGAATTTAATGACATGAAATTTTGCATGTGAATAGTTGAATGAATACACTAATTATTGGCATACATTTTACCATGCAATTCCTTTAGAACGTCGTGATATTTGACTGCTTTGTAAACAGTGATCTATTCATGGTAAATGGTCCTATAACTCTTTAATTACTAACGGAACATCATTGATACTTGGCAACATGTTGCAGACACTTACAAGGTTTGTATAAACGTGAAAATCTAGACCCCAAAGTGCATACTTTAAGAACTAAGACCTAATAAGCGTATTTTACGTTTATATTTTTATCTTTTAAGCCCTATGATTTTTTCTTAATCTGTTTTTTACACAAATATACACAAATTCAAAACAACGTATGTAAAAATTTACAGCTCTCTATGTAAGCGCTTTATATGAAAACTAGCTAATGGCCAAACGTTCGCGCAGCGGAAACTTGATTTTCTCCGAAGTTTATGCATGCACAAATTTTATTCATACATACACAATTACACACAAATACACACTAATTTTTAGACACATCTCTTTTCTTCTAAAGTCTATATTTCAAAAAAAGTTCCGCTAGGACAACGTTCGCGCAGCGGAATCAGTTTTTGGTGAATTTCTCCACAATGGCTGCGTGCACAAATTTTTTTTTACCATACACAATTACACGACGTCATACACTAAATATCTGCATAATTAAAATCTTTAAATTCAACAACATTCCGCTGCGCGAACGCACACGGCAAAATACAAGGAACTGGCTCAATCTCAGATGTGTAGGTGTAAACCAAAATCATGTGCCTTTAGTCAAAAATATATGGTGAAAATATTAAGCTTGGAATGTTTCGCATTAAGTAAATATAAACAAAAAACCAAATTAAGTAAACAACGGCTGGTTATCCGACCAAATTAAAATGACTACTAAAAAGCGATGGATTCATACATATCGATGACCTTCTTTATTGGACGTATTATACCTAAGCTGTTGTCCGTACAGTTGCGTTCAAAAGTTTTGGGGGCTAATTAAAAAATATATTGAATGCACCTTGTTATATTGTTATCATATAAATGAAACAGCTTGTTTATGTGGAAATTATTATTTACTTCCCTTAATTTTAATTTTTAAAGTAATTATTGCATCAAATCACAGATCAAATTTCCTACGTATAAATATTAGAAATAATTTGCACGTTGTGTGGTCATCATTATTATTTAAATCACAGATCAGTTCTTCATCTAAGTCTAACTTATAATTAGTAAATTCGCATCACATAAAATCACAGATCAGTATGAAGTAGGTATAAGTTTAGTATTGTGTAAAAAAAATGTTAAATTTTGTTCCTATGTTTCCTACGACTAATATTTTAATCAACATACAACCTAGCTAGAACTGGCCTGCAAATTGCAAAAACGCAAAAGATTTTGAATTTCGCTGGCTGGTTGGGGCATTCCCCTTAATGATGAAAAACTTACTGTTAATTCACCTAACCTACGGCTTATCAATAAATATATATATTATAAAGACAAATACGGGCTTTTTATTTATATACCAAAAAGAGCCACCTCTTTTTAGTAGTAGATCATACATTTCATGAACTATATATTTTTTAAACATTGGGACCAATCAAATTTTGGGTCAAAGACCTGACAAATGGCAAATATCTGGATGTATTTCTTTCGTTCACACATAAATTACTTATGTATGTATTTTAGTGTGTTTAATGAAATTTAAAATGGAGAAGATAGCTTTCCTTGGAATAGCACTTAGGCTACTATTTGTAATGTACTTAATCATGTGTAAGGTCATAGAAACAGCTAGTAGAACATATTCCAATAACAACTTTATTTTATTATTTACTAGCTTTTGCCCGCGGCTTCGCTCGCGTTAAATTCGGTAGCGCCTTATTGATTTGTAATAGCAACGCTAAGTTTTCCCGTTTCTTCCCTCTTTCTCCCTCACATCCCACTTTTTTCAAAAAAATATTAGCCTATGTCCGTCTCCTGCTTCCCAACTATCTCTGTACCAAAATTCATCAAAATCGGTTTAGCCATTAAAGCGTGAAGAGGTAACAAACAAACAAACTCACTTTCGCTTTTATAATATTAGTAAGGATTACTTTTCTACTTCAGTGTACTCAGGCACAACACGTGTAAACCGGTTAGTGAGTTAAGTAAAGAAGGTCATCGATATGTATGAATGCGTCGCTTTTTAGTAGTCATTTTAATTTGGTCGGATAACCAGCCGTTGTTTACTTAATTTGGTTTTTTGTTTATATTTACTTAATGCGAAACATTTCAAGCTCAATATTTTCACCATATATTTTTGACTAAAGGCACATGATTTTGGTTTACACCTACACATCTGAGATTGAGCCAGTTCCTTGTATTATGCCGTCAAAGTTGTGACACCATCGTTTTGACTTTTAGCAAGATTACTCAAAAACGCATGCATGAACAGTTTTGAAACTTTCGATGGTTATTATTAGCGCCAAGAAGGACCGAATACAGTTTTCAGTGAACTTATGCCTTGCCTCATTTAGGCACTGCGATGTTTTTTCGGGTTTTGATAAAACCGCGATAACTTAAAAACTATAAATTATTCCTTAAATCTAATTGGGGCACAAAGGGGCACATATTAAGAGCTACTCGTGTATGTTTATTCTACAGGGGCACATGCAATGGTTTTAGAGATATACGATTCATCAAAACGTTACTCCAGCAGGAAACGCAATAACTCGAAAACCTGAAGGGGCACAGATTTTATTTTTTGGGGCACATTTTGGCACACATATAAGCTCTCTGGCCATGCACAATTTTTCTCCCTCCGATCACTCGTTTAGAATTTTCCTGCTAGAAAAACGTTACCCCAGCAAGAATAGTTTTTCCGTTTTTTTTTCAAAACGACAGGGGGCACACATTTTTTAAGTGGGGGCACATTTACAGCAGATAAGGCACAAACTATACGTTCTACTCATAAAACTCTAGGAGATACTTTCTTGCTGGAGTAACGTACACGTCTATCTGAGATATGTAAGACATAGGCATTGCACTTAGTTGCCTAAATAAAAATCTAGGTAGGTGTGTGACTGGCACACAGAAATGAGGTAAATAGGTACTTGATATTATGGTACCTATTCTATCTGAAGTAAGACTGGAACCTAGGCATTGTTTAGCACGAAAAGTAGCCTGTGGCTAATGTAATGAATGATTGATGGTCTTTGTGTAGTTGGGCGCCTGAAATGTGCTGGAAACGTATCTGCCTGTTTTTATTACCGCTAGGCGCAAAAAAAAAGATTAAATTTATTGTCCTTTTTGGAACATCAGTTCAAGATAGGTAGTGTTATTTTTCGGGTGTGAGTTATGTTCTGAAAACGCGTATAGGTACACACATATTTATAACAAAGTAGAAACCTACCTTATCTAATTATGTTCGAGATAATAGGCAACTGAACTGTTTTTTTTAATGTTTAGGGGGTTTCCCAGATCATCTAAACGTCTCGCGCACTTGTACTTGACAGCTAGCAGTACTTAGTACAGTAGCACACATATAGATAGTATTCCCCCATCAAAGTGCAGTACTTATTTCTAAATTGAAACTGACAAAGGCCAACCTTTTTAATCAGTTTGATATGAATTAGTCACTTCCATCCCACGGCTGGGCAAACGTCTCCTTAACATTTTTTGCAATTTTCTCTGTTTGGCCTTTCTTTTCTGCCCAATTAGGAACGAATCCAAATCGTCACTTGTTACTTTTATTAGATATCTTAACGAATATTAGAAAGAGGTGTTTGTTTGTTTGCTACGATGTAACTCAAAACATGCTCAACCGATTTGAAAAATTCTTTCATCATTAGAAAGCTACATTATTACTGAGTAATATTAGGCTATTTAACATCACGCACTTAACAAAAGTCGCCGGTGAAACCGCGCTGGAAAGCTAGTGTAAGTGTCAGGCGGTGATGATCAAAACCCTGGTTATAAAGGGTGCAAAAGTACTCTTAACAAAGCCGAAAGGTGTGTGGTGTGTTCTCCTCCACATTGTGATTATTTTGTTGTGCTAGAGTCTGCTAGACCATAGGTACCTGGGAACATATTAGGGGTCCAAGTTCAATTTTTTTTTTAAGTTTTTAATGTTATATTTTTTTTTTAAATATCTCCCCTACCCCTGTACAATACAATGCATCCATCAGCACAATATTTTAAGTGCATAACCGTTTGAATATCACACGGATATTACAAAGCTGACAGTTTTTATGTTTGTGTATTATGTGGTCCTTTTCGCTCAAACGTCTGTAGGTACCAATAAGGATGAAATTGTATTTATGTAGAAAGCTTATACCCTGGATTAGCGAATAGGCTATTCCAGTCTACGCGGGTGCAACCGCGGGGTCCAGATCACGAGGTCGACACACTAGGTTGAAGTTGAACACAGTTAGTGTTATTCTGGTGGACTGGACGATCACGCCGACCGAAGCACATGTGACTAAAAGAGTGATGGATCTGATGTTGATGGATGGAGAGGGAGATGAAGCCCAAAAAAAAGATGATTGGATTGGAAGGAATAATATGAAGGAGAAAGGAGTAAATGATGCCGTGACGTCTGACAGGGGAGAATGGAAAAAGAAAAAGTGTCTTGCTGACCCCAAATAGAATGGGACAAGGGCAGAAAATGATGATGATCACATCGGCTTGATTATCTGGTGATTAGTACATACCGTTAGTACTATCTATTACTCCTTGTCCATAGTCACATTGTACTACTGGGCATAAAAAGGCACCCGGTTGTTCACAAAGTTGGTTTCTATGCCAACAGGGGGAATGAACTCAGAAATTAGTTCGTCTGGAAGCTAATTGGTATCAAAACATGGTACTACTTGGCTCACGGCCCTTTTAGCAAAAAAAACTTTCGCACAGTGACCGCGAGGACGCGAGGCTTCCCGTGCCAAAAGATGGTAATGACTTGGTGAAATACGTAGATCGGTTTTTGGCTAGTTTTAAAATTGTATTCTTTTCTATAAAGCTTTTTTTTGTATATTGACGTGTACGTTTCGTATGCGGACATGTAGCGATTCAATTTAATGTAGTTTTTCATAATTATAATGTGTAAGTACTTTGGAACTCCTACTAATATTATAAAAAATGTGAATGTTTGTGATGATGTATGGATGTTTGTTACTCTTTCACGTCGAAACGGTTGAATGGATCTTGATAAAATTTGGCACTAAGATAGATTATTATCTGGAATAACACATAGGATACTTTTTTTTCGATATCAGATAGGCGAAGCCGCGTGCCAGCTAGTTAATGTATAAAATCTGGATATTAAAACCTTCGCCACTTTTTCCCATCTAAAACACTAGGTAGTGCGAAAGGTAGGAGTTTTGGGGGACTATCTTGTGTATTGACGTTCAAAAAGTGCTGATTATCAGCCTGGTTTGAATAAATGACTGTTGATTTTGATTTTGTAGTGCCTGCCTAATGCAGCACAGTTGCAACATGCCGCAGTGAGTAACATTGCAAAACAAAAAGATCCGATTGCAGTATTCAATTCACAATATGAACGAAAGCTTTTGTTAAGTAGTCTACGCGACCACGACCACGACTTTTGACTGCTGAAGCTTCAACCAGGAAGAAAGTTTAGTCACACAATGGAGCGTCCGACCAGTTTTGTTTAAAATTATGGCTGATCATGCGACAAATAAATTGTGGTAGGCCACCACAAAAGCATCGGGCCCATAGATATCAGAAAGAAGATCTGCTCTTAATATTTCTGTGGTAGGGCCGCAGCGTATAGCACATTTGCACCTCTCAGTACAAAATATCACGATACGACACGCCTGTAGCTTACGACGAATGAATTTAATTAAAGGGATTTATGTACCTACCAGGAGGAATATAGCAATGCGACGCGGTCCACCAACTGACCGCCTTCAGAATGTTGGCAGTGCGTAGTAATATTATGAAAATGTGATGGATTGAACTTATACAATGCCTGCAAAATTAAAACACTTACCACTTTGAATGGTAATGCTATTTTTTGGGCCTAATAAAGAGCCAGCTCTGATCACGCAGTGAACGCAGTGAGTGAATTTTGACCCCAAATGGCTCAATGCTGTAGCTACCAAGAAGGTTACACTGCGGTTCGGAACATCTAAAGTAAAGCTGCACAGAACACAACAATTTTTAACATAAGTTTCCATTAATAACTTCATTACTCATTATTTATTAACAGAAACAATACCGACTTTGATACTACAAATCATTAAACATACACTAAATATTTTCGGGGACAAAGGTGCATAGATCTGATTAAGTGCGCCTGCTAGTATTTTAAAAGTTTTCGTCGAACCTATAAGTTTGTCCATGGATATCGTTTTAGCTAGTTTATGGTCTACTCTCATAACATCACGAAAGGGTGAGTCGTCATCTTCTCTAATTATAAGATCTCCTGCAGATCGTACATTATAGTCCAAACAATAATAGACGAGGCCGCCTGGAGCACATCCACTAATGAATTTCAATGATTTCTTAAGTTTATATTGGCTAAAAGAAGCCTTTACCGCACTGTGAAAATTTCCTTCTTTTATAGGTATTGCAGCATCTCCGACAACTCCATTATAAGGACAGCTCCCTCTCAAAGTTTCAGGCATGTACGAATCTACTATATCTTGATTTGGCCAGCTATCTAGAAGGCTCCAATGATCAGTAACAAAACTAACCCATGTGACGATAACATTAGACACGTCAGTTTTGTTGACACCAAATATTTTACCTATTTCAAAATCAGGTTTGTATCTTCGTAATTTCATGAGTAGCATCAAAAACTGGTCTTCCACAGTTAAATGGGTTATGTGTTTTGATTGGTATTTAATCTCGTTGGCCATTGGCATCAGGGTGGATAGCAGCCTTCTGAACTGAGTATAGTTGTCTAATCCTGTGTAGAATACTACTGATTCATCATCAGATAGCAAGAGTTCTGTGGAAGCAAACAATCTCAAACGGTTCTTCGTTTGTGTTCCTTGACTGTACTGTTTAATTTTCAAACAATTTGTTCTTCCGGGTCTCGGAACTGGTGTCCCATGCCAACATAATTCTATTTTGGATGAGACACTTCTTATATCTTCGACATAATGTCTACAATATGGGATTTCCTTAAAGTTTCTACAGGTATGGTAGTGTTTCCTTCGTTCTTCTCTGCCTACATGATCATGATGTCTTGAAACAAATTTTCTATTCCAAGGAAAAACTGAAGGGACAGTAGACTTCTTTAGACACCTGTGCTGAAGAGGTTGTCCTGTAACATAAAAAGCATATTGCATTAATCCGTTCACCACTGGGCCAGCTTTTCAGTGTTACTACTTTCCTAGATTTTGTTATGTAGGTTGTTAAATTGTTTTTTTGTATAGTAAAGAACTAAGCTTCATAATTTTAATACTCAGTAAAGGGTTGCACTTATTTATCCTTACTAATATTATAAAAGCGAAAGTGAGTTTGTTTGTTTGTTTGTTACCTCTTCGTTACGCTTTAATGGCTAAACCGATTTTGATGAATTTTGGTACAGAGATAGTTGGGAACCAGGAGACAGACAAAGGTATCGATATTCAAGTCTGTGATCCCTCCGAACTGCAAAATCAACTCTCTAAATCTAGGCAGTCAAAAAATATGGCCGTATAAGTCACAAGCTTATACGGAACCCTCAGTGCGCGAGTCCGACTTGCACTTGACCAGTTTTTATTTTATTTCATCGTGTAGCGGATTGTATTTTACCGGTGCGAATGGCCAAAGCCTGGTCGAAGCCTTAGCCAGCAGTGGACTATGATAAACTGAGTTGATTAAGTATGAAAGTGGACAAAACAAAATTAATTGGCATGAAAGAGAAGCAGATCAGGGTATGTGTGTAATGGATTAGGTACTAACCAGTAGCACGACTGATTTGAACATAATCGCTACGATGGAAATGTCTGCGACATATCCTAGAACCATTTTTTGGAACAAAATTATCGCGTCCTATAGCGTTCATCCAAGAATTTCTAAGATGTGGATTCTTTGGAAAGCGGTGGTTGGCATTGTGGGAGCAAAATGGAACACAGCAGCGAGTCATTGTTCAATAAATGGACTATAAATAAAATACCACAAGAACACACATAATTATTTTAGAATTTAAAAAAAAAGTTGATCGACTGCATATCGCAAATTTTACTTGATTTTGACATAATAATTCAGACCTCGATTTGTATGTCTATGGTTTCAACAAAAGGCCAATTGAGTTATTTTGGCTATTTGATTTTACACCGATGCCCAAAGAGTTCTCAATTTAAACACCGGATAAATCGTAGAGTAAAAAAAATATTTTCATCGAAGACAAAGTTTATGAAAGAGCCCTCTAGTATCGAGTGGCGATACCAAACATGCGAGGTAGATGTTTTAGTATTGTCATTAATAATCAAGGACAAAATCTTCATGGTTTCAAATTAATAAGAACCTTCTGTGACAACTATATTCCTTCAGCTGTTGGTAGTACGTAGAAAACTGAATGTTCTCCAGAACATTCCAGAACTTGGCGTACCTACCTACCTAAGTTTATGTATGTGCAACGCGAGCGACCTAGATTGACGTCATTGCCGCTGGATCAATACATTGAAGTCATATTTATATACCTGCATTATGTCCTGTAAGTAACTACAGTTTGAATTCTACCAATGTCTAGAAAAATTCGAAAGTGGATGCTCTTTAAAGAGCCTAAAAAATACAATAGCAACAAGACATACAAGTTTGTATGATTGCTATTATGTATTTTATTATATGACAATTACGCAAACGGTATAGTGTATTATGGTATAATATAAGGTACACCTGAAAATACGTCATTGCCATAAATTCACACCCATTTCCTCCAAAGAGGAAAGATGAGCCTAATTTTACAACTATATTCACCAGTTGCTATTTCATAAATTTTAATTACGATTAAAGATGAATCAAGGGCTCTGTAGACCCGGGGTTGCGGGTTGTTCGAAAGAGATACCGCGGTCTCGGAACGTAAAGGGCAATAGAAGGAACATGGGTGGGTTTTAGTCAGTACAAGTCTGACATGCCCCCCCGCTCCGCCCAGAGCGGGGGAAGTCATTGGATGATTTCCCACCCGAAAAAAAAAAGGGCTCTGTAGTTTCCCAACTCAGCTTTGAACGAGCACAAATCAAACTGAATAGATAATTCTGGAATATTCAACCAGTTTATTTCTCTTTGTTAGCATTCGTATGTAACGCAGATGTTCACTGCAAGCAATATTGTAAGTTACGAACAAAGAATTAACTTATTTATTTAAGGCGCGGGTTTTCTAGATTTTGTCGTTATTATAATCAAATGTTCGATACTAAATTACGGGCCTATTGACTGTGGTCATAAAATGTAGGGTTTATAGTTTGCTAATAGGTAACTAGGTACCACTTATTATCTTTTTAGGGCCGTTTTTTTGTGAGCAAATCCTCTCCCGTTAATCTTGAAGCGTGGATTGGAATGGATGTAATTGTATACATTATCATCATACAAAATAGCTGCATTAACTGAATCAAGGCTCTAGTTGATGCAGCTATTTTGTCAAGGCCCTTGATATAAACCAAAGTCTTCGTGGAACACGCATGGTGGAACGAGCTGTACCATGTCTACTAGTTTATCCTTGGATGGATATAATTAGAAGGCCTTTGCCCAGCTGTGATGCGATGCAGGCTAACAGCGACATACAAGTAGGTACCTTACGTTGGGCCAACATATAATCATACAAACATGACATAATCCTACTAATATTATAAACGCAAAAGTCTGTATAGATGTAGGGATGTTTGTTACTCTTTCACACAAACTACTGAATGGATTTTAAAGAAAAAATAACACATCGGCTACAATTCATAAAGATATAAATTGTATATTCTATCACCACGCGAGTGAAACCGCGGGCCGCAGCTAGTCATACATAAAAATACGAAGTCTAAGTCATAAACGTTATGATTTTACAAACCCTTTTTTTCGGATTGAGAATCATCAAATAACTTCCCTTGCTCTGTTCGGGACAGGGAGGAGTGTCAGACTTTCACTGACTAATAACCTACCTACCCATGTTCCTTCCATTGCCCTTTACGTTCCGTGGCCGCGGTATCTCTTTCGAACAACCCGCAACCCCGGATTTTACAAATCCTTGACATAAGATCAGCAAAAATAGTCTAGTTAGGTATTCAATACCATTGGCGTTAGCACAAAGGGGTACACGGCGCGACCGAGCCACCCCTCGGGGCGAGACGCGAGACGAGGGGAGAATTTTCTCGAATGAGCAAGAGAGCCTTTTAACTCTCGTCTCATGCAATAAGTTTCTAGATATAGCGAATGACGAAATTCTAATGAAACACTTCATTTGTTGCATAGCACTACCTAATGTAATAAATTCATGTATTACTTTTATTGTTAGACGTCTAAATGGATGATGTACACAGGTAAGTCTAGACTAGGCCATGGTCTAGACCATGGCCTGGGTAGAATTAAAAAAAAACTTTTCTCTACATAAATCAATTCAACAGGTAAGTTTCTATTCTACCCTCGTAATTGTCTTTGGTTGGTTAGGTTATTTCGTTAACTAAAGAGAATAAACTACCTCGTTGGTCAAGTGGCTTAAAGCGATACTAGTGATCGCGCGGTCTTGCGTTCTATTCCCAGGTCTGGTTGCGGGCAGTGTTATTCGGTTTTTAGTCAGGAATAATCACAGTAGCAACCTGGGTGTAGGATTTGTGACCGGTAGGAATAACCTCACCACCAATTAACATCTTTAAAAACTACTTATTTATAACACAGTTTTCGAACCATTAAATTCCGACTCAGACGATATGGCAAAGTTCCCCCACTTGAATCAAAATTTCCTATTTTGTAAAGTAACCTAATGGATAAAATCATAAGACAAGGTTCTTCTAGGTACCCACTTTATCACATTTTTTTTATACTTCACACCTGCACAAACATAGCCAAGTCAATTAGGGTTTACGGTTTAAGAAAATTTATTTTGCTCAAAAAGAATTTTCAATTATTCACTTCCATGAGGAAAAACATAAGTAATTAAGATAGGCGACGGTTTCGCATAGGTAGTTATAAACTAAAATGAGGTTATAACAAGACAACAGTCTTTCGACCGTAGTTTGTATTATTAAAATTATACTTTATTCTATTCTAATGCTAATTCTATGGTCCAAAAATAACGATATCTTCCAGACAACCCAAATATAGCTCAGTCTTCTAAAAATAAAATTAGTAACGTGTGAAACAATATTGAAGAAATCTAGTTTAATCATCACAAATGTGTGGGCAAATGTAAACGAACCAATAAAATTCTCCATATTGAAAAACATCGCCAACTGTTTCTCTTTTCAAGAAAATAAGACGCAAACACCGTTTTTTCTGGAATCATAACATAAGCATGAACGAATATAAGTACTGGATTATTTCATCAGCTGGGGTAGAAAATTCTAGAGGTCATGGTTTTTTCCAGCCCCTTCGGAAGAACCACATCTGTTCCATATTTTGTAAACAATACTATTGCTATCTCTTTCACACTTGCCCAGTGCTGCCAATAAAAAAATCTCGATTACCCGCGTCAGTGGTGTCAATTCCCCGAAATTCCCCGCTTGGTTTTGATTAATTCCTCATATATTCCCAAAATTTTTATTTTTGGCATAAAAACACTGCTTTATTAAAATTTGTTTAGTATTAAACAAGTTTTGAATAAAACAGTGTTAAAACTTTTATAAATTATACCATATATAAAAATACATAAAAGTTTACAGACTACATCAATACTTTTTAAAATAAAGTAAGAGCCACTGCTTATTTATAAGAGTATTCTAATGCAGGCACAAAAAAAAACATTTTTATTTTAATCTTTAGTAACCCTTTCTTTATTTGGGATAGTAATATATTATTTTTGCCATATTTTCGCATTAATCATATTTAATTATGTAGAAATGGATGCGTTCAGAAATACGAAATCGTGTTTAAAAGACAGTTGAGCAGCCATTTTTTACTTGTAAAGTATTAAATACCCGACATAATATTGTTTTAGCCGAATTGGTCTGGATTCCCCGAAATTCCCCGATTTATGTCATTCCCCGGGCTCTCCCCGCCCTGCCCGTCAATTCCCCGCAAATCGGGGATTTTCCCCGCAATTGGCAGCACTGCACTTGCCTGTCACCGGACTGCGGGGTTTGCGTCATCCATTCTAGATATTTCCCCGGTATTGCCAGTAGTTCAGTTTGATTACCCCAGAAATTTCAGCCGTCCAAGCATAAAATTAAAACGTTCGATTTTTAAGTTGTCTTTAATATGGTATATATTTTTAATTACATACAAAGCAACTACTTGCTTATTTATTGAGTAAGCTGTTTAATATCGTATTCCTACCTACCTACATGATGGAAATAGAAAATTATTAGTGTATAAATCCTTCACCTATAATAAATATCCAAGGGAACGTTACACCGACCGGGATAAAAACTGTCCTTCGACGGTACTAATTCATGGTTTTACCTTATCCCAAACATACAAATCCATTCAATAGATAGACAGTTGCTTCCGAATTTAAAATGTTAGTAGGATTACTAGGATTACCATAGACCGGAGTTGCGGATTGTTCGAAAGAGATCCCGCGGCCCCGGAACACAAATTGCAAAAGAACGAACATGGATGGGTTTTAGTCAGTAAAAGTCTGACACTCCGCTCCACCCAGAGCGGCAGAAGTAAATTGACTATCTCTCGAAAAAAAAAAATGTTTACTGTAGAGAACAATTTTTTTTGAGACAGATGTCAAATATTATTACTTAAATCAAATAATAACAAACATCAGAAAAGAGATTTTTCCCACTATTTTGATTATCGTTTCAAGAACATTGTATATTTAGGATTTTTATTTCGTTATATAGTATGTTATCTAAATGTTTCAACCGTTATTCCACGAGTAAATCGCTAACTTTGTTAACAGTTTACATTTCATTGGTTGGTAGTCTAAAGAGGTTAATGTTAGTGTTGATGGTTGGTTGCCAACTGCACAAGGATAATAGGAATTACTTTTATGATTGCAGAAGTGATTATCCGTTTGAATGCTTCAGCATAAAAGCACGCGCTTACTCTCCACGCCAAAAACTCATCTTAACTCAATTTTTGTCACATATTTGTGTCGTAAGATAGAATTTTCTTTATTATGTACACGATATAAATTACATGAATTACGGAACATAACTTATAAATAGGGTCGTTAGCGTCCACGGCACGCGCTAACTTGCAAAATATATGTGACAATTGCGTTTTAAAAGGTTGACACGTAAATAATGTTTTGTATGTATAGCCGGATGATTTAGTGGACAAATACATTTTATTTTGCAAATCCAAATTACAAACCATCCATGATTTATTTTCAATGTCTCCCCAATTAAAGGGAAAAATTCTACGATGACAACCCAATTGAGACAGCAAATGGCAAGCTGTCTCTGTCCCACGAACGCACTGATTGGTCGAGCCAAACGACCCTCTAGATAATTCCTTCGATTCTGTTTTCTGGTTGGCCGCATCCGGAGACGTCGAGTAAAGAGTAGAAATGTCTAGAAACCCATTTGTTGACTATATATGCGCCGTCCGCTCGGCGCTAACTCAGAATTATTTGAAACGCGATACAAAGCAGACGAAGTGAGTTCGGTGCAAACCGGAGAAGTTTACTAGACTCGCAAGTTACATTCAACGGTATACGTTACTACTACTTTGCAACAAGTTTTGTGTGAAAAGTACAATCTACAAGAAGACAAAATGCCAGCTGTAGGAATAGATCTAGGTACGACATACTCGTGCGTCGGCGTGTGGCAGCACGGGAACGTGGACATCATCGCCAACGACCAGGGCAACCGCACAACACCATCCTATGTGGCCTTCACGGACACGGAGCGCCTCATCGGAGACGCAGCCAAGAACCAGGTCGCCCTCAACCCCAGCAACACAGTGTTCGACGCCAAGCGACTCATTGGAAGGAAGTTCGACGACTCCAAGATTCAGCAAGACATGAAACACTGGCCCTTCAAGGTGGTCAACGACTGCGGCAAACCAAAGATTCAAGTGGAGTTCAAGGGTGAAGCGAAACGTTTTGCGCCCGAGGAGATCAGCAGCATGGTGCTGACGAAGATGAAGGAGACGGCGGAAGCTTACCTCGGAACAACAGTACGCGACGCGGTCATCACAGTGCCGGCTTACTTCAACGACTCTCAGCGCCAAGCCACCAAGGACGCGGGAGCCATCGCCGGTCTCAACGTGCTCAGGATCATCAACGAGCCCACAGCCGCCGCGCTTGCGTACGGCCTTGACAAGAACCTTAAGGGCGAGAGGAACGTCCTCATCTTCGACCTCGGCGGCGGAACGTTCGACGTGTCTATCCTAACCATCGATGAAGGCTCGTTGTTTGAAGTGAGGGCGACGGCGGGCGACACACATCTCGGAGGCGAGGACTTTGACAACAGGTTAGTGAACCATCTCGCGGAAGAGTTCAAGCGCAAGTACAAGAAGGACATGTCCATGAATCCTCGCGCACTGCGCCGCCTCCGTACAGCCGCTGAGCGCGCTAAGCGCACGCTGTCGTCCAGCACTGAAGCCACCATCGAGATCGACGCGCTCTACGATGGAATCGACTTCTACACCCGCGTGTCCCGCGCGCGCTTTGAAGAGCTGTGCGCAGACCTGTTTAGAGGAACACTCGAGCCCGTGGAGAAAGCGCTCAAAGATGCCAAGATGGACAAGAGCCAGATCCACGACGTCGTCCTCGTCGGAGGCTCCACCAGGATCCCGAAAGTGCAGAGTCTGCTGCAGAACTTCTTCTGTGGAAAGCAGCTAAACCTGTCCATCAACCCCGACGAAGCCGTGGCGTACGGCGCGTCCGTCCAGGCAGCAATCTTGAGCGGCGAGCAACACTCGAAGATCCAGGATGTGTTACTAGTGGACGTGGCCCCTCTGTCGCTCGGTATCGAGACCGCCGGCGGCGTGATGACGAAGATCATCGAGCGCAACTCTAAGATCCCGTGCAAACAGTCGCAGACGTTCACCACGTACTCCGACAACCAGCCGGCGGTCACCATCCAAGTGTACGAGGGCGAGCGAGCGATGACGAAGGACAACAACTTGTTGGGCACGTTCGACTTGACCGGCATCCCGCCCGCGCCGCGCGGCGTCCCTAAGATCGATGTCACCTTCGACCTGGACGCGAACGGCATCCTCAACGTGTCGGCCAAAGAGAACAGCACCGGCCGAAGCAAGAACATCGTCATCAAGAACGACAAGGGACGTCTGTCACAAGCTGAGATCGAGCGTATGCTCGCCGAGGCGGAGAAATACAAAGACGAGGATGAGAAGCAGAGGCAGCGCGTGGCGTCGAGGAACCAGCTCGAAGCGTACGTGTTCAGCGTGAAGCAGGCGCTGGATGACGCCGGAGATAAGCTCTCGGAGCAGGACAAGAACACAGCGAGGAGCGCGTGCGACGACGCGCTCAAGTGGCTCGACAACAACAGCTTGGCGGAGCAGGAGGAGTACGAGCACCGGCTGAAGGACATACAGCGCGTGTGCTCGCCGCTCATGAGCAAGATGCACGGCGCGGGCGGCAACACTGGCGCCCCTGGAGGCATGCCTGGAGGAATGCCCGGCGGCCACCAGCAGAACAGTGGGCCCACAGTCGAAGAAGTAGATTAAATTTTGAAATTTCAAGTCCAATTCACCATAATCCTGATTGTGATATTAATTTTAAAGACTGATATTTATTTTGCCAGCACAGGATCCTCTGTTAAATTATGTTATGAAGCTATATTTTCTGATGTTTGCATTTAAGTTAATAAAAAAAAAATAACATAATTATCTTCGCTCTTTTATTTAAGAAAATCATCCTTATCATTTACAACTAATTGCCTTAAGTACCTAATTAAAACATTTTATAAATTAATTGTATTCCATCCTTACTAATATTATAAAAACGAAAGTGAGTTTGTTTGTTTGTTACCTCTTCACGCTTTAATGGCTAAACCGATTTTGATGAATTTTGGTACAGAGATAGTTGGGAACCAGCAGGAGACGGACATAGGCTACTTTTTTTTTAAAGAGTGGGATATGACGGAGAAAGAGGGAAGAAACGGGAAAACTTAGCGTTGCTATTACAAATCAATAAGGCGCTACCGAATTTAACGCGAGCGAAGCCGCGGGCAAAAGCTAGTAATAACATAATACACAGCAATAACATATAAATACCTACATAATACAAAAAATTTGATCAGTCAATAAAGCAATCCCTAAATGAAATTATTCACATTTTAGGTGAACCAACCTTTTTCATCAGATACCTACTTACCTACTTTTGAATTACACCATAAACAAAAACAAGAAGGTGGTCATGTACCAGATACAGTTAGGTACTGCAAATAGATAGTAAGTATATAACAACAGATAAGGAATTTTGCGTTATAAAAGACTTTCCGTACCTTTGAAAGCTCATATTAATCATTTGAGATTTTGAACGTCTATAGCCCCGTTCCAATAAACAAAAACGAGACGTTTTGCTTACGGATAGTAAGATTTTGACATATTTGTTTATTGGAACGGGGCTTATGGCGATGGCGGTAGTTTCTAAAGTGGCAAAGATACATAGAAATCTCTTTTATAGGTATTGTAGAGGATGATACCTTCTATAATCTCTATAGGTTTTATTTATGACACACCACACCAACCCATCAAGAAATAAATACAAAAGAGTGAATATTTCCATACAAAAAAATACCACAGATTTTTGCGGAAACGATCACAGATTTTGAAAAAGCCATTCCGTAAAAGTGATGTACAATAGATTCATTCAAAGACTACAATTGTATAAAAAAAATAAACTTTCGGACTTTGACCCCTATATCCTTGATTTTTGAAAACCACACCAGTGTGAGCCAAAAGGTATAATAACTGTAAAATACTTTTACATAGATGCCTTCTTCGTTATTATTTATCCCACTGTTTGTTAGAACACCGTAATTAAAATAAAACTTTAAGATCTAAACAAGAAAGACACTTTTCTCTGAACACATTTTTCACAAGTGTCCTATCATTTGTGGGGCAACACCACATTTAGATTCCAGGGCAGTCATGTATAAATCTCCACCTGAACAGGTTATTCTTGTCCAGTCTATTTAAGTCAGAGGCTAATGCAGTTAATTTAGTTAATTCTCGGCGATTACCTATGCCACCTACGCAGCTACGTTATGAACTTCTTAGTGGCATTAGGTAAAAAAATATCCTTACTAATATCATAGTATTTGCTAATATTATAAAAGCGAAAGTGAGTTTGTTTGTTACGTCTTCACGCCTAAACGGCTAAACCGATTTTGATGAATTTTGGTACAGAGATAGTTGGGGCCCTAAAAGTGAGAAAAGGGGGAGAAAGAGGGAAGAAAACGGGAGAGAAAGATTTTTTTTTCGATTAAAGTAACTATGCCACGCGGACGAAGTCGCGGGCGGAAGCTAGTTTTACTATAACTGAGCCCAGCGGTTCACCCGCTACTGTGCTTCTAGATGTGACACTAGCGTTATGTTATATGGCCTTACTAGATAAAAAGGCTATGCAACTCTGAAATAATTGTTCAATTTGAATCAGTAGTTCCTGAGATTGACGCGTTGAATCAAACAAACGATCTTTTATAATATTATACCTACAGTGTACCAGCTATGGCCAGTGGTTTCACCCGCTGCTCAGGAAAAATAAAAAAAGTACCTACCTATTACCTACGGCCAATTCTCTGACCTACCGAATATAAATACAAAATTTCATAAAAATCGGTCAAGCCGTTTTGGAGGAGTATGGAAACTAAAACTGTGACACGAAATTTTTTTTTAAATAATATTGATACATAGTTAAATCGGAGACTTTATTTTTTCGGATGCGAAATCATGAAATGAAACTCCTTAGGGAGTGTCAGACTTGTACTGGCTAAAACTCTTCCTCAATCCTCCATGTTCCTTATTTTGCCCTGAGCCGCGGAATCCCTATCGAACCAATCCGCAGCCCCGGACAATGATGTGGAAATAAGTCCTACGCAGGAGCAAAACTCAAGTGGCTTTATATTTTTCGTATTCACTTAATCACCTCCTTGCTTTCAATTGGCAGTATAGTAGGTCTGTAGGGTTCAGCATTCTTTCAATCATTCTGTTCTTCAGCTGAAAAATATCTGAAAAATAAAAGAAAACTTTTATTTATTATGCTAGGCCCTAAGGTTACGAAAGTCAGGAATTCAGGATCATGCGACCACACGGGTGTTGTCTATCAACACAATCTACAGTTCTACACTTCATTTTGGTTATATTTACTGTGGATCACTTGCCGGGGCCTTATAAGAATACCAATTTCTATTAAATGTTACTGCACCAGGCTCGGATAGGGACCTTTTCGGCCTCGTACGGGGCACATTTTGTATGTCTCCTTTTTTAATATATTTTTTTTGTTTTATTTGTTACATTTCTTTTTTTCCTGTGCAAGTCAAATAAATACTTTTTCTTTCTTTTCTATTTCTAGTGGGCTATAGCTAAACAGTTGTCAGGATTTCCTATTTACATCATCCTATATACATTTATTCTTATGGAGGCAACTTTAACCTTTAGAAGGCAAAAGCCAAACACAGGCTCACGCCCTCCACACCAATCAACCCATTTTATCTATTTTTGACACATTTTTGTCGTTGGCGTCGGGCACGCGCTTGCTTGTCAAATACCTATTTGACACATAATTATTATGTGAACGCCATTGTCATTTTTCATTTTAGTTCTACCTTGGTTGCATAGATGGCGCTGTATTTTATGTTTGTGTTTTACTTCTGGTTTTATGTTAGTACAGACAGACGCCTGCACATCAAGCTAATACAATCTGTCAGATTTCTTTGATAGATTTTCGACTTTATTTCTAAAGAATTAGGTTCAAGGTTCATTGGGAAAAATTGACAGTTTCGGGTAGCTTGATGTGCAGGCGCAGGCGTCTGTACATTTTGTGCCGTGCTGTGCGTTGCAATGGATTTTTTTTACCTACCTACCCTACTTTTTTTCATAAGAGATTAGTAGTACCTATTTATTGGATTTTCTCTTCTAATATTAACCAACAAAAGAATTTGCAAAATCGGTTCACCTGCTCTCGAGATTTGAGCTTAGCAACAAATTCAGAGATAATTTTTTATTTTATAGACATTATTATTATAGATGGGAGAAGAGTCCTTGCTTAAAACTGTTGGACACACATGTTTGCTTTGCAGGTTTAGGCAGTGATCTATTTATGGTACAGTCTGCACAGGAATTCTGACTGAATTGAATGACTGATTCTGAATTTAATAGAAAACATTTAGATTTATTAAATTTTTGAGTTAAATTTTTCTATCAGTTTCTAAGTAAAAATCAACTATATCTGACGAGCTTGCTTACTAACCCTTTTGGTGACTGGACACTGTCACTTTGGTATATTAATTGGCACTTAGTAGTGGTGCAGGATGGGCGTTCTGAACCTGGACCAAAGACAGTTACAATTTTAGTTCTGAACCAATCTGGCACAAAGTATAGACTAGCTGAATGGTAATTTTTATCATATAAATAGGTTAGGATCACCATTTCGGAGACATAGCGATGCAAAATGTTGAAAAAAGTTGTGTTCAGCTGAAAAATTTAAAAAAAAAATTTGCACGAGTCCAATCAATGAAGACTTGACAAATTGTTTGTAGTGGTGTTTCCAACATTTATTCCAATTTTCAGTTTTGTGAGAATTAACGTAATCTTGAATGTCTATTTTGACCGGGCTAGTTAGTAGGTTTATGTGCAATGTAGTGTATAGGTTTTTTATTTCATAATTATTTTACATTAATTAGCTTATTTTTTTTATTTCGTATGTTTAGCTTAATTATGCATTATTTTACTAATGTAAGTTTGTATTTGCAGTGAACAGACAAAATATGGTTCGTGCCTATATTTTAAGCAAATAAATGATTCTTATTCTTCTTTACTCTTATTCTTATGAATTATAGGCCGTAACAAAAAAAAAACAAGTTATCAAATTTAGCAGCCATGGAGTCTGGATTTGTATTTGAATACAGGACTTAAACAATACTGGTGGAATGTAGGTATACTAGTAAGAGTATACCTGCATTTCTTGAGTCATTGTTTGAGTCTTTTGATGATGCTATGATATTAATCAACATTGTGAAATTTAATGCTGAATTGACGGCACGGTTGGCGCAGTGGCTGAGGGATCTACTGCCGCGCTGCGTCTCGCGAGTTCGATTCCCGCACGGAACAAATATTTGTATGACCTGCAGATAGTTGTTTCGGGTCTGGCTGTTTGTGTATGTGAGTTTATATGTTTGTAAACGCAACCACGACACAGGAGAAATTCCTAGTGTGGGGCAATGTTTAAAAAAAAATATAGATATGAAATATATGTATACAGAGCCACAGATTCTAGAAATAATTCTAGAATCTGTGAAATGGGGCATAAGCCCCATTGATGGCAATAGGCTCCCCCTAAATTAAATGTGACTACTATTAGGTAAAGCTCTGCCTATACTTGCAGGGTTTACAGGTATGATGTTATGTCATCTTATTTGTTGAAGAAGAAATTAACAAGAACTCAAAACTTCTGCCATCCAAAAAATCTTCCAAAAGCACTCACTGTGCTGGAAGTCTGGTACCTCACTCCGTCTATTGTTGGCTGTTAATGTATGTGAGTTTAAATGTTTGTAAATGCACCCACGATAAAGGAGAAATCCCTAGTGTGGGGCAAGGTTTTTAAAAAAAGAAAAAAAGTCTATGTTACCACAGCAAGAAGACAGCTCCATAAACCATACTCCATATCTCCTTCACAATTTTGCCACTGAATGTTCATGACTTCATCTTCAATTTCATTTAATGTTAGTGTAACATTGACATTATCTTTAAGTTTAAATCATACTCTTGCTTTCAGGGTGAATTTTCTGAAGACCTGAGGATACAAAGAATATGGTATTTTTGAGGGTGCAACTCTGAAATTGCAAAGTTTTATTTATAAACTAGCTCTTGACCGTGTCTTCTCCAGGGAAGTGGCTAGAAATCATAGAACGGCAACGTACTTCAGGGATTAATAGTACCTCGCTTATGTTCTGAGATCATGGTCTACTTGAGGCCAAATTTTATTACAGCTAGAGTTAATTGAGCTTTTGTAATATCATACATGGATTATGGATATAAAATTACTATAAGATGCATGTTCTCACTTAGATATTTTAGCATTCTGATCGTGTTTGGGCAGGGTGACTACATAGGCAGTCACCAGTCCATAAAACAGTCTATTCTGGGTATGTTCGCGCTATCACTCCGCTCTAAACCTGTTTCCATTCTAGGCTTCAACGTCGGAGCTATCATATTTCTAAAAGTTCAAAAAAAGTAGTCTTTTACACGATAAAACAACTCCAATCACAAACAGAGTAGGTAAACAAACAACAGCAAATTATTTTGATATTTTTGACTTTGACATATATTGGTGTTGCCAGTGAATGAAACAAAATTTCCGAGGGATGGTATTCGTACCTATCGAGGACTTGGGCTTTTACCTCTATAATTCCCGTTTGATTCCTACCATCTTTTTACCACAAGTTACGCTCACCTGCTCGTGGCGATTATGGGCCAACCCTTTCAATGGCAAGCCACTATAAACTGCGACTCTTATTTCCCAGCGGTCTTGTTATTTGTGATATACAATGCTGCGGTGACGGTAACGGTAGGGTAGGGTTTGGGAAGACTGTCATCTGACCTATTGTTGTTACTGGCAGTCTTCTCGGAGTTTTTAGAGAATTTGTTACCTCTGGCTTTCTCTGCAGTTTGCGAAGAACACTGTCAATAGGAGTAAATAGAATAATTCAGCTAGGCTGGGCAGCATTTGAGACGCTTCGTCGGTTCTTGTTGTCCGGTATTCCTCTGAGAATAAAGACTTAATTGTTCAACTTGTGCCTCCTGCCCGATATAACTTACGTGATCGAAACGTGGACACTCACGGTACAGTTACTCCATAAACAGGTCGGCTGGCTATAGGAAGTGGGTTGGGTTATGATTAGAGTGTTTCTGAGGAACTGCATCTATGAATGAATGAAATGATCCAACAGAGAAGCTGATTTGTCAACATAGCTCACAGCATAAGATAAGTAAGCTGCAGTGGCAGTGGGCCTGACATGTAGCCGTTGAAAAGTGACCGTAAAGGTACAATTTATTCTTTATTAGACCTCTGTTGGCTGATGATGATGGCTGTAAACATTGTCGGGTTATGTAATATGTTCGCTGTCGCACGCCAGCTTATGAGCTAGGGAGGGGTGAGGGGGTAGACGTTACTAATTTTGTCAAGTTACTTGAAAAGTTTTTTTTTTATGTAGCCCGTGCTGTCCTAGTCCTGTTTAAAGGTCCTGTTCCTTCCATGTCCTCTTTTATCCCGCCACCTTTATGCAGCCAGCACGGCACGCATCTAAGTCGTATCGGAAAAGTATTGGAATTTAAAAAAAAATGTTTCACTGCAGACGAATTAGCTTTTTTTTTTCAGAAAATGAAATATGTTATCAGTCCAAAAAGAAGTAGGAAGGCTCCCAGTATGAGCGAAAGGGGTTTGCAAATATTAGAACTGGTTAGAAATGATATGTTTCAACCTTTCATGCAGGAGCTACTTGATCGACTTAAACTAAGTCAAAATCCAAGAGAACGTCGGCTATAAGAGCGAAAATACTGAATAATTGTTTCGACCATACTTTGCTTGGGCTACTGAAACATAAAATTTAAATCGTGTTGATTTTCCTGCCCTTGTTTCTATTTGGGGTCGGCGCAACACATTTTCTTCTTCCATTCTCCCCTATCAGACGTCACGGTATCACTCCTTTCTCCTTAATAAGTTTCATTCTAAATAATGACTAACTCTTCGTTCTGATAGATTATTTCTTCAAAAGTGTATTGAGAAACATCGTTTGATTCAGTTCACAAAGAATTGGTAAAGAATCTCTTCAAGAAAAAAAATCACTATATGAAATAAATGACACAGATATGTTGACATCAGTGCTGTACCTAACTATTCAGAACAAAGGATGGATTTAAAATATGCGACTTGACAACTATTGTAAAAAAACTGATAAAAGAGATTACAAAAAATTTGATTCAGAATACTATTCAGAATCTCATTTTTGTAAACTCTTTAATCAGTTTTTTTTCTGAGAATGAGCTACCAGGGAAGCCGCATGCGCAAAAGGAACTATAGCCAGACTTCTTTATCTTCAACGTAGTCCTTGATTTTGTAATATATTTTTTTTAATAAGAAGAACACGTTTGATGTAGTTTTTAAACTTTGTTGGTAGGGCTAGCAATTAATCTTTACCCAATACTTTCATACTTAGCTAGCGATGGCCTTTGTTTTTGTAAGGGATGTGCGTGCCAATGTTTGTATGTGTGTATGTTCATTATTAGTGACAAATGTTTTACAACGCATTGAAAATGAATTGAGGGTTGAGTCTTATCTGTCAGCAAAGAATTGCACTTTTCCATGCCCCTATCCTAGTTAGTTTTAGAGCGAGAAAAAGAGCATGTAGGCGACCGCATCGTGCGATTGCATAACCGCTTTGTTCCTCGCTGCTATTCCGTCCTGCAGATGTAGCGCAACCTAAATCTTGTAAGGCATGTCAGGGATGTTGCGTTATAAATAAAATAAAACGAAGCAAAAAGAAAAATAATTTGTTTATTTATTATTTACAAACTTAATAACAAAAGTTATTTAAACGAACATCTCCTTTGTTGAACTATGTTAAATTTAGAGCAACACTAGGTACCTCCAGGCTCGCCTGCTCCTGTCGCCTGTTGCTCCTCGCGCGTAGAATTGCAGCGACCCTGAACGAAGTGTTGAGCGCGGCCACTCGATGCGGTAAGTCATCATAATGAAAAGTGGCAACACTGCCCGAGTGACATGTAAAATTTTGGCTCCGTATTTTAAAATTAATTTTAATTAGTAAATAAGTTATAAAATAGTGAAATTATTTGTGCAATCGGATTGTAAATGTGTAAATACCCAGGATTATTGTTTTCCCGATAATACATAACGTTTTCGGTAATACATTGTTACCGGTAACCTACAAACATCAGCTGACGTTTTACCTGCACTTAATTAAACGGACAATTCAGGGGAAGTATTGTTAACTTTTATTAAATAATAGCACACACTCGTCACTTTAGTTAAATAGCACATCTATGCCAATTCCAGTTTTAATTTTGTGCTGATTTATTACCCTATAGTGGTTCTAAATCGCTTTGTTGACAACCTAAGATTGAAATTTATAATTACAACAACATTGTGATAGTCTTTCCATAACTCTGTTATTCTTATATCCAAGCTTATTAATAACATTAATGATAATTTTGTCTAAAAGTAATATTTGAATGAACTACATTCACTTTTTTTTGTTATACATCTAAGCAGCCTACCCACTTAAGAAAAAGTATAAATAGGTTGATAAAAAATCCAGTAAAATTCAATATTCTATTAGATTAATTTAATATAAAGATTATCTTTTAAACTTAATTTAACATCCAACCTCATTTTATAACTGAAGACTTTGCCCTTTGTTTTGATTTATTTTTTCCTTTCACCGCTAACTTTTCTGTATTTGTCTTTCTGCTAGTTCTCACCGTTTCTTTATTTCTATCTTTCAGTAAGTAATCCTGAAACCATGCCTGTGATGACCCGTAAGGCTACTGCTCAGGAGATGGATCTTAAGTTAAGAACGGCCCTCCAAGAACTTAAAGAATCAAAGCTCCAAGTCCAACAGCTGTTACAGGAGAGAGAAGAAAGTGAGGTGGAAGTCGTCAAAGTTAACAGCAAAAACTCTTCCTTGAAAAGGCAGTTAGTAGACCTTCATCAGCAATACTTGGACGTTGTTGATGAACGGGATCAGCTGAAGGTGGTCACGGATGGTTTCAGCAATTGCAGCAATTTGTATGAGGAGGCTTTATCTAAAATTAGGGACCTAGAAGATGAATTAATTCATTCCAATAGTCGCATCTTAAAGTTACAGAGACTAAAAGAAAGTACTCAGGTTATAGAAACTAACCGCTTATATACAGAATTGTTAAACAGTAATTGTAACTCCCCTTCCTTAATAACTATTGATTTGACTGAAGATTCCTTATTGAAACATAATTATACAGTAAGCAATAAAAAAATTAAAAAATATGCTAAACTAAATAGATTAATTAAAAAATGTTATCAATTTAGGAAACAATATAAACACTTTTCTAAAAATATTCCACTAAGAAAAGAGCGTGTTGATCTAGTAAAAAAGTTAAAAAATTATCAAATCAAATTAGAAGACAGTATTAAAATCTATAATATTGATACTGAGCATTTGCAATCTGAAATAGTGGCACTTCAGGACTCACTTAGTTCCCTTTCTAGTAAATATGTGATTTCTCAGAACCAAATAAGGGAACATATTCTTGCAGCAAATGAGTTGGTGATGTGTCAATGTAGTTGCCAGACAGTTTCCAAACATGACACTATCCAGCCTGAGGTAATGGAGGACCCGTCCCAGGCTGAGAATTTGCCTCTGGACTGTATAATCAACGAAGATACAGCTAATATGCCACAAAATAACTTACAAGTGGTACAGACTGAGATATGTGATAGTTGTGAATGTTCTCACTCAGTAATGTTCTCAGATAGTATTGGAAGGGGTGTAGGTAAATTATTAAGTAATAACCTGAGCTTTCCCAGTCAAAATAATTGTATGCCAGGGTTAACTTATAAGCAGATAATGGCATCAGTAACTGGAAATGTTTATAGTAAAAGTACTGATTTAACTATATTTATAGGAAATTGTTCTACAATCACAAAAGAAGACATCACAGACAGTGTAACTGAGTTGTTAAAGTTAAATTGCCGTAAAATAATATTGTGTGCTTTTCCATACTTATATAAAAAGTCAAACAAACTAAACAATTATATTCACATGCTGAATAAGCATGTACATTTCTTGGTAGGTCACTATTGTGACAAACTTGTATATCTTGATATCAACACTGTTGTTGATAAACTTAGGTCGACACGGGGTAGTGTGTTTCTACCTACTAGTTGTAGACACAAAATAGCTAGGCTATTAGCTTATAATATTCACTCAGACATAAATATTATGTCTATGTTTTGTACTATTATTAACACTGCGACTATTAGTAATTTAAATACTAATATACCTTTTTACAAGGAAGGCGGGGGAGTATTGTCGCTCACTCCGGCTCATTTAAACTAGCTAGTAAGACAACAGACACCAAAGTACCTTCTGGCTCTCAAATAGTTAAATTTAAAAAAGGGGCTAAGCAGAATTCCTTGAAATTATTTCATCAAAATATTCAAGGTTTCTCTTCAAAACAACTAGAGATTGAATTGTTTTTAGAAAAAACCAAGTTTGATATTGTATGTTTCACCGAACATTGGCTAAAAGATCATGAAATGTTAATTAATTATGAAAATTACAGTGTAGGCAGTTGCTTTAACCGTAAATCTAAGATGCGTGGGGGTTCACTAATCTTAGTCAAAAATAGTATTAAATTTAGAAGTCGTATTGATATAGTTGATCTATCGGTTGAACATAATATTGAATTGTCTTGTGTTGAGCTAGATAAGCATGTCATAGTGTGCGTTTACAGGCCCCCAAATTATCAAAACTACTCGATATTTGAGTCAGTAATGGAAGATGCTTTGGCAAAACTTGCAACGGGTAATAAGTCGCTAGTCATCTGTGGTGACTTTAACATCAATATTTTAGATGAAAATTCAAATAGCAGTAGATTCTTAAATCTTTTTAAATCATTTAATTTGTTGAATGTGTTTTCGGAGCCAACCCGAATTACTACAAATACCGCTACATGTATTGATAATGTTTTCTGTTGCTGCGACTTCTTAGATAAATCCATTGTAAATTACCTTCCCTCTGATCACAGCGGTCAAACCGTTGTTTTCGAGTCCTACACATCATCACAAAAAATTCAAATACAGTCCAGACAAATAACACCCAGCAATTTAAATAAATTTAATAATAATTTAATAAGTAATCTAGGCATTCCGGGATATGATATTAATAATGTAAATCATTTTTATGAGGAATTCTTTTCGGTTGTCTACACAGAGTTCAATGATACGCTAAAAATAAAAACTAAATCTATTAGCCCAAAGTTTATGTTCAGTGATTGGGCAACTAAGGGTATAAGAAAAAGTAGGGAACGACTGTTTGAGCTTTACGGCCTTAAGCCTTACATCAACTCGGAAACATTCAATCGCTATGTTGCTACTTACTCAAAAATTTTTAAAAACACCTGCCAGGTAGCTAAAGCCTTATTCATAAGCAACAAGATTAAATCCGCCGATAATAAAATTAAGACGGTTTGGAAAATAATCAATAGTGAAACTAATAGAAATAAAAAATATAATAATGATATTACACTAGAGTCTTCACGTGGTCTTCTAACCACTAAAAACGAAGTTGCTCAAGAATTTGTGGATTTCTTTACTAGTATCCCAATTAAAACTACTGAAACGTTAAATTCGTCACCCTTGCTTTCTGTTGACTTATTAAGAGCAAACGTTTTACCATGCTCGGTTGAGTTTCAATTTAATCATATTAACCCCACTGCAGTCATTAAAGCTTTTAAGCAAATAAAAATCAAATTAACCGAAGACCTTTGGGGAATGTCTATTAAAGTTTGTCAAGCTATCATTGAGACTGTAGCACCGTACTTAGCCTTAATATTTAATTTGTGTGTGGACCAAGGAGTTTTCCCGGACCTTATGAAATACAGCAAGGTAATACCACTTTTCAAATCTGGGGACAGTAAAGACACCAATAATTATAGACCCGTATCCGTTTTGCCGGTTTTCAGCAAGGTGTTTGAAAAGGTAATGCTTAATCAAATGCTCAACCACTTTAACACCAATAAGATCTTACATGAAAAACAGTATGGTTTCACCAAAGGACGTTGTACGACTGACGCTGGTGTTACCTTGTTAAAACACATATTTACTGCGTGGGAAGAGGCACAGGATGCCATAGGAATCTTTTGTGACCTTTCAAAAGCGTTTGATTGTGTTAGCCACGAAACCCTACTCTTGAAACTTGAACATTACGGCCTAGGAAAACTTGCGCTTAGTTTAGTAAAATCATATTTAAATGATAGACAGCAGCAAGTACAAATAAATGGTGTCAATTCAATGGGTTTAAATGTAAAGATGGGTGTACCACAAGGATCGATATTAGGTCCCTTCCTCTTTTTAGTATATATTAATGATCTACCCCATTTATTTAAAAACCAACCACAAATGGTGTTATTTGCTGACGATACCTCTTTAATATTTAAGATAAACAGACGTGCCACAAATCTTGACGACGTAAATAATGCCCTAATGCAGGTACATAATTGGTTTACCGCTAATAATTTAGTATTAAATGGGAAAAAAACGAAGTGTATAAGATTTGCTCTACCAAATGTCAAAAACAGTGAGTGTGACATAGTATTGAATCAAGAGAAACTAGAATTCGTCGAAAAAACTGTTTTCTTGGGAATAACGCTCGATTCAAAGCTACAATGGGGTCCGCATATAACATCTCTTGCAGGACGCCTTAGTTCAGCAGCATATGCTGTTAGAAAAATCCGTCAGTTTACTGATGTAGATACCGCGAGGCTAGTCTACTTTAGTTATTTTCATAGTATCATGTCATACGGTATTTTACTTTGGGGACGGGGTGCAGACATCGAGTCTATATTTATTCTGCAGAAAAGAGCCATCAGAGCCATATATAACCTACGTAGGCGAGATTCTTTAAGGGAACAGTTTAAGGATATTAACATCATGACAGTACCTTGTCAATATATTTATGAAAACATCATGTATGTCAGGAAAAACTTGCATATTTTTAGTAAAAGAGGTGACAGACACAATTATAATACTAGAAATAGGGACCAATTAGTTCAACCAGGTTTCAGGTTAGCTAAAGTAGACTCATCTTTCATGGGGTACTGTTTAAAATGCTACAATAAAATACCTCCCCACATTCTTCAACTGAATGAAACGAAATTTAAATCTTGTATTAAACGCACACTATGTAGGCAAGCATATTATAAGTTGGGGGATTATATTGATGATAAAAATGCTTGGCTTAATGCTGGTCCTGCTCCAGAAGAATAGGGGTAAACTCATTGATTGGTATCCGAAGCTATAGTGGAAGCTGCAGAAGATTGTAAGACTATCTTTGCAATGTATAGAATCAATTCTCTAGTATTGTATAATTATTAAGCCCATATGTGAGTGCTATGTATTATTATTGACTTGACGAAGCCCTGGTGGTTGATAGTGTCATGCTCACTTAAATGTCTTGCTGATGGTGGCGGGTGTGTCGGGTCATTTAGCTCCCTTCAAAATGGTCGAGCTGAATGGGGCTGATCCATACGTCATGTTCGTGAACGGGCGCTGTCAGTTGGGACTGGTCATTTTTAGCTACCACGGTTCATTTTTAACTTATTTAGATTTAAAATTAAATTTTGCTTTTTATTTACTCTGGACGCTCTTACTGTGCACGTCTTTCTACATCGTTCTCACATATTTGTATAATTTCAACATGAATGATGTAAATACAATTTTGTAAAAATATTAGAATTTAAAAGAGTGTCCATGGAGTTTCTTGCCCATTCTTCTCCATAGAGATCAACGCTTTGGAATGGGCAACTACAGTACTTTCACAAGTTATTATGCCTTGTGACCGGGACTGTAGATTAGTTTTGTTTCTTGACATTCAAAAGTGCCTGTAATGGTCTAATTGAAATAAATGGTTTTGACTTTGACTTTGACTTTGCCGATAGTGGACGACGGGAGTTCCTGGAGCCACATTTCTGACTCTCACATTCCCAGGGCCAATGAAGAGGGTATAATGTTCACGTCCCAATAGTCTCAAAATCAAGATGGGCGACAAAGAAAGAAAGAAAACAATTTTATTTGGCACAAGCCATAAATGCACACAGTAATAAAAATAATGAAACTTAATTTTAAACACAAATTAAATAAAAATAATGTGTGTCTCACGGCTGCGCCAAATAGGCCCAGTTATTACAACATATTACTAGTAAAGAGTAAAGGTTGCCGTTTTACCCTAACTTTATTAATATATTTATTCGCAGAATGTAAATCTGAATGTGAAAATTTTCTTTTATGTATACTTACTACTAATATTATGAAAGCGAAAGTGAGTTTGTTTGTTATGTCTAAATGGCCAAACCGATTTTGATAATTTTGGTACAGAGATAGTTGGGACCCTGGAGACGGACATAGGCTAAAAAAAAGTGAGATAAGGGGGAGAAAGAGGGAAGAAAAGGGGAGAAAAATATATATTTTTTTCGATCATTACGCGGGTTAAAGTTAGCGTTAGCCCAAAGTAACTATGCCATGCGAACGAAGTCGCGGGCGGAAGTTAGTTTTCTTATTTTTATAAGGAAAAGTTTTTGCTTTTTAGCAAAAACTTTTACATTTATAAAAAAAGTATGTGTTCGTTTGTGTGTGGGACTAGGTACTGTGTTCATTGCAACTTAATAATAAATATCAATGTATCGCTGTTTGGTTTGCACAGCATGATTTCTTGTCAGTGGTGTTCAAGGGATATTCAATACTAACAAATAAAACTAAGTTATGAAATTAAACCATAATTTTTATTTACAAACTTAATATAAGTTGGCATACATGATCTCTGTTGAAATATGCTTTATATTTACAATTTAAACTAATCAGTCTTTCAAAATAAAACTTTCAAAATAAAGCTATTATTGTTAAAGATAGGTGAGTTCTTAAAAATAGGCATCTTATCGCTTAATCGACTTCTTCTACAGTTGGCCCGCTATGTTGTTGGTATCCTCCGTAGCCACCGGGCATTCCTCCGAACCCGCCAGGCATTCCTCCGGGCATACCTCCAGGCATTCCCCCGGGCATTCCTCCTTGCATTCCTCCAAAACCGCCAGGCATTCCCCCGGGCATTCCCCCGTAGCCACCAGGCATTCCTCCAGGCATTCCGCCAGGCATTCCTCCAGGCATTCCGCTAGGCATTCCACCAGGCATTCCGCCAGGCATTCCACCAGGCATTCCGCCAGGCATTCCACCAGGCATTCCGCCAGGCATTCCACCAGGCATTCCGCCAGGCATACCACCGGGCATGCCTCCAGGGGCTCCAGGGTTTGCGCCCGCGCCGTGCATCTTGCTCATAAGCGGCGAGCACACGCGCTGCAAGTCCTTCAGCCGGTGCTCGTACTCCTCCTGCTCCGCCAAGCTGTTGTTGTCGAGCCACTTGAGCGCGTCGTCGCACGCGCTCCTCGCTGTGCTCTTGTCCTGCTCCGAGAGCTTGTCTCCGGCGTCATCCAGCGCCTGCTTCACGCTGAACACGTACGCTTCGAGCTGGTTCCTCGACGCTACGCGCTGCCTTTGCTTCTCATCCTCGTCTTTGTATTTCTCCGCCTCGGCGAGCATGCGCTCAATCTCAGCTTGTGACAGACGTCCCTTGTCGTTTTTGATGACGATGTTCTTGCTTCGGCCGGTGCTGTTCTCTTTTGCCGACACGTTGAGGATGCCGTTCGCGTCCAGGTCGAAGGTGACGTCGATCTTAGGGACGCCGCGCGGCGCGGGCGGGATGCCGGTCAAGTCGAACGTGCCCAACAAGTTGTTGTCCTTCGTCATAGCTCGCTCGCCCTCATACACTTGGATGGTGACCGCCGGCTGGTTGTCGGAGTACGTGGTGAACGTCTGCGACTGCTTGCACGGGATCTTAGAGTTGCGCTCGATGATCTTCGTCATTACGCCGCCGGCGGTCTCGATACCGAGTGACAGAGGGGCCACGTCCACTAATAACACATCCTGAATCTTTGAGTGTTGCTCGCCGCTCAGAATAGCTGCCTGGACGGCCGCACCGTACGCCACGGCTTCGTCGGGGTTGATGGACAGATTTAGCTTCTTGCCACAGAAGAAGTTCTGCAGCAGACTCTGCACTTTTGGGATCCTGGTGGAGCCTCCGACAAGGACGACGTCGTGGATCTGGCTCTTGTCCATCTTGGCATCTTTGAGCGCTTTCTCCACGGGCTCGAGTGTTCCTCTAAACAGGTCTGCGCACAGCTCTTCAAAGCGCGCGCGGGACACGCGAGTGTAGAAATCGATTCCCTCGTAGAGCGCGTCGATCTCGATGGTGGCTTCAGTGCTGGACGACAGCGTGCGCTTAGCGCGCTCAGCGGCTGTACGGAGGCGGCGGAGTGCGCGAGGATTCATGGACATGTCCTTCTTGTACTTGCGCTTGAACTCTTCCGCGAGATGGTTCACTAACCTGTTGTCGAAGTCCTCGCCTCCGAGATGTGTGTCGCCCGACGTCGCCCTCACTTCAAACAACGAGCCTTCATCGATGGTTAGGATAGACACGTCGAACGTTCCGCCGCCGAGGTCGAAGATGAGGACGTTCCTCTCGCCCTTGAGGTTCTTGTCGAGGCCGTACGCAAGTGCGGCGGCTGTGGGCTCGTTGATGATCCTAAGCACGTTGAGACCGGCGATGGCTCCCGCGTCCTTGGTGGCCTGGCGCTGAGAGTCGTTGAAGTATGCCGGCACTGTGATGACCGCGTCGCGTACTGTTGTTCCGAGGTAAGCTTCCGCCGTCTCCTTCATCTTCGTCAGCACCATGCTGCTGATCTCCTCGGGCGCAAAACGTTTCGCTTCACCCTTGAACTCCACTTGAATCTTTGGTTTGCCGCAGTCGTTGACCACCTTGAAGGGCCAGTGTTTCATGTCTTGCTGAATCTTGGAGTCGTCGAACTTCCTTCCAATGAGTCGCTTGGCGTCGAACACTGTGTTGCTGGGGTTGAGGGCGACCTGGTTCTTGGCTGCGTCTCCGATGAGGCGCTCCGTGTCCGTGAAGGCCACATAGGATGGTGTTGTGCGGTTGCCCTGGTCGTTGGCGATGATGTCCACGTTCCCGTGCTGCCACACGCCGACGCACGAGTATGTCGTACCAAGATCTATTCCTACAGCTGGCATTTTGTCTTCTTGTAGATTGTACTTTTCACACAAAACTTGTTGCAAAGTAGTAGTAACGTATACCGTTGAATGTAACTTGCGAGTCTAGTAAACTTCTCCGGTTTGCACCGAACTCACTTCGTCTGCTTTGTATCGCGTTTCAAATAATTCTGAGTTCGCGCCGAGCGGACGGCGCTTATATAGTCAACAAATGAGCTTCGACAGATTTCCACCTCTTGCTAGACGTTACTAGATGCGGCCAATCACAGAATAGTATCGTAGGAATCATCTAGAGGGTCAGCTGTGTCCGACCAATCAGAGCAATGACGTAAAAGAGATAACAATATATTTGCTATCTCAAAAGGGTTGTCATCGTAGAACTTTACCTCAAAACTGGGGAGATCATGAAAAACATTAAGATGTGTTGTTTTATTAGTATGGTGGATTATGGTGGCTGTGGTCTTACCAGAATATTTTAATGTAATTAAGTAAAAGATTTTTGTGAATTAGAATTTTAAATCCAATTTAGTTCCATTCATTAAACACTGAAACAATTCAATAACAATTTTGTTACTTAACTGTATTAAAATGTGAAAGTTTGAATGTATGGATATTTGTCACTCAATCTAGACAGAACGGCTGGAGGGATATGGATGAAATATGGAACAGAAATACACTTTTTTATGGAATAGCTTACAGGAAACTGTTTTTTTTAACATATAAACATCATTATTTTTACGTGAAGGAAGTCGTGGGCTATTACTAAATAATGAGCTGAACCATTAATAAAATATGGTTTTTTTACTGGTCTGATGGATTTTAGGAGATTTTACTGGACAGACTGGCAACTCAGACAGTGAAATATCTAGAGAGATTTGACCAATCAGGGCGTTTGCGGAAAAGAGACAATAAGATATTTGCTATCTCACTGGCGTTGTCATTGTAGAAATTTTCCCTAAAATACGGGAGATAGCAAAACAAAATGTAGGATGTGTGTAATTATAAGTAGGTAAATAAATTTTATTAGGATCTACTTTTATTATTTTTGATTATTTGAATAAAACCAATATTAATTTATAAGAAGCTTTATATATTGATTTTGATACCATCGGAATACAGTATAAGACAATGTAAATATGGTATCTCTGGCTCTAACCACGTGAGTATTTCGCTTTTAGGTAGTATACGGGTACTATTTAGATAAGACGACTGCAATTTGCACGTGTTTATAATGCAGACTCCTTTCTTAGATGCGACATAACTGCTTGTGTGACGTAGTTTAAATATGGAATGTTACATTAAATTAATTTAACATTTCATTGTTTTCCCTTCATTTAACTTATGAAGTTTGTTAAAGAGATTTCATCCTTATTGATCCTAACGATCGATGCAATAAAAGTACAGGGATACAGGGTGCAACTTTAACAGATTTTAGTCAGTTCGATTACCGTGTGCAGCAAGCGAATTTTTAAAAATCTCTGAATGCTGTTTTCTTTCTTTTCAAAAATAAAGGAATGTTTTCTTTGAGTAAAATTTTCTATCTTAAGTATTTAGAGTACTTCCCTTTCAGGTGGCATTACAAAATTCCACCCTGTATATGTATAAAAAATAAAATTATCGGTTACCCAGTTAAAATATTGTATGTTTCATTGGGAAAAAAATATTTTCCGCATGTTTTTAAATAACAGTTACAGAATTTTTCAAGAAATTATAAAGTTAAAACCATAATGATTATTTGTGAGACCAAATTTTATGAGCTGGCAACATTGGTAGAAATATCCAGAGCATTCTTGAAAGACTCGACACGTGTGAAAGAGATAGCCAATATAATAATGGCGGGAGTTCCAGAAACGTCGCGCATAATATGGAGTCAATGGAGTATTACCGGACACGTTTTTTTGTTGTTGTTTTGTTTGTTTACAAACAAGACGCAGCTGGATGCAACTTAAGACTAGACTAGATTATACTATTACTGTAAGCATGCCACTGATCAAATTTAGCAGTGAACGGTAGTTACATATTGAAACCATAAAATCGTAGCTACTTACTGTTTAGTACCTACCTAAAATACTAGAAATAGAGACTAAGTAATTAGTTCAGCCAGGTTCCAGGTTGACTAAAGTAGACTTATCTTTCATGGGTACTGTTTAAGATTTTACAATAAAATACCTCCGCACATTCCACAACTAAATGTGCAAGCATATTATAAGTTGGGGCATTATATTGATATTATTGGTCCTGCTCCATAACTGTAGTTATGTAGGCGTTAAGTCATTGATAAGCATCTGAAATTAATGTGGAAGCTGATTGATTGATTGTAAGACTATCTTAGAGAGAAGAAACATATGGTAGGTAGAGGAACCAAAACAACCTTAAAAAAATGTAATTGCACTCCTATTAAGCAAATGTTACTATTTTGTATCGGATTATCTGGCCGATCAATTTAAGTTATCTTAAGAATCAATGTTTGTGCTAGCTAATATGTTTGTTTTTCTAATATGTTTTTGATGATGAACTGCATCAATTTTTGCTTGTTAAAATCGTAGAATGTACATACAAGGATTCTTCTACATTGGGAGCCAATAAATGAATAAGTAGATTTTCTATTCTATTCCATTATTTTAGCATTGTTTATGCTTAATTTCCTAGTATTGTATAATTACTTAGGTATACGTAATTATGTTAGAATAATTATGTATATAATGTAATTAATTATGTATTATGCTCACTTAAATGTCTCGCTGATGGTGGCGGGTGTGTCGGGTATTTAGTTTCCTTCAAAATCTATGCGTCATGTTCGTGAACGGGCACTGTCAGTTGGGACTGCTACCCTACCATGACGTCTTAAAGCAGAACTTATTCCACTGAGGGAAAGACACCACCATCTAGCACCATCTCTTTCCCTCAGTGGAATAAGTTCTGCTTTAAGGCGCCACCCCGACCAAAACGCCGCGCAAGCCGTTTTTGTACAGTTTTCTAGAGCTATCTACTTGTTATTTAAAACGAACTAAGTAACAAAAAAAAATACATTAAATTTCTTTATAATCTTGATTCCATTATTGTAGATTTAGTTTTTATTTTAATTGAGTCATTATTTAGTAAATCTCCTTACAACAAAGCCCCCAAAATGAGGAAAAATATCAATAAAATGCATCTCCTCGTAAAGTAAACATTGTTTAATTTTGCTACTGACACTAATGGATACACAATTCTATAATGAACATTTTGGTAGAAATATTTTTTCCAAAAACCCAATACTTAATTTTATATAGATTTTATTCCAAAAAATAGGCAAAATTCACTACTGCTCTCACTCACTCACTCCTGCGCGGCAAAGAGGGAAGCGAATACTCAAGGTTATTTGCGTAGGGTACGGCCTTAAGACGTCATGGTAGGCCTGTTTGTCATCTTTTAATAGACACGGATTATCTTAATTTGTTAATGTTTTTAATTAATAGTTTTGCTTTTATTCTAAACGCTTTTAATATGCACGTCACGGTTGTACATCATTTTCATATTTATAAATGCTTTAAATGTGAGTTTTTGAGGTAATCAATTTAGACATCACACAATACTGAGCAGCGACAGGAAATGCATGTGTGTCCATTGTTGGCAATAGGGTCTCCCCTATCACATGAAACATTACATAAAGGTGAAAATATGTAGGTGTACTTGTTAAGTACCCACACCTCCGCTTAATTCGTTGGCGATTAAGTGTGCGGTCACATTCAATGAAAACAGATGAAATCGACATAATTATTTTCTCTAATTTAACATCATGTCTCTTTATTGTTCTCTGGACAAGGTTTTATTTGAATTATACGTACTTACAAAGGGAATTACTGCAATAAATAGTATTGATTTTGCAAAACCGGAATGGGACATGCATGCCAGCTTTAGATGATTTTTCTAGAATTCCGAATGTTTCTTTGTGTGCCGTGTACCCTCGTGTATTGTACGGCAATAAGGGTGAGCAGATGTCCAACTAATAATACAAATAACGGCCAAATCCTTCGTTATAGAACTTTTTTCCAGAATCATCGCAATTATTCGTAGAAGTAGCATTTTGTTTTGGCAACGTTATAAGCTATTATTTAACTTGCAATAAGTAGATGCCATTTGAAAATATTTCAATCTTTATATTTACATAATACTAAAATCTTTACATAACATATTGGTTGGTTCGTTTATTTTAAGGCTTTACACTAGGTACCCCTGTTGTATTTTTATATTCAAACAGTCCATCCAAAGGTTGTCTGGAAGATATCGCTATTAGCGATAAGACCGCCATTGTAACCATAGATTTAACATCTTTTTGTAAAACAGTTTTGTTTTTAGATTTTGGTGTGCAATAAAGTATACCTATTCCATTCTATTCTATTCTACAAACGATTATTTATAAAGAGGCGACAATGTAAGTTATTAAAACGTGGAGTGTCAGACTTTTACTGAATAAAACCCACCCATGTTCCTTCTATTGCCCTTTACGTTCCGGGGCCGCGGTATCTCTTTCGAACAACCCGCAACCCCGGCAGGCGGATCTTCTTGACCTTTATGTAAAGTATAGTAGAGAAATTGGAGTCGACAAGACAAAACAGCTTCATTTGGTAGGTCATAGTATAATTCTGTGTCCGATATTTTATAGTACTTACATTTATTATTATTTATTATGTTTATACCTCCCCACCTACTCACCTATCAAGATTTCATGCTAAATATACTTTGCTAAGAAACCGTAAGGCTAAGAAATATTATTTTGTGAATGTCTGAGCACTTACTCCAACAACTGCTAGCGTTTTAGGCGGTAAGAAGAGTCGCAAAAACTAAGACTCCTTTTCACAATGTTTTCAGACTATCTAATACAACTGTGAATACTAGGTACGTACCTAGTTCTAACAATACGAATGGATTCTTAATTTTAAAGTGAAAGCGCGAGGGTAGCGCGCGAATTCCGATCAGCTTCAACATCCTTTTTTTGAACGATCAGGACAGTGTCAAGTTGTGTGTAGGTTTTTAAATATAATTAGCAACCGTAACAAATATGGCTTTATAAAGTTATAAATCAAAAATCTAAATAGGTATTTTTATTTCACAGAGGCCTACATGGGCACTTTTAAAACGTCGAGAAAAGATACACGGTTCGGTTTGGTCGTTTCCTACCTATGGAGAAGAACCGGCAAGATAGGTACTCCATGGTAACTCTTTTAAATTCATTTGGTTTTACAATGTTGTTGTTACAGCGTTATTACTTAAGTATGAGAGAACAGCTGCCCTACCATGACGTCTTAAAACAGAACCTATTCCACTGAGGGAAAGAGACAGAGCTATACAGAGTGTCTAGCACCGTCTCTTTCTCACACAGGAATAAGAACTGCTATACGATGTCATGGTAACCCTTCAGTTCATTTCATCCTATTGAATGACTCTTTCATGAAATAGTTACTTCCTTCTAGAAAATGCCTGTAATGCCATCAATTTTATGAGTATAGTAGTATGGTAAACGGAGGAAAACAACAACTCGTTCAGCTGTTATAAGTTGGTAAACAAGTCCTATTTTTAATTTAGAATGACACATAATCCAATTATACTCGAATGCTTGCTATCTCTTTCAGGCATGTGTGTCGCGCGGGAACTCGATAAGGTTAGGACTAGAGAGTCCGCAGAGGTATGACGTCTGGAACGCTCTAGATATTTCCCCGACTGAGTTGCCAGCCTGTTAATTTAAATCTCCAAAACATTAAATAGCCTCTTGCAAAACAAAGTAATAGTATAAAATAACAGAGGAACTCTGACATTGTAATCGATTAACTTTAATTGGAATCTGTTAACGTCCGAATATCGCTTCATTACAGCTTACAAGAATAAACTACCTATATTAAATCCAACCCTATCATTTTATAATTGCAAATATTATGATGTAGGTAGCAATTCTACATTATTATATAAATAGCTGTATGTTTTTTTATAATTATTTTCTAACTAGCTGGCCCCGCGGCTTTGTCTGCGTGAAATCGATAAGCATGATATCCTATGGGTTATTCCGGACTATAATCTACCTCTGTGCTAAATTTCATCAAGATCCGTTCAGCCGTTTTGACGTGAAAGAGTTACAAATACATCATCATACATCCATATATCCATCCTCACAAACATTCGCATTTATTATATTAGTATGATATATTTTTTTCCTGGTATTGCACCTACTGTGTTTTGTCTCTGCATCAGCCTAAGGTATACTGGTAGAAAATGCCGGAGGTATAAAGTCCACCTTTTTATTACAGTTTTTACTTGCGCAAAATGTTTTAATAAATAAATAAATCTATACAAGCAACATTTTACAAACCATTCTTCGTAAAGTTGTTCAAGTATAACTTGAAGTTGAAAACGAGTTACTTTATTTGGTTAACCAATGCTACATTAAAACCTCGAATTTCCCCAGTTTCTGGGAAAAGTTCTACTGTTGCAATCCTTTTGAAACAGCAAAATTGTCTTGTGGTTCTTTCCGGCAAGCGCTCTGATTGGTCGAATCCCTCTAGACATTTCTCTGGCAGAGTTGCCAGTTTGTCCGGTAAAATTTCCAAAACCACTAAATCGAAATATTATACCGACAACCTTCTAATAAAATGGAGCCTTGAGCCTTATGATTGTTTCTAAACAAAATAACATAAGTACCTTACTAATGAAACGGATTGATTGTTATTAAATACTCTCTATCTTTAATAATTCTGTTATGATTGGTTACAGGGATACCATTAAAATTTGAACACAAAAAAGCTTGTCTTATATAAATAAATACTTGACATTATTTTCTGGAATGATCATATTGAGGCAGTGTGCGTAATATAAACTAACACCATCCATTTACATGGTTTCCCCACTTTTGGGATAAACTTCTACGATGACAACCCTTTTGAGACAGCAAATATGTTGCTATCTCTTTCCCACAACCGCTCTGATTGGTTGAAGTACCTTAACCTTCTGGAACGTTCTTTGGATTCTGTTTTGTGATTGGCCGCATCTAGTGATATCGAGCATAGGGTAGAAATCTCTCGAAGCTCATTTGTTGACTATATAAGCGCCGTCCGCTCGGCGCGAACTCAGAATTATTTGAAACGCGATACAAAGCAGACGACGTGAGTTCGGTGCAAACCGGAGAAGTTTACTAGACTCGCAAGTTACATTCAACGGTATACGTTACTACTACTTTGCAACAAGTTTTGTGTGAAAAGTACAATCTACAAGAAGACAAAATGCCAGCTGTAGGAATAGATCTTGGTACGACATACTCGTGCGTCGGCGTGTGGCAGCACGGGAACGTGGACATCATCGCCAACGACCAGGGCAACCGCACAACACCATCCTATGTGGCCTTCACGGACACGGAGCGCCTCATCGGAGACGCAGCCAAGAACCAGGTCGCCCTCAACCCCAGCAACACAGTGTTCGACGCCAAGCGACTCATCGGAAGGAAGTTCGACGACTCCAAGATTCAACAAGACATGAAACACTGGCCCTTCAAGGTGGTCAACGACTGCGGCAAACCAAAGATTCAAGTGGAGTTCAAGGGGGAAGCGAAACGTTTTGCGCCCGAGGAGATCAGCAGCATGGTGCTGACGAAGATGAAGGAGACGGCGGAAGCTTACCTCGGAACAACAGTACGCGACGCGGTCATCACAGTGCCGGCATACTTCAACGACTCTCAGCGCCAGGCCACCAAGGACGCGGGAGCGATCGCCGGTCTCAACGTGCTCAGGATTATCAATGAGCCCACAGCCGCCGCGCTCGCGTACGGCCTCGACAAGAACCTCAAGGGCGAGAGGAACGTCCTCATCTTCGACCTCGGTGGCGGAACGTTCGACGTGTCTATACTAACCATCGACGAAGGCTCGTTGTTTGAAGTGAGGGCGACAGCGGGCGACACACATCTCGGAGGCGAGGACTTTGACAACAGGTTAGTGAACCATCTCGCGGAAGAGTTCAAGCGCAAGTACAAGAAAGACATGTCTATGAATCCTCGCGCACTTCGCCGCCTACGCACAGCTGCTGAGCGCGCTAAGCGCACGCTGTCGTCCAGCACTGAAGCCACCATCGAGATCGACGCGCTCTACGAGGGAATCGACTTCTACACCCGCGTGTCCCGCGCGCGCTTTGAAGAGCTGTGCGCAGACCTGTTTAGAGGCACTCTCGATCCCGTGGAGAAAGCGCTCAAAGACGCCAAGATGGACAAGAGCCAGATCCACGACGTCGTCCTTGTCGGAGGCTCTACCAGGATCCCGAAAGTACAGAGTTTGCTGCAGAACTTCTTCTGTGGAAAGCAGCTAAACCTGTCCATCAACCCCGACGAAGCCGTGGCGTACGGCGCGTCCGTCCAGGCAGCAATCTTGAGCGGCGAGCAACACTCGAAGATCCAGGATGTGTTACTAGTGGACGTGGCCCCTCTGTCGCTCGGTATCGAGACCGCCGGCGGCGTGATGACGAAGATCATCGAGCGCAACTCTAAGATCCCGTGCAAGCAGTCGCAGACGTTCACCACGTACTCCGACAACCAGCCGGCGGTCACCATCCAAGTGTACGAGGGCGAGCGAGCGATGACGAAGGACAACAACTTGTTGGGCACGTTCGACTTGACCGGCATCCCGCCCGCGCCGCGCGGCGTCCCTAAGATCGACGTCACCTTCGACCTGGACGCGAACGGCATCCTCAACGTGTCGGCCAAAGAGAACAGCACCGGCCGAAGCAAGAACATCGTCATCAAGAACGACAAGGGACGTCTGTCACAAGCTGAGATCGAGCGCATGCTCGCCGAGGCGGAGAAATACAAAGACGAGGATGAGAAGCAGAGGCAGCGCGTAGCGTCGAGGAACCAGCTCGAAGCGTACGTGTTCAGCGTGAAGCAGGCGCTGGATGACGCCGGAGACAAGCTCTCGGAGCAGGACAAGAGCACAGCGAGGAGCGCGTGCGACGACGCGCTCAAATGGCTCGAGAACAACAGCTTGGCGGAGCAGGAGGAGTACGAACACCGGCTGAAGGACGTGCAGCGCGTGTGCTCGCCGCTCATGAGCAAGATGCACGGCGCGAACGGCAACACTGGAGGCCCTGGAGCCCCTGGAGGAATGCCTGGAGGAATGCCTGGTGGCTACCAACAGAACAGCGGGCCCACAGTCGAAGAAGTAGATTAAATTTTGAAGTTCTGAATTCCAATCACCTGAATCCTGATTGTGATATTAATTTGTAAGACTGAATTATTTATTTTGTCAGCACATGATCTTCTGTTGAATTATGTTAAGGACTAAATTTTATTTAAGTGTGTGATCTCGTTAATAATGTAAATAAAATCTGTTTCATGAGATTTTCGTGTTTTAATTCAAAACAATGTCTTCCTGTACATCATTTTACTTACCTACAGACATACATACATTTTCACGACATGTTTTCAATCCTAAAAACCCAGAATATCCTAAAAACCAAGGACTTGGTAGGAATGCAATGACAAGATATAGAACCAGGTGATAATAAAAACGTAAATTTATCCAGGTACATACGTAAACATAAAATAAAACACCTACACAATTTCACTAAAATAACTTGCTAAATTAACTCTGCCAGGATCTTAATTAGTCACTGATGCCGACCGTTAAGCCAAACATATCGCCAGCACTGTCAATAAATTACTCCGACTTCTCATTAAAATAAATAGGGCACGCGCAAACTTCAAGAAAATAGATATATTTACAACAAAATTTGGGCAGAATTGCATCAAGAGGAAATTCAGCCAGTCTGCTATTTTCACTCTCTTAAAATATTTGTGGGCATATTGTAGTACTGCTTGTAGTTGTCTTCGTTTAAGCTTCAATTACATAAACGATTTAACAATAGCACAGATACTTATGCTAGACTAGACGCTGGCTGGACAAAAAGAGACTTTGTCACAATCTAGAAGCAAACGTAATGAGTTTATCTTCCACATCAAACTATACCAAACCAGTTTATGCTGATCTATCAACTACGGATCGTACACCATAGATTTCCCGTGAAATGAGAGGTCCAAGGTTAGGAATGTCCTGTATCGTGGGAGCTTTTGACATAAACTCTCACACACAAACAGCTTGACCCGATATAGCTACCTATAGACTCTACAAAAATTTGTTTCGTGCGGGAATCGAACCCGCGACACGCAGCGCATCACTCATCAGGTAATCGCACAGCCACTGCGCCAACCGTGCCTTGTTATATTAAGAACAAGACATCCACATCGCAACGGGACTACTTGCTCTTAAAAATATAATCATGGCCTGCTGCAGGGATTTGAATTTTGAACAGATGTTTATTCCGTGGTAAAACCAGAAAAAAATCCCTCGTTGCGATAAATGAGAAAAAGCACGTGTATTAAATACATTGCATGTTGAACCTAATTGTAGTGTAGTAAGAGCCAGTTTTCGAGAAAGAGTATTGAAAATAATTTTTTTTTGGCTCTAGTTGTGTGAAAAATATCGTGTCGTTGAACCTCAATATAACTTTTCTATTGTTAATTATTGTGACAACATTACTATAAAATAAAGTATAATAATGAGCACGCAAGCGCCTGATCGAATCCTGAGAGCAATAAATATCTCTTAAACGTTTCGCTCTTTACTTTTCAGTACACACAGTACAGCACAGTTTGGAGACAAAACTTTCTTCATTAAATGATAAAACTTATTCGATGGGATATGTCCGAAATGAAGTCTTAAGGCTATAGCACAGATACTATAGCTATAGTAATTAAATTTCTATTTAGATTACAATCAATCCATGGAACTCGAGAAATCTCTGGCTGGATAGTTCGGTATATGTATATCCCCTTTTCGTTGATTTTCATGAAAATACTCCTGCTAAAGATCTAAACACTTTCTTTTTGCCTTTCCAAAATATACCGAACACAGCGGAGTAATATTTATGGGGACTCCATCAAAACACGCTTACTACCAAAAGATAAAACCTTCACCTTAAACTCTTCATTAATGGCTTTTGTGGACGAGAGATACCACAATTTTGCCAATAACACGTGTACTGGTAATAAACTATCAAACGCTGGAGAATACTTAGCAAGTAATCACAGTGATTAAAAAATATATAAAAACAATAAAAGTATTTCTTTGCAGATTTAGATTATCAATTCATGACGGAATGACAGAAAATAGTAACAGCATTAACATACTTGTCACTATCCAAAAGGTAATGTGTCACGAATGGCTTGTCACCATTTTGATAACCAGTTTATCATGGCCAGCCTTAAAAACACACCAATAACTGATTGTTCCGGACGTTTTTACTGCAGTCTATTCAATTAATGGTGGATTATTATCGTAGTTGGCAACAGATTTACTTTCGCTATCAAAACCGACACCTGACGGCCGTTATTCGTTAATATGACACATTTATTATCTGTACGTTATCTTGGAAATGAAGCTGGCGCCACGACATAGAACATTTACGAGTAATAAGAATAAGTAATCAGTAATTCACATGTTACTTCCGTGATCTCCCACAGCTGGGAGTGCTTGGTGTCGCCCTCCTCTCCGGGAGAGTAAGTGGGACAGTAGAGTGAGCCGGTGTCCTCGCTACGCTTTTCCTCACCGTTCTGAAGAGTATCATCTGCCTAGCCATTTCCAACTATATTGGGGCTTTCAGTCTAACCGTATCCAGCTGAATACTATATATAGTCATTTATATGGATCGACTGCCTATCTGAGCTCCACAGGCCAGTTAGTACGGGGTAAGACGATACTTACTGGAGTACTGACTACCTAACGACCTTCAAAGATCTACAAATGATGGCCTGGACCAACGGCTCAACTTGCTTTTCAAAAATATAAATGCGAGTGTTTGTGGGGATGTATGAATGTTTGTTACTCTTTCACGTCAAAACGGCTGAACGAATCTTCATGAAATTTGGCACAGAGGTAGATTATAGTCTGGAAAAAACACATAGGATACTTTTTTTCTCGATATCACGCGGGCGAAGCCGCGGGCGCCAGCTAGTGTGTAATATATGGGTGGTCACCCATCCACGATACGTCCTAATGATCGAACCGAGTGGCTGTTATTATTTAGCCACGAGCTTCTCTTCCAAGGTGGTAACGAAATAAATATACAAATCTATGTGATTGGGTTCAAATCTGTAATGTTATAAGTCAATAAAACGATAAATACACTAAAATACAGATGACTCTGCAATACTTAGTTATTATTAAAACGGATGGGAAATCATCAAATAACTCCCCCCGCATTGGGCGGAGCGGGGGGATGTCAGGCTTTTACTGACTAAAACCCATCCATGTTCTTTCTTTTACCCTTTGCTCCGGGGCCGCGGTATCTCTTTCAAACAACCCGTAACCCCGGCAGATGGGTATTTTGTTCCGCCCCTTCTTTTTCCCTGCTAAATAGTAGGAAGTGGCGAAGGGTGAGTGTTGTAACGGAAAATTAAAAAAAAAAACCTGCTGCCATTGTGGTGGTAGTCACAAATACAAATATTTAAACTCACATACACAAACAGCCAGACCCGGAACAACTATCTGCTTTCCATACAAATATCTGTTCCGTGCGGGAACCGACCCGCGACACGCAGCGCAGCAGTCGATCGCACATGCAGCCACTGCGCCAACCATGTCGCCTTACATAATTGACGTTCAAAAATGGATGTTTTTGAACCTAATTTGAATAAATGATGACGTTGAATTCTAACTCAATACTCTGTTTTAAAACGAAGTAAAAGAACAAAGTTTATCTTTTCTGGATACATTTGTGTCTATAGAGGTGGTCCCTAACGACGGTTTCGACCGTCGATTGGCTGATTATCAGACTTTTTAATACAAAAAATATGATTACGAGATTATCCAGCTAAGTCAGCAATTGGACCGCTTAATGGACATAAAACTTACTTAGATACATTACACGTCATACTTTATGTACCTACTTACATAGGTATGTACTTGAAAAAAAGTGTAAACAAGATAATGGTATTAGCAGTATTTCACGATCTAGCACGTTTTAAGATAGGAGACTTCAGGGAATATAATTAATCACAATAACGGATTATTTGACTTTTATAACGAATTTTGTCGGAAAAAAATGGATAGCCAAAAAAATCGGTCAAGCGCGAGTCGGACTCGATGGTTCCGTACAAACTTGCGACGTAAACGGACATATCTTTTGACTGCGTAGTTTTAATTTTAACTCGAAACCTCCACGCGTTCCCGAGATAAAGGCTCTTGACAGACAGACGGACGGACAACGAAGAGATCCTATAAGGGTTCCGTTTTAATTTCATTCGGGCTCCATGGCTTCTGTGGTATGCCATGATATAATGTGCTATTTTTTTAATTTATAAAAGACTAGCTTTTGCCCGCTGCTTCGCTCGCGTTAAATTCGGGGTAACACAGTTCCCTTTGCGCCTTATTGATTTGTAATAGCAATGCTAAGTTTTCCCTTTTCTTCCCTCTTTCTCCCTCATTTCGCACTGCTTTTTTAAAAAAAAGTTAGCCTATGTCCGTCTCCTGGTTCCCAACTATCTCTGTACCAAAATTCATCAAAATCGGTTTAGCCATTAAAGCGTGAAGAACAAACAAACAAACTCACTTTCTCTTTTATAATATTAGTAAGGATTATGGTGCCCAGCGATTTCACTCGCTGCTCAGCTTCTAAGAGACGTAGCGTGATGTAATATAGCCTATGATACTCAAAAATAACGTGGCTTTCTATTGGTAAAAGAATTTTCATAATCTGTTTAGAATATCCAAAGATTACCCATACAACCTCACAAACTTGGTAAAGTTTAAAAAAAAACAAACAAACTTGGTAAAAACAAATAAAAGAAAATAATAATTCTTACCCTTACTAATATCATAAAAGCTAAAGTAAGTTTGTTTGTTACGTACCTATTCACGCCTAAATAGCAAAACCGATTTTGATGAATTTTGATACAGAGATAGTTGGGACCCTGGAGACGGACATAGGCTAATTGTTTTTTTAAAGTGAGAAAGAGGGAAGAAACGGGGAGAGATCATCAGGCGGTTTAAAGTTAGCCCAAAGTAACTATGCCACGTGGAGGAAGTCGGGGGCGAAAGCTAGTGATATTATAAAGATGTTGTTTTTAATTTATTTCTTCAAAAAAAACATTTAATAAAAGGTTTCAGCCCGTTTTGGGAGCCGGATCCAAGTTACCTGTGGTTTAGGCTCCTGAGACAGGAGCCGCTTCACAAGGCGCGCCGTATCAAGGAATCACCTTCTGAATCAGGCTCTTGATACAACCGCCGCGCGCCGGACAGCTTAGATAGATGAGTGACAATTACTCGAGGCTACGTATTTTATTTTGAATACAATCATCATTATTTCTTTTATCTACTCCAAGAGACTTTTCTTAGAAAAAAAAAAATATATATTTAAAAATATAAAAATAGGTTTCCGCCGGTAACGGGAGCAGGGTCCAAGCTACCGGTGGTTAGGGCTCCAAAGACAGTAACCTCCTGACAATGCGGGCCGTATCGAGGAGTACTGCCTTCTCAATCAGGCCATTGATCCAACCACCTAAGGAGAGCTTCGACAGATGTTCGTCGAGGGTCTTGGCAATTAAGTCATTGGCCGTTACGACAATCGGCACAATGATAGCCAAGTTCACATAATTATTTGCAGACATAAACTTTGCGAAGTAGAAACTAACATTATTTGATGAATTACAGAAAACTGAGACTACAGAAGTAGGCGTTGTTACAACAGGAATTTTTCAGAGATTATCTTCGTTATCAACAGGTTAGTGTAATTTTATTTATTAAAGTAGCTGTTCTGCTCGGTTCCCGTGAGTAGCAGCGTGATGTCATATAACCTGTGTTACTGAGTAATGTAATGTAGCTTTGTAATGGTGAAAGAATTATTCAAATTCTCACGTGAATCAAACGATATTTTTCAATACACTTACGGATTAATTATTAAGTAACAGAACGAAAAGTATTTTTGTCTTTTGTCAAGACGTATGATTATTTTCCCCCACTCTTTTTAATTCAATTTAATTCAAAAATAAGACATTCAAATACTTTTGAATTTAGAACTCAAATAATTGTGAAATTGTTGTAATAAGTATGAGGGCGCTTTGATGTCAAGAAACGTCAAGGAGGATGGTTAACATTAAAAAAAACCGAGGTTTGACGTTTCTTGGCTCTGATGCAACTCCGGGCTCTCTTGCACACGACCGTCGAAGGAGGAAGCCGTTCGCATCACGCTGAAGCAAGACGTGTTCGGTGATAATAATTGTAATCCTAAGTAAATTGTCACTTAACGTGGTTTAATTTCTCCTTGCCCGCCTACCCACGATAGCTCGGCAATCATAATGAACCCGGACAGATCAGATAATGACCATGAAATTATTTTACAAAATATGATGATATTAAATATGAAGGCTTTGAAATATGCTCCTACTTGCTCTAAAAATAATAATAACGGCTTACTATAGGGATTTGAACAGTTGTTTATTGCTATCTGTGGCGAATCTGAAAAAATGAAAGCCCTCGGTGCAATACATGAGAAAAAAGCACACGTGTGATAATACATTGCATGATGAACCTAATTGTAATAAGAGCCAGTTTTTGGGGAAGTGAATTGAAAAAGTATGTTTGACATTAATATTTAATCGTCGACAACTATTCCATACACCAAAATTAAGTTCAACATGTGTTTTCTTTTATCGTTTATTTGATTTAGTTTAGAAGACATCATCAGTTGATGAATTCTTTTTTTATCGTACTATTATATAAACGATACCTATAATCTGAAGAAGAATTCTGGAGGGGACGGCGCGTACGCAGTCCCCACTACCAAAAATTACGCATCCGAGTTATCCACATTAGGGATAATCGCAGGGGTCAACCTAACCGCAGTGCAATGGAAAGGCCTCGCCCTGGGGGAACCGCCTTTGTGATCACGGTATCCCCTATGCCAGGTAAGTATGAATTCTCTACAGTATTGCGCGAAGGTCATTCGGCCGCGGAGAATCTTAACACCGCGATTCAGAAACGTGACGTAAATGTACAACGCCATCTAGGTTTTAGATGGGAAACTTTTGACTCTGCTATAAAAAGATTGGATTCATAAGGAAAACCTGTTGGTGGCATTGAATGTGTAGTAGATGTCAATAATTATGAAAAAAAAAACGTGTTCCAAAATATTAGGTAAGTAGCTACTTTTAAAAACACCATATAGGTGCTGAAAAACGGAAGTCGGTGGCAAAAAGGTCAATAATGCTAAACAAAGTCACCGAATTCCGAAAGTTAAGTTATTGTTCAGGCTTTAGTTGTCTTTTTGGATGAAAGCTTTCTCTTTTATCTTTTTTAGTTGAAAAAAATACCCAAAAAGATCACTTCAAGTGTGTCTACTAAATTTTTCCTCGATTTCTATAGAATCCCATATATGAGATTCTGACCTGATGATCATGGAAGAATTTCCTTTCAAATAGAACAATAAATTTCCAAATCGGTCCAGGCGTTTTCGAGTAATCGGGGAACATAAAAAAACATTGAGTGGGAGTGGGATTGATTTTAGATTCTTAGATGCTTGTTAACTTTTGTTAGCTTCTTATCTTATTTTACGTTTTATAAAGTAAGCAATGACTTATTGTCAGGCCTGCGCTGTCATCTCATACTTAAGTACTAACGCTGTAACAACAACATTGCAAAAGCAAATGATTTTAAAAGAGTAACCATGGAGTTTCTTGCCGTTTCTTCTCCATAGGAAACGACCAACCCGAACCGAGCACCTTTTCTCGACGTTTTATACATGTAGGGCTATGTGAAATAAAAATATTTTGATTTGATTTGACATTCCAACAAATTGAGAGTTTGTGCCCGAACCAGTTCACCAGAACGGTCATGCCACATTGCATTGATATTGACCAATCAGCACAGACAGGACTATTCTAGCAAATAAACCTGATATTTTGGTGATAGTTTGCCGAGAGCGTCGTGCAATGATTGTTGGCATCACTGTCCCTTATGACGAAAATCTGGTGAAAGCTGGGAAATATAAATAATAAGCATCTTGATTTAGCACATGAGGTTGTCGAGTTGCCACATGGGCTCTGTGATCACTGTACCATAAGTCGTTACGATTATTGGACTATAGCAAAGAGCCTTGAACAACACTCGAGAGGCTCTTGTTGGGTGGCTGGGTCAAGAACTGAATCAACAAAAAGCTCCTGGATACGACGCACAGTGAGTAATAGTACAGTCACACTGGCAGCGTGGACTGTGTACTTGATGCCGTTTGGGGCCAGCCGGGCTTTTTAGCTTTTATGAGAGTTTCGCCACTGATACCGATGGGTCATTTATTTATATAATAATTATGTATATTTATTTATGCATTTATTATAAAACTATTTAACTATAAAAAGAGAAGAAATGAATAAAGGGATTCGAATGAACACTTGAAATGGGATATTTACTATGTTTGTTATTTGTTTTGAGTTTCCGATATTTCGGCGATGTTGCAAATTCCATGATCATAACATATAAGTAAAATGTTAGTAACCATGTCAGTTTAGAGACTGAAATGAATGAATTACAGAAACCTGAGCTACCAGAAGATGAAGTGTAATACGTCAATACGTCTAGTATTGCGCAGAAGTGAAGTCCATTTTGGAAACAGGTTAATGTAAATTCTATCAATCAAAACACTTAGAAGTGGAAAATAAGTTAACCTCAGGAAGTCGGTGACTTTCGTTTGATTCAGCATTTTTTGCCTCACCACGAAGTAAACTTGTTTTCCAATTTTTATTTAGTATTTGCAAAAAAACCTTTTTATTTCAGCCTATTCAGTTGTATCTCACACAGTCTTCTTATCGAATATTAATTATCCATTGCTACTAAAAGATATAATAAACATGTCATCCATATAAATTAGAAGAAAAATGTAATACAAAAGATAATTCATAAACTAACGAAGCAATATAAAATTGAGAACCTCCTCCTTTTTTGAAGTCGGTTAAAAAACCAAAATAATCCTAGGTGTTATAGATGTTCTTGTAGATGATGAAAACTTCCCCATAACTTTCCATCTTTAACAGTCGTTATAGAAAGTCAGTGTCCCGAAAGTCTGAAAACCAGCCATAACAAGGGGTATTATATTACCCTGTACTAACTGGGTTGTGGAGGTCAGATACTAAAATAAAATTCGTGTAAAATACTGGTATTCAGCTGCATCCGGTTAGCCAGTCTAACCGCCGACCCCAACATAGTTGGGAAAAGGCTAAGCAGATGATAATGACTTTCCATCAACATGTAAAATTAATAAGAATTAAATTTGACAATCTTTAATATTTTCTATTAAGTATTCATGAATTGATAATTAATACTAAGTATAATGTATTTTAACAGCTTTTTGGACTTTTGTAGTTCAAAGGAAGAAAATAAATTCAATTAAATTCTACACACATTTAGCTTCATAAAAAATGCAAATTTTGTCTCTTTCTATCTCCCCACTTTCCTAAAATAGGGGGTGGAAGTTTTTATGGAGCATTCCGCAATTTTCATTTTAAAATAAATGAGAAATTAGGGTGAAAGAGGGAAGAAAAGAGAAAACTTAGCTTTGCGGTAATATGGAACCTTGTGGTACACCGATCTTTAATTTTAAACCTATTGGATTGACACCATTCATTTAAATTTGCTGCTGTCTATCAATTTAATACGATTAAACTTAACTGAACGCAAGTTTTCCTAGACTGTAATGTTCCAGTTTGAAAAGTAGTGTTTCGTGGTTTACGCAATCAAATGCTTTTGAGAGGTCATAAAAGATTCTTATGGCATTTTCTGCCTCTTCCCACGCTGTAAATGTGTATTAATAAGGTAACATCGGCGGCAGTGGTACAACGTCCTTTAAACCATACTGTTTCTCATGTAACATTTTATTGGGGTTAAAGTGGTTGAGCATTTAATTAAGCATTACCTTTTCAAACGCCTTGCTTAAACCCGGCAAAATGGATGCGGGTAAATATACCCGCATCACATAATATAACTATAGTCATGGGCGTAGCCACACTGGGGCAAGCTGGGGCGCTTGCCCCACCCTGGCTCTGACCTATAAGGTGCCTAACTAAAAAAAAAAGTTTTTATTAAAAAGGGTCTTTCAAATAGGGCGGGTCGATGTTGACAGTTTGTGGCACCAATGTTGTTTTGGCGGCATTTATCAAATGCATTGTTATTTCTTCAGTTACAGATGCCAAATCATCATGGCAAGTTACACGATTGAGCAGCACGTCCAAATGATAAAACTTTATTAACAAAATGAGTGTTCGATAGTGCAAACGTTGCGCGCATTACGTCCATTTTATGGCAAACGCGGTGGCCCTTCAAAATCGACTCTCCAACGTTTGGTGACCAAATTCGAGACGACTGGTTCGGTAAACAACCAATCAGAATCCTTTATTTGTAAACATACGTGAAGTTACAAAGTGTGAGATGTTACAGATAGGTAGGTAGATCCTCTATGTTTTGCCCAGAGGCGTACCAACCAACACCTTTACATCAAAAGTCACGTGAGAGTGTGCAGGTGACTCCGAGGCAGTCGATTTCTCACCGTGCACAAGAACTCGGCCTTTTGCAGACTTCAACTTGGCGAATTTTGCGTTGGGACTTGGGCCTACACCCGTACAGATCCAACTGACTCAGCAGGAGCTCAAAGTGAATAACCATAGACAACGCCGTTTGTTCGCTAACTGGGCTACAGAACGTTTTGAAGACGACCCCGATTTTGGCCGAAAAATTACCTTTAGCGACGAGGCGCATTTTTGGATGAATGGTTTTGTTAATAAGCAAAATTGCCGTATATGGGACGACCACAACCCACATGAGGTTCACCAGGTGGTAATGCATCCACACAAAGTTACTGTTTGGTGCGGATTTTGGTCCGGCGGCGTCATTGGTCCGTACTTCTTCGAAAACGATGATGGCGAGACCATTACTGTCAACGGCGAGCGCTACAGATCAATGATTATCAATTTTTTTTGGCCTGAATTGAACAATATGGACGTGGACAACATGTGGTTCCAACAAGACGGCGTTACGTGCCACACAGCAAGCGACACCTTGGACGTGCTGCATGAACGGTTCGAGGATAGAGCCAGGGTAGGCCAATTCGTGAATTGGCCACCAAGATCGTGCGATTAGACCCCGCTAGACTTTTTCTTGTGGGGTTTTCTCAAGTCGCAGGTCTATGCCGATAATCCGCAATCAACCGATGCCCTGAAAATCAATATAACGCAGGCTATCGCTCAGATTCAGCCGGATCTATGCAGAAGAGTAATTGAAAATTGGACCTCTCGGATCCGTGCCACCGTTCGAAGCCGCGGTTGACATTTGAACGATGTCGTATTTCATAAATAATGGCATAAATGGGCCTTGCAAATAAAATAATAATTTCTTTAATATCTGACATATAGCTTGTTTTATTCAATTTCAACATCGACTCGTCCTTGTTGAAAGACCCTTTACTAACAACAATCATAATATCCGTAAGAAAGTTACACAAAAAAATTAGTCGACATCAAAAAAAAGTGCGATCAAAACAAAAAGCGCGCACGATTTACCGAACGGGCAAGAAACATAGCAAGTGCAATTTTTACGCTGGGATAAAATTGCATTTCTTTTCTGTGTTTGTTTATTTTCTGTACCTGAAAATATAAACCTCTAAATTTACAGATTAACAAATTGGCATAGGCGCAGAGCCCAAACGGCTCAAGTTACAAAAAAAAATGCCGGGGGGGGGGATAGGTTGACTGCTGCCCCACCCTGAGCCCAAGGCTGGCTACGCCCATGACTATAGTTATTGGTGTCTTTATTATCTCTAGATTTAAATAGTGTTATTACCTTACTGAATTTCATAAGATCCGGAAAGACTCCTTGGTCCACGCACAAATAAAATAAATATTAATTAAGCTTGAGCCACCGTACTTAGGCTTTAGCATGACAAACTTCAGTAGATCCCCATAAATCTTCAGTTAATTAAATTTTGATTTGCTTAAAAGCTCTAATGACAGCAGTGGAGTTAATATGCTTAAATTGAAACTCAAACGGACATGGCGAAACGTTTTCTCTTAAGGCGCAGATAAACGACTTTTAATGATTTTATATTGAACATCACGTCTAAACTTGTAGTCTTATTTCTTTGAAAAAAATACATGTTATACAAGACAATTTTATTCATAATTTGATATGTGAAAATGTGAAATTATATTTTAAAAACATAGTGTAATTAATTTGTAAAGTATTGTCTAACGTGGACAAAAAAACGATAATCACGCAAAAACTATGGGGCGTATTTACATGAAACTTTAATCATATAAAAGACAATTTAATGACCCATATTTTAGTATACGGCTTTTATTTGTATTGTGTTTGATAAATCAAGGTGGGTTGTTTTTTCGAATAATCTTGGTGCGCGTTGAAGCGGGGCTCTGGCGGGCGACGGGCGGCAGTGTATGGCTGACTACTGTCACGGTTAGACGCAGTTAATGTCGCCTTAATAAGTCAATGGAAATTAAGGCTTTTTTTGCGGATGTGAAATCATCAAATAACTTCCCCCGCTCTGGGCGGAGCGTGGAGTATCAGACTTGTACTGACTAAAACTCAGTCATGTTCTTTCTATTGCCCTTTATGGTCTGGTAGCTTTTTTCGAACAACCCGCAACAACAAGCAAGGCTGAGGAATTAAACGTTTCAGTAGTTTTAAGTGGGATAATACTAAAGAAACCTACCAACTCTCGAGCAACTTCGATTTTAGTTATTAAAAGACCATTTGTGCAGTCTCTAGTGTGATATGATTATTATATTTTTGTTCCGATCAGCCGTTTAATCGTAAAAAGGTAACATACACACAAACAAACCAACATACGAACAAACAGAGTTACTTTCACATAATTATATTAGTACTAGCTTTGTGCCCAGCGGTTAGACCCACCGCTGAAGAGGGCCACCTTTATTATTGAAGGGTATGAAAAATAGATCACGACCGATTCTGAGACCTATTGAATATATGAGGAATACATATATAAGAAGAGAGGAGGAGGCATATATAATTTAATAAAAATCGCCAAAGTCGTTTCGGAGGGGTATAACAACTAAAACTGTGACACGAGAATTTTATATTATGAACAATTAAGATGGATAAAATATTTATTTGTATGGATTTCTTGCTCGAAGCCATACATCATTGTATGTCCTCAAGAGATAATAAACAAAGCATTTAGACAAGACCTTATTAACCAGTGGTCGTCCACCACTCGAACTAAACGTTTTAAAATTAATCATCAGCTCAAAGATTTATCTTATCAACATAGCAATATCACTTCGATTACTTGATAACAAAAGCCTTTGTCCATCTGCTGTGCCGTGGTGTGAACGTGTCGATAAGAACAATGAAAATCGGAATATTATAAAAACTTTTCGAAGTAGGTAAAATTTATCAATCATGAATGAGTTACAGAAAAGTGAGTTAACAGAAGATGAAGAGGTTACAACAGGAGTTAGGCAGAAATGGTCTCCGTTTATCAAACAGGTTCGTGTCATTTTATTAATTAGAAACTCTCAAAATTCGGTTTTAATTCTTATTTGTTTTAATGAAAACAAAAATAAAACCTGGTATTATTGATGATTTTGTGGTGAAAATATTTTCCTTCAACATGTAAAATTAATGAGGATGACAGGATAGGAATAAGAATAATTAGTAAATTTTATTTTTAATCAGTTGTACTCAGAGGTTTCACCCACTGTTCGGCTCTTAAATCAAATTATATAGCGTGATGTTATATAGAAAGTTATATCCTGATCATTCAGCTTTCTATCGGTGAAAAAATTACTAAAATCAGTCAAGTAGTTTCGGACCCCATTCGGTACAAAACAAACAAACTAAAAATCTTTCCTCTCTATATCAAGTATAGATACAATCATCATCATCATTTTTTCCTCTCACAAAACTAACATTAACATTTCACAAGTCTGACACTCATTTCCACAGTGGAATCATTAATTTGAGGATTTCCAATCAAAAAAAAAAATCGTTTTGAGCAATATTTTTCAATGTTCTCGAAATCGGCTCTAGCGAACAATGTGCGGGTTTTTATTTTTTTTTCGGGTGGGAAATCATCAAATGACTTCCCCCGCTCTGGGCGGAGTGGGGGGGCATGTTAGACTTTTACTGACTAAAACCCACCCATGTTCCTTCTATTGCCCTTTACGTTCCGGGGCCGCGGTATCTCTTTCGAACAACCCGCAACCCCGACAATGTGCCGGTTAAGGGTGTTTTTAATATCGTGCGGATTTCATCACGTTTGCGGGATTGCTCCGCATGCAGAAAATTTTTAGCAGCGTGAAATATCCTCCGCCCCAGCGTATTCCTCGCATTACAATAAAAAGTTGTATGAAAAAAATGACGTGGTTACGCGCAATCCCGCATGCGTGATGAAATCGGTCTAGTCAGTTCGCATGGGTTGGATAATTCATTTTCTTGTAAAATACTGATATTCAGCTGCATCCGGTTAGACTGGAAGCCGACCCCAACATAGTTGGGAAAAGGCTAGGCAGATGATGAGTCGCCGAATTACGTAGCAATTTGAAGTTATCAAATTGCAATGTAATTCGGCGAGTGCCTACCAAAAATGTATATATTTATGCAAGAAAATTGTCTAAATATTATGGATATCCTCATAACTATAAATTAACTGCTTGTACAAATCTGTTAGTCAAAATCTCAAAGATAAAAGTTTTTAAACTAAAATGATCATTAACACTATTAATAACGTTTGAAACTGTCAAACATGGTAAATATTCCCTTTAAACTCTTATTGAATTCTCAAAGGAGATTAATTACTGACACTTAACAATATTCACTATCTTGTCTAATCATCACCATCTTCCTGCCCTTAACCCATGTTACTTGGGTTCAGCGGAACACGTGTTTTCCTTCAATCTTAGCTGTCAACCGACAAGCTATCATTTAGGTACTCCTCTCTTTCATTCCTCTCACAATCGAATCGGTCTGTCTTTTGTTTAACCTATCATCCATCAGTATTTATATTCATTACTATTTTAGTTAATGCGACTCATCCCATCTCATCCATATTCATATATTCATACAAATACAGACGATTTCCTTTCATTTTTTCTATAGCTGGAGCGAGTCCCGTCAAATGTTAATCTAATCATCACTAGTTTCAGCGTATTGTTCCGCGTTATAAAACACGTTGCCATATTAACATCTCACAGCTCCAAATAAAAGCGTTATTGTGTCACATTTCCGACTCGTTACCTGTTGTCTTTGCTTATCTCACTAATTAGTCTTATCACCAGATGTTCTTGATCTTTTGTGATCGTCATTATGACTTTGAACGGCATGCCTATTACTTGTCTTCATTTCATGTACCTATGCAGAATATTTCAACAGGTTGAGGAGCTCGTGGCTAAATAATAGCAGCCGCTCGGGTCGATTTTTAGGTTAAGCCGCGCTTGCCTAGGTTGGTCTGTGGATGGGTGAGCAACCGTTACATACCGAGTTTCCTCCGTGCCTCGGAAAGCACGTTAAGCCGTTGGTCCCGGCTGTCATTTGAAGATCTTTGACAGTAGTTACAGGTAGCCAGTGTTCCGAAAGTCTGACAACCAGTCTTACCAACGGGTATCGTATTACCACTGGGTAATACGATACCCGTTGGTAAGTTAGTACTGACTAACTGGGTTGTGGAGGTCAGATAGGCAGTCGCTTCATGTAAAATACTGGTATTCAGCTGCATCCGGTTAGACTGGAAGCCGAACATACATAGTTGGGAAAAGGCTAAGCAGATAGTGATGATGATGATGAGAGTATTTCAACAGGTTAGGCAATGTTCCCTTACCTCCGCCATTGCCGTTGGTCCAGATTGTCATTTGTAGATTTTTAACATTAATTACGGGTAGTCTGAAGCCTGCAAGTCTGACAACTGTCTTACCAAGAGACACCTTACCTACTTACTGGGCGGTGGAGGTAACACAGGTAGTCACTTGCAATATAGTGAAACCAGGTACAAATCTTCGACTGTTGATATACTGCACAAAGCAAAAAATAACCTTTTTCTCAAGTAGTTCATGTACTTAAATAATAATGATTTACATCAAGTACGCTATTGTTTTCCATTATTGCTCAAAGTCAAGATTATCTCGCAACAGCTAAACTAATGAATGAAGATTGATCGCTCAATAATATATGTCAAGTATCTATTATAATCTTTGCACATGCTTGTAATGGGGAAAATTCTGCAGTCAATAACAAAATCTATATGTAGGTAGAATACTTAGAAACCACGTAAACTTGGGGATTTTAATAACTGTATTTGCGGTATGTGGACACAATTTTGACGATGATTGAGAATTAACTGTTATTAACGGGTTCACCCCCTTCACCAATTTTCGACTTCGTTAAGGAATATGTGACCAGGGGTTGTAAAATAGAAAATAATACGAATTACGTTAAAATTCTTAAAATGGTCGTCGACGCAGTTAAAATTATGAATTGTCACTTTTTGATCTTTTTACGAATGGTAATTCATTTTATTAACCTATTATGATTCTGCTTAAGCTGCCATTTTAGAGTCCCAGACCGACGATTGCCAAATCACAGGTCTCAAGTTCCAAGCCTAGACACGCAACCCAAATTTTTCGGATTATGGATGTTGTATAATTAATAAATTAATTTAACTTTACTGTTAATGTTGAATGTTTAGATGAATGTGTGGAGTGAAAAGAATGGATAAAGTAAGGAATAAGTATATTAGAGGAAGTTTGAAAGTTGCGCCTGTTACAGAAAAATTGAAAGGGAGTCGTTTGTCTTGGTATGAACATGTAATGAGGAGGGAAGAAGCACATGTGACTAAAAGAGTGATGGATCTGAATGTTGATAGACGGCAAACGAGAGGAAGGCTAAAGAAAAGATGGATGGATTTTGTAAGGGGAAAGTAATAGTAAGGAGAAAGGAGTAAATGATGCCGTGGCGTCTGATAGGGGAGAATGGAAGAAAAAAACGTGTTGCGCTGACCCCAAATAGAATGGGACAAGGGCAGGAAAATTATGAATTTAACTTTTACTGTTAGTCTTTATTGTCCGACTGCTGCTTCCAGTGCTGATTCAGGGCTACTGTGGACCACTGGTCAGTGGTTTGGTCCAGTTAGTCCTGATTATTTTCTACATCTGCTGTAACGCCTTCTAAATTAACCTTTGCCATGTTAATTCCTGAAACTGATCCTATCATATCAAGGCTTGGCATAAAACATGACGTACAATCATTTACACAAAAATCGTGTTGTTTCATTGACCAGTATCATGAATCAAAATTAATAGATGTCGAGATAAGATGGTATCGCTCACTATGTACTTGCCCTTATCAATATTATCCCAAGGTATCATATCGTAAATGCGTAATTTTCTACTCTTATCACTTGACGATCAAATGATTGGTACTTTGAACGTAATTAACAAACAGTTGGTTTTGTTGCCATGCGTATTTTTTAGGCTTAGTGCCTACGCAGTAATCCTCATATTTCAATTCCCTGGAAGCTGGCTAAGTTGTTGATCCTGGCTGTCATTTGTAGATCTTTGGCAGTCGTTACTGGTGATCAGTGGCTTGAAAGCCTGACAACCAGCCTTACCAAGGGGTATCGTATTACCCAGTACTAAGTGGGTTGTGGAGGTCAGATAAGCAGTCGCTCCATGTTAAATTCTTACTAATATTATAAAAGCGCAAGTGAATTTGTTTGTTACGTCTTCACTCCTAAATGGCCAAACCGATTTTGATGAATTCTGTTACAGAGATATACCTGGAGACTGGAGACGTACCTACACGTACGTAAAAGGGGAGAGAAAGATATCTTTTTTTTCGATCATCACACGGGTTTAAGTTAGCGTTAGCCCAAAGTAACTATGCCACGCGGACGAAGTCGCGGGTGGAAGCTAGTAAATAATAGTTCCATCTATCTGTCGATCTATCACCGAAAACAATTTGCGTTAAGTATTGATAAATTTATCTACTACTAATTATTAAACTACTATGTTTTTAGGTAAGTATATGTCGAATCAAATTAACTGATTTGTAGCATGATGATAATTTTTAAAGTGAGGGTAAACATGTTTTTATATTATGTTGTGTCATCATCTGCCTAGCCTACCAACTATGTTGGGGGTCGCCTTCCAGTCTTACCGGATGCAGCCAACTACCAATACCAAACTATCTGACCTCCACAACCCATTTACCTAGTGGATATTCTTGTCTAACTTGGTGATTCTCATATTCTGTCATTTAAATATCAATGCGATCTGTGATGGAAATCCATTGCTTCTGGCAATACTCCATTCAACACATTATCATCAATAATAACTTTGATAAAATGATCAATGTTTCAGTTTCCTTGCCACGTTTTGACTAGGCTTTCAATAATACCAATTTTATTTAAGACTGCGTCTTAACAAACGAATAATTAGATAAAATATATCTAATCTTAAGATCGTAATTATTTTTTTAAAAATAACTCACTAACTTCTAGCAATGTATTTAAAAAAGTACTAACTAATCTTTTGAATCCACTATATCTAATCGAATATGCACTTGTTATGAAACAGCACTTCACCTTTGTAAAGTCGGTTAAGGTTAATTAATCAGTTTTCTTTTATTTTATCAAAAATGTAGAAAAAATAATGTAACTAAACGTACAGATGATTATGTCAAATAATATATTATTTAATAATAGCTTCAACCCGCGACTTCGTCCGCGTGGCATAGTTACTTTGGGCTAACGCTAACTTTAAACTGCGTGATGATCGAAAAAAAAACTTTCTCTCCCCTTTTCTGCCCTCTTCCTCCCACTTTTCTCACTTTTTAAAAAAATAAATAGCCTATATCCGTCTTCAGGGTCCCAACTATCTCTGTAGGCGTGAAGACGTAACAAACTCACTTTCGCTTTTATAATATTAGAAAGGATAGTAAGGATGTTACAGCAAATTGTAGTAATAGTACATTACAATTTTCTATAACAATTGTAGATATAATGAATGTTACGAAAACCTATACGACAAACATGACAGGCACTGGTTCTCTCCGCCATTGCTATCTTTGTCTTGTTGTAGACCATACCTGGGAATAGGGTTCCCACCTTTTTGCAGGAAAAAAAGTACATTGTATCAAAATAAAGTACTTTTTATTCCGCTTTAATACGAGAACCGTTTGAAAGTATTCTTCTCATTACTTTCAGCCAATTTTAACAAATCCACAGCATCTTTACATTTAATATAAAATAAAATAAAATAAATACATATTTTGTCGTTCTGTTCTTATACGCAAAAAAATGCTTACAACGAACCTGTTTCTGTATATTATTATGTCAAGAGAAATCAAATGCCGCTAAAGAAAGTATTTTCGCGTACTTTATAGTTGGTATAAAGTATAGAGTACAATTACCTGAAATAACGTACACTCCTAAGTACTACAAATTTTATAAATACGAATGTTTGTGAGGATGGCTGTATGGATGTTTGTTACTCTTTCACGTCAAAACTGCTGAACGGATCTTATGAAATTTGGCACAGAGGGAGATTATAGTCTGCAATAACACATAGGATACTTTTTTTTTTAATTTCCCATACGTGAAAAAGAACCCGTCTTGACGTAAAACCCATTCATGATCCTTCTGTTGCCCTTTGTGTTCCGGGGCCTCGGTATCTCTTTCGAACAACCCGCAACCCCGGCAGGCGGTGGTCCTGGCAGGCCCCTCTGCTTTGCTGACATCTCTATGAGGCGCGCGTGGAATACGACAGCGCCGCCGCGCGCCGCCGTCGTTCGCTAGTTCGCCGTTGTTCATTTACATTGTTAATCTGTATCTTATAATTGATTACAATGCATACACGTGTTCGCACTTGTGTGCTTAGCTTAGAAATTTTCCTAAGGTCAGCTATCAGCGATACTTACCAATGTATTTCTCGAAGAAAAGTAAGCCTTTCGGGTATTACGTAGTATGTTATTATAACAGCACATTACTCTTACATTTCTAGGCTTTCGTCACAGCGAGTGTGTCGACGAACATCATAGCTCATGGCGGCGTCATCGGCTTCTCAGCGATCCTGATCCCTGCTCTGCGTCTCCCAGAGTCCGAAATAAAAGCCACAGCCAGCGAAGAATCATGGATAGGTAAACATACTTAAAATAAACATAGATGCTAGAAGTTCTTTTGATTTAGACTCTCCACAATAAAACGACGCAGTCTGTCTCTTGTTGCCCTCCACGTAATGACGCCCTCAGCCAGTCTTAACCACGAACTGAAAGCTACTTAGTCTCACGCAGTGAGCCAAATCGCATTATGCTCTGTTTTCACGAAGCAAAACCGTTTATTTCTCTATTATAACCTGCTTCCGCCCGCGACTTCGTCTGCGTCGCATAGTTACTTTGGGCTAACGCTAACATTAACCCGCGTGATGGTCGAAAAGAAAAACTTTCTCTCCCCTTTTCTTCCCTATTTCTCCTCCTTTTCTTACTTTTTTTTAGCCTATGTCCGTCTCCAGGGTCCTAACTATCTCTGTACCATTTAGGCGCGAAGACGTAATAAACAAACAATCAAACTCACTTTCGCTTTCATAATATTAGCAAGGATGGGCTCACTCTTGTCCTCAATCTTGGCTATGGACAGAGTGGACGGAGAGAAAGTTTTAAATACGTAGTCTCGATTATAGACTGTATTGTTGAGATGTTACTATCGATAATGTTTTATTGCAGGTTTAAAAAGATCTGAGAATTCCAAAAATATGTTTTAAAATAAAAACTAATGTAAAACACTGTATTTTTCCAGCCGCAATCATCGGCTTCGCGCTCATCACCGGCAACATTATCATCACCCCCCTCATGGGCTTCTACGGCAGGAAGACATGCCATCTATTGACCATATTGCCAGTCCTCCTCGGCTGGTTCATCCTACTCTTAGTGAAAAACGTGGCAGGTCTCGTCGCAGCCAGGTTTATACAAGGTATTGCTATGGGCATGCTGGGACCTCTTGGCTCCATCATCATAGGTGAAATGACAGACCCAAGCAATAGAGGAGCATTTCTTGCTTGCGTTTCGTTGTCATTGACAACAGGAGTGTTGTTCTGTCACAGCCTAGGCACATTCCTCAGTTGGCAGCAAAGCGGCTTAGTGTGCTCCTTCATCACATTCACAAGTCTCTGCCTCATAATTTTTACTCCAGAATCACCATCGTGGCTGATCTCAAAAGGACGGATATCCGAAGCGAGAAGAGTCTTCATTTGGTTACGTGGAAACGGGCAACAACAAATAGATGAACTGGAAAAAATGATATTAGCTCAGAGGATAGCAAGCAAATCCTCTGTGATGGAAAAGAATCTGTCATTCTGCGCAAAGATAAAATGGAAATTGAAATATTTCAGACGTTCAGTTAAGAAGCCGGAATTTTACAAGCCTATTATTATAATGGTGTTCCTGTATATGATGTTCCAGTTCGCTGGTATCAATATCATCAGTTCCTATGCTACTGATATTATTAGCCAGGTTGTAGGGCCTGAAGCCGATGCCAACTTCATAATGGTTGCTTTGGACATCGAGAGACTTATCCTCAACCTTTTTGCTGTATACCTGATGAAGACTATGAAGAGACGGACTCTGTTATTTAGCACTGGGTTGATTTGCATCTCCTCTTACATTGCAAAAGGATACTATGTCTATGCGAAGCAAAGAGGCGAGTTGCCAACCGAAAGCCAGTGGCTTCCAATTGCTTTGATAGCAATTTACATGTTCTCATTAACTATTGGTATCTCTTCGATACCGTTCGCGGTATCTGGGGAGATATTCCCCTTGGAATACCGTGCTTTAGGCAGTGGCATCAGTATCCTTGGTTTATCATTGAATTATTTTGTGGCTCTTAAGTGTTTCCCGATGTTGACGAGTTCTATCGGTTTATCGCAAACGTATTACTTGTATGCTGCTGTGGTTACCTTGTGTATGGTGGTAGTTTTTGTGATGATGCCAGAGACAAAAGGCAGGACGTTGCAAGAGATTGAGGATGGTTTCCGAGGACTTTCTCCAGGAGACGCAAGGCTTACGGAGCCTCTGAGCGAACCGAAGAGAGAACTAATGATGCGCAGAGTTAGTTCTGTTATAATGTATTAAAAGGTATAGAAATTCAGCAGAGATTTGAAAAATAATTGGGAATTAGAAACAATTTGCAGTGTTACTGTTACTCAATAAGACGACGAATTTAAATCGGCTCTTATCTATCTAACTAATAAGTTAATTTTACGTTATTTATGAATTGTGAAATTCAATCTCAGATAAGTGAATAAAACTATTTTTACTTCAAATCCGTTTATTTATCTCATAACTATGCTTTAACACTTTCAGTGCCCCAGAAAGGCTTAATGTTACTGGTTTATATTTTGGCTTAACGCGCCGCGCAGCTTTGTTTTTTTGTTTGCTCTAGATACTATAGTGGATATTCGTCAGAAACATCACATATAGCAGAGTACGAGTAAAAACTATTTGTGACAAAGCTCAATCAAGTGTGTCACAATCACAATGTCTAAATTGCAAGTATCCCAACCGGAAAACTTCTTCCTAACACTTCTTGAATCAATTGTAGTTAAACCAATGAAACCGTCTTTCAAATGATCCCATTTGATCAGGCGGATCTGCAGCAAGATCGTAGGACTCTTCATGTATGATAGGTTTCACAAAGATTGCCACCCACTTCAATATACTGTGCCGGAGCACTGAACGTGTTAAATAAATCCACTCCCTCCCTCTGCGCCGAAGTAAAGCATATCCTATAGGCTCCCGTCTCTCTTCATCCACACTCTACTTTCTTCAGCTCTAACATCTTCTCCCCTTCATGTAACTCAACCTGCCCAATATCACCTTTAATGCCTTTGAAATGACACTCGATCTCGTATAATGTCTTTCCTTTGGTTTCCGGTAATAAGTAGTAAAGGAACATCCCACAGACTGCGATGCAAACTCCGTATACACAGAAGGTGCCCCTAACACCAATCTGCTCGAAAGAAAATGGTGCGGTTTTGACCACGACGAAGAACATGATCGAAAGAAACATTCCAGAAATTCCACTTCCTAAACTCCTGTATTCTAGAGGAAAGACCTCTCCAGCGATAGCCCAGGGGATCGGTAGTATGCCTAAAGTCTTGCCAAAGATGTACACTAGGGTCGGTATGACTGGAGTCCATTTGTAATCATCGGGTATGTAGCCAAAATCTCTTAGGTAGAGAAGAAGTGAAGCAAGTAGTAGGGATATAACACTGATGTTGATTCCAAGGAAGAGGACAGTTCTCCTATTGAGTTTGTTGACCACAACGCACGACAGGCAGGCTGTCACAAATCTGACCACATCCACCATCAGCATGCTGACATTGGAGTCAATGGCTCCGGCACTGACTTCCTCCATCATAGGGACAGTGTACGATGGAACTACCGTCATCCCAGATATCTGGAACAGCACGAACATAAACATCATGATGATGGTTGGCTTATAGAACTCTGGTTTCCTGACGATCTGTCTGTACGCTTGCCATCTAGATCCTCTTCTTGTTCCAGTAGGTTTCTTCTGACTGTTAAGGAGAATTTCCAATTCTTTCTCTGAACTAGGGTCGTAACCTCTGAACCAATGGAAAGACTTCCTGCATTGCTCCGTTTTACCTACTGACGCTAAATATGGTGGAGTTTCTGGTGATAAAGTGACTAGGATGAAGGACATGACGTATACGCTTCCACATGCGAAACCAGCTGCTCTCCAGTACAGCAAGGTGCCGAAGACGTGCGCGATCAGCATCCCCGTGGCGAAGGAGAAGGCGATGGTTGCCAGGAAAGCTCCTCGGTGTTTGGGAGCTGAGTACTCAGCTATGGAGACTGGTGCAGCCGCCGCTTGGATGCCCATGCCGAAACCCTGGAATTTAAAAATATACATTTTACTATTTTCATCACGCCTGATTTACTGAAGGGTTCAGTAGAGGTCACGTCATTTGTGCTAGTTGTTGAAGTACCATGTAATTGGAGAGGTGGGGGGATGCCAGTAATCGTACACAAATACGACTCGACCCGGGGATCAAACCCAAAATTGAACACTTGCGAACACTAGAACTTAAAACAACGACTCTGTCGGGTTTAATGGAATTTCTGTACACAATATGTTTAGTTATACTTGTGCTCCATTTTTTTTTTTGAAACGATGCTTTAATCTATGAATTTCTCCTGTATCGTGGGTGTGTTTACAAACATTTAAACTCACAACCCGGAACCTGTAGGTCATACAAATATTTGTTTCGTGCGGGGATCGAACCCGCGACACGCAGCGCAGCAGTCGATCACTCAACCACTGCGTCAACCATGTCGTCATTGGTGTACCTAATTTGGCGTTCCAGTGCGATGAAAAAGTTAAAAATGATGATCTGTCTTAGCAAATTCAAGTAGATTATTATGTAAGCCTACTAAACATTAACATATATGCCTCATTTATCAACAACCGATCGCAAAACTACTTTTCAATTGAGCAAACCACGCGACTACCATGAACTGATACACTTTACATGGTCTTCATAAATCTGGGTCAAGTAGCTGCTCATCAAAATGAACTTAGTTTATTGGTAGCAATTGTTTTTATTGGCAATAAACATTGACAATAGTGTGTTCTAACACCAAACGCGTCAGAACACGTGTGATTGGGAAGGCCAGTGATGATGGCAAAATGGGAGTGGGGAAAAAGACGTATGCCAAGGAAATAGATATAAAAACCGGCCAAGTACGAGTCGGGCTCGTGGACGCGGGTTTTTGTGTCAGATACAAAAAGACCCATAGAGCAACTAAGGTAATCCTTACTTAATAGGTATTATAAAAGCGAAAGTGAATTCGTTTGTTTGTTACGTCCTCACGCCTACATGGCTAAACCGATTTTGAGGAATTTTGGTCCACAGATAGTTGGGACCCTGGAGACGGACATGGCAATTTTTTTTAAAGTGAGATAAGGGGGAAAAAGAGGGAAGAAAAGGGGAGAGAAAGATTTTTTTTTAGAAATATTAGCGTTAGCCCAAAGTAACTATGCCACGCGGACGAAGTCGCGGGCGGAAGCTATAAGTCAAATAACTTATTCCATTTACCCTCTGCACAAACAGTTTCACAATATTAGCGGAGCTAATTTTTTGCGAATAATCGCGTGAAAACCGTCGATGTGAGCTTGCACAAACATCCGCGACGCACTGTATCATGAAGAAGCTGTGATAACTTGCATATTATATATACCTGTAAAGATCTACTGATCAGCAACGCTGCAGGCCCTCTCGCCGTAGCCAGCAGCGCCCACCCTCCAAGAGTTGGCAATGTGCTGAGCTGGTTGGTCAGCTTCCTGCCAAGCTTCTGAAGACTGAAGGGAGCTACTATGATGCCGGATATCAACGCTAGGCCCAGGATTGATGCTGGAAACGAGAAAATGTCGTCAGTAAAGTAGTCAAAGTAGTTATTTTTGGTTGGAATCACATAAAACATCTCTCATAAGCTTGTGGCTAAATAATAGCAGCCGCTCGGGTCGATCTTTAGGTTAAGCCTCGCTTGTCTGTGGATGGGTGACCACCCGTTACATACCGAGTTTCCTCCATGCCTCGGAAAGCACGTTAAGCCGTTGGTCACGGCTGTCATTTGTAGTTCTATGACAATCGTTACGGATAGTCAGTGTCCCGAAAGTCTGACAACCAAAATAGAAGGAACATGGGTGGGTTATAGTCAGTATAAGTCTGACACTTCCCCCGCTCCGCCCAGAGCGGGGCAAGTTATTTGATGGTTTCCCATCCGCATAAAAAAGCGCCCATAACAAAAGAGTATCGACATTTATTATCTAATGAAAATACAAATTGCAATAGTCTAAAAAGCAATGAAATACGGTGAAATACCGAAACATTATCTGTAGGTACAAAAACAATACGATAGTGTCACCAAGTCACTCACTTTGTTTACTAAACATGTATGAATACGCCATTTTTAGCATAGTAACAGTTTTTGGCCCAGAGGTTAAGGGCTTCTCCTCTCATGCATTGCGTGTTAAATAAATTACCCTATGTCCGTCTCCAGGGTCCCAACTATCTCTGTACCAAAATTCATTAAAATCGGTTTTATAGGGGGGTTCGTTAAAGAAAGGCGGTTTGCGGTAGTTACACAGGTTTACTCGTACACCACACAGCTTTACATATTACAATAGGTCACATTTCTACATAGATTTAAGTCTCAACACGAATCAGGCGGAGCGCGGAACCATGACACTCCTTGCTACCCGCTTGCTTCTCTGTCACTCTCCGAGGCCTACTAAAAACAGTGGCCGGAAACGGAAGAAAGCATGAACGATTCGTATCGAAAGTTCTAGAACCGTCATCGACCAGGAGTCCCATAGTTCCGCTATCCGCCACCAGATGGCTGACCTTTTACCAATTAGTGTTGCCTGTACCGGGCAGGTTTAACACCCCTATTCCTCCGATGAGGGAGTTTACCCGTGCCCACAGGGGATCCCGCTATAGTTTTAATTTTTTTGTATTTTTTTTAAAACTGGTTTATGAGGGAGAAAGAGGGAAGAAAAGGGAAATCTTAGCGTTGCTCTTACAAATCAATAAAGCGCAAGGGCAAAAACTGCAGGTTGCAGGTACCAGCAAATCAGGAAAGGGGTACTGTGTTATACCGAATTTAGCGCGAGCGAAGGCCCTTGTCTAGTAGTGGGACAGTTATATCCGAGTGTGATACGTGACTTAGAAAAGTGTAACACCTAATAACACGTCCCCGTAAGTTTACGAATACGAAACACTTAACAACGAATGCACGCTACCACGAAAAACTTAACGCCGTAGCAATGTGATCTCGAATAACGAAATCTCTAATGTTCCCTTTTTCGAAACACTTAACAAGGAATGCACGCTACTACAGTATAAATTTAACATATTGTAACAGTTGTGCAATATCTACGTGACAATTAATTGTTGACACTGAAAAACTATCACGTCTGCTCGACTTTACAATAAAAACAAAACCGGCCAAGTCCGAGTCCGACTTGCGCACGAAGGGTTCCGTAAAATAATCTATGAAAACGGTAAAAAAAAACCTGTTTGTTTTATGGACACCCTTGGATATTTATCGGGCCGCTATTACAAAATATGCTAAAAAACAGAATAACTGTTAATAGGATTTTTTTAAGAGAAATTCATCATCTGTGATACATCGAAATTTCATCTGTCTAACTATCACGGTTCATGAGAAACAGCCTGGTGTCAGACGGATGGATAGGGGAGCGGACGGACAGCGGGTACGAACCCTAAAAAATAGCAGGAACTGGCATGTGCGTGACCACAATAATAACATGAATATTTTTATCTACATGAGTAGATGTTAATAACAACTAAATCTAGTTTCATTTATCACGTATTGAAAAAACTAAATTATTATACAGTAGGCGATGGCATTGTATAGTACAGGCCTATATAATAGTGCTAATTGAAATAAATACAAATCCTTTGTTGTGTTATTAAACCTTGACATTTAAATAGTGAAAGCTCATTATGTAACACGTTCTTGAAACATCAGTATTGTAGTGACTGGATACTACTACTTTAACACGTTAACTGCCATGTCAGTCCAAGGGCGGATCCAGCTTTTATATCAGGGGGGGGTCACCATGTCGCAGACAGCTTGTCTCCGTAGTCTAGTTCGGATACATATAGCTATACTTAATATTATAACGGAACGTGAAACTTTGTTTGTCAATTTTTCACGTTCAATGAAACCGCTAAACGGATAGGATTTCATGGGGTCGATTGCATTGGTCTTCCACTGCAGCGGAGTTACCTAGTCGCAGACGGAGTCACTGTCAAATTCTATTTTAATTTAATGGGTGCACACTGAAGAACATTACAAACTTATATGATGAAATGTATTCTTCGTTTGTGTCGTCTCGCAAAACGCCTTATAAGTTCCTCGTCATCTATATTAATTTATTGACTTGTGAACGTGCAAAAGAGCTAAGCCCGTCAGGCGGTCTTCTGCCAAGCCAAGTTTTGTCGCTTCTTAGTGTGTAAAAAGACTTTTCCGCCGTTGCAACACTAACGGGTAGTGTCGCCAGAATACACAAAAAAAAACTTCTTATGTTGGGATCAAGTCTTTATCACATTCAAGTTCAAGTTACGAGGGTCGAAATGGCCAGCGGAATGTTTTGATTTCGCTGCCATTTCACTTTGCAAAGCTGGTAATCATTTATAATCATTGACACGAGTAGTCTAGTAATCTTAACTAATATTATAAAAGTGAAAGTGAGTTTGTTTGTTACGTCTTCACGCCTAAATGTCTAAACCAATTTTGATGAATTTTGGTACAGAGATAGCTGGGACCCTGGAAACGGACATCGGCCAATAGGATTTTTTTTTAAATCGAGAAATGAGGGAAAAAGAGGGGGCGCGTTCTTTAGGGCGGCGCGCCGCCCACTACCTGAACGCGCCCCAAAAGGTGGTAGCCATTAGGCTGATCCGGGGCTACCGCACTATCTTCGACGAGGCAGCGAGCCTCCTTGCCGGATTGCCACCGTGGGATCTGGAGGCGATAGTCCTCGCGCGCCTGTTTGAGTGGCGCGCGGAGGCACTACACCGGGGGGAACTCCTCTACCGTGGCAAATTGCCGCTTAGAGGACAGACCTCCGGTGCGATCTCATGGTGGCATGGAGAGAGCGACTGTCGCAACCCCGTGCAGGGTACGCCACAATAGTGGCGGTAAGTCCCCTCTTTGAAGAGTGGCTGGAGAGGCGCCATGGCGTCCTCACCTACCGCCTGACGCAGGTCCTCACCGGACACGGAATTTTCGGGAGGTTCCTGCACATAATTGGGCGGGAGGAAACGCCCGGGTGTCACCAGTCACCATTGTTATGATCGATGATCAGACAGTGGCGGTCTGCCCAGCTTGGGCGGAGCACCGCCGTGCCCTTGTAGATGCGATTGGCGGCGGCGATTTCTCGCGTCCGGCCCTGGTTCAGTCCATGATCCGGAGCGAGAGGGAATGGGAAGCGGTCACCTCTTTCTGCGAAGCAGTCATGCTAGTGAAGGAGGAGGCCGGGCGTTTGAGGAAGAGAACCTCAAACCAACCCAGCCGCCGCGGGAGACGCCCCGGGCGCCGGGCGCCGCGAGACGACTCCCGGCCACCGTAGATGCGGGCCTGTGGACGGTGAGCAATGGGTAGCTCACCGTCCGTCCGTTTATTGACGACAGGCCGTGCCGACGGCGCGTTCGTGTTTCACGGGCGCCTCAAAGAGATGTCAGTAAAGCAGAGGGGCTTGCCAGGGCCTCCGCCTGCCGGGGTTGCGGGTTGTTCGAAAGAGATACCGCGGCCCCGGAACGTAAAGGGCAATAGAAGAAACCCACCCATGTTGGGTGGGTTTTAGTCAGTAAAAGTCTGACACGCCCCCCCGCTGCACCCAGAGCGGGGGAAGTTATTTGATGATTTCCCAACCCAAAAAAAAGGGAGAAAGAGGGAAGAAAAGTGAAAACTTAGTTTTGCTATTACAATAAATAAGGCGCAAGGGCAAAAACTACAAGTAGCAGGTTCCTGCAAATCAGGAAAGGAGAACTGTTCCCGAATTTAATGCGAGCGAAGCCGCGGGCAAAAGCTAGTCCTTACTAATATTGTAAAAGCGAAAGTGAGTTTGTTTGTTTGTTTATTTGTTTGTTACGTCTTCACGCCCACATGGCTAAACCGATTTTGATGAATTTTGGTACAGAGATAGTTGGGACACTGGAACCGGACATAGATTTTTTTTTTAAGTGTGAGTAATGAGGGAGAAAGAGGGAAGAAAAGGAAAAACTTAGCTTTGCTATTACAATAAATAAGGCGCTAGGGCAAAAACTACAAGTAGCAGGTACCTACAAATCAGGAAAGGGGAACTGTGTTAAAGCTAGTAGTTTATAAAAGTTAACACTTTTCTATTTTTTTACGAGTTATTACAACTTCAATCAATGCTCCCGCGTCCGAATTTGTTCGCCATTTGATAAACAGAGCGGGCGCTCGGGTAGAGGGGTTGGCTCGCGTGGCTCGCTGGTGCGCGATAGAACAATAGGCACAGCGGCCACCATTTGTTTTTTGAAAATATAAGCATTTCTGGAACAAACATGTGGAATAAGATTGAAAAACTATTTTTTTTTCTTATTTTTAAAAATTATGAGCTTTCAGTGCAAAAATCCTTTAATTTTTTTTAGAAATTCAATCCAGTGAAATAAAAAAACGGCTGGCTGGATTAATTTGGCTCTTCGTAGGGTTTTTGTGGACATATTGAACTGAAAAAGGCACACTAAACATTAGTGGTTTCCTCAATATTTTCGAGCCAGTGCTTGACTTTCCAAAAAACCACCAAGAGCCGTTTTTTTTTTGTTGCAATGTCAATGTCATGTGACAGAAAAAAAATCTTGAAACCCACCTTTAACTTAAAAAAATCTAAAAAAAAGGTGTTTTTTCTTGCTGTTTTTTCTAAGATTACTCAAAAAATCCGCGAGGTACAATATTTAAAAGTTATAATCCAAAAATTAGACACTTGGAGCTACAATTTCCTATTTTTTGGTTTCCCGTACGTCAATTTTTCTCGTAGTTACGGTCTGTTCAAAATGTCCAAAAATTTGTTTTTTTTTTATCGCTTATAATGTAACCAATACATAACAAGCACAGTATTGTATTATTATGATTATGTGCGTCTTTCGCCTATAATTTGTTTACGTTGATAAATAAAATTTGATAAAATTGCATTGCCTACCTATGACCCAGCCTGTCGCCCAGGGGGGGGTCATGACCCCCATGACCCCCCCCCTGGATCCGCCGTTGTGTCAGTCACTGGTGCCTGACAGAATCACTACCTGTTTAGGCCATGTCAGACACCGGTGACTGACACCGAAGCATCAAATTCAAAATACCGTTGTGTGCCGTCTGGCACGTCTACCGTGTTCTTTTCTATTAGAAATGACTGACATGGCCCCAAGCAAGACATATTCAACATGGCCTTCGACTTTTATATCTAGAACAAAAGTTATCAAGTATTTTCTTTGAAAAATGAAATAAAACACAATGATATTTTAAACTTATATTATTTACTGAGGTAATCACATATTTTGGGGAATTATTACGTAAAACAAACAAAAGAAATAATAAAAATTATTGTTTATGTCCAATATTATAACATTCTAGACAAAAATGAGGTTCATTTGGGCATTGAGGGCAGTATTGCTTGGTCTTTTTTCTGGCAAATATCCTATCAACTATTTGTACATTTATCTTACAACATCTAGAGCAGTATTTCCGAATTTTCTTCACAGGCCCTTCTTTTCTTATGTTAACATAAATGCTTCTTCCTTTTATTTCTTGTAAATAACAGCTCTGGTTCGAAGTTTTCTTTGCCTGATTCTGTTAGGTATTTGCACAAATCCTTTCTGAAGTCTACTATCCCCCTCTTAGACTTAGTAGTTTCTTTATACATTATGTAAGAATTGAGCAAAGCTGTATTCAGTAGTAATTCCACAGCCAGTTTTTTGTGCCATTTTACAGACTTTCGTAGTGGTGTTGAGTAGGCGATCATTTGATCTGACAGATCTACAGCTGCTTTTGCATTGTTGTAATCGATCACAATTTTAGGTTTTATTGTCTCCTTGCCTCTTTTTATTGTCCTGGAAAATCCTAGTAAGGGGGTAGGGAGCATTGATGACAGGCCGTGTCGACGGCGCGTTCGTGTTTCACGCGCGCCTCAAAGAGAGTCAGCAAAGCAGAGGGGCTTGCCAGGGCCTCCGCCTGCCGGGGTTGCGGGTTGTTCGAAAGAGATACCGCGGCCCCGGAACGTAAAGGGCAATAGAAGGAACATGGGTGGGTTTTAGTCAGTAAAAGTCTGACACGCCCCCCGCTCTGGGCGGAGCGAAGTTATTTGATGATTTCCCACCCCAAAAAAAAAGGGGTAGGGAGCAAAGCGAATCGTGTCACACGGACTCACACGATCTAACACAACACCCTGACCGATGATAGCCGAACGCAGCGAACGCGGGACGCGGGTGATTATTTCCCGCCAAAATGCAGAAGAAAGCGCGCTCGGACTCGCGAATCTATTTACCTACGTAATAATCACCCGCGTCCCGCGTTCGCTGCGTTCGGCTATCATCGGTCAGGGTGTTGTGTTAGCTCGTGTGAGTCCGTGTGACACGATTCGCTTTGCTCCCTACCCCTTTTTTTTTGGGGTGGGAAATCATCAAATAACTTCGCTCCGCCCAGAGCGGGGGGCGTGTCAGACTTTTACTGACTAAAACCCACCCATGTTCCTTCTATTGCCCTTTACGTTCCGGGGCCGCGGTATCTCTTTCGAACAACCCGCAACCCCGGCAGGCGGAGGCCCTGGCAAGCCCCTCTGCTTTGCTGACTCTCTTTGAGGCGCGCGTGAAACACGAACGCGCCGTCGACACGGCCTGTCATCAATGCTCCCTACCCCCTTACTAGGATTTTCCAGGACAATAAAAAGAGGCAAGGAGACAATAAAACCTAAAATTGTGATCGATTACAACAATGCAAAAGCAGCTGTAGATCTGTCAGATCAAATGATCGCCTACTCAACACCACTACGAAAGTCTGTAAAATGGCACAAAAAACTGGCTGTGGAATTACTACTGAATACAGCTTTGCTCAATTCTTACATAATGTATAAAGAAACTACTAAGTCTAAGAGGGGGATAGTAGACTTCAGAAAGGATTTGTGCAAATACCTAACAGAATCAGGCAAAGAAAACTTCGAACCAGAGCTGTTATTTACAAGAAATAAAAGGAAGAAGCATTTATGTTAACATAAGAAAAGAAGGGCCTGTGAAGAAAATTCGGAAATACTGCTCTAGATGTTGTAAGATAAATGTACAAATAGTTGATAGGATATTTGCCAGAAAAAAGACCAAGCAATACTGCCCTCAATGCCCAAATGAACCTCATTTTTGTCTAGAATGTTATAATATTGGACATAAACAATAATTTTTATTATTTCTTTTGTTTGTTTTACGTAATAATTCCCCAAAATATGTGATTACCTCAGTAAATAATATAAGTTTAAAATATCATTGTGTTTTATTTCATTTTTCAAAGAAAATACTTGATAACTTTTGTTCTAGATATAAAAGTCGAAGGCCATGTTGAATATGTCTTGCTTGGGGCCATGTCAGTCATTTCTAATAGAAAAGAACACGGTAGACGTGCCAGACGGCACACAACGGTATTTTGAATTTGATGCTTCGGTGTCAGTCACCGGTGTCTGACATGGCCTAAACAGGTAGTGATTCTGTCAGGCACCAGTGACTGACATGGCAGTTAACGTGTTAAATAAAGCGCATACAATTTTTTTTAATATTCTCTAGGTTTTTTTACATCGCCTCATGGTTTACGACTAGAGCAACGGTTTCTTTCCAGATTTTTTTTACGTCCGAGCTACCATTTTCGAAATATACATAGTTTTAGATAAAATTAAAAAAAAACTCAGGCTCATATCTCGGAAACGGTGCGTCGTAGGACCATGCATCTCTGAACCTAAATGGTTTCTATGGTTAAGATTAACCCGATACTGCAGTAATATTGGTTAATTAACGAAAAAAAAAAGTATTGAATTTTTTTTAAGTCCCTGCCCCATAGTGCCCCTAAGTGCTAGCGCGCACTGGTGACTTTTGTCACGGTAACTGTTTCGTCACTCGTCGGTCGGCGTACATAAATGTCAGTTGTCACGTCGTAACGTGCGCGCACCTCCATACATATTCTTGGCCGTGACAAAAGTCACCGTGACAAAAGTCACCAGTGCGCGCTAGCACTAAGGCTACACTCCAACCTAATATTTTAATTTACATGTTTCACTTTTATCTCAAACCTACTCTTATGTTTTTTCTATTCTCTATTTAAAACGACCTGAGTATTTGAACGTTATGCTATATAGGTAAGCCAGCATTCCTTGGGTTATAAAACCTCTTACAGTATCTTGACTTGACTTGACCCATCGGCACATGATACAGTGACAGAACATAATGACAATAGGCATCGAAATAACTAAAAAGAAAATGGAAATTCTCCCAAATCTATCCTCATCATCATCTGCCTAGCCTTTTCCCAACTATGTAATGTTCGGCTTCCAGTCTATCCGGATGCAGCGGAACACCAGTATTTTACATGGAGCGACTGCTTATCTTACCTTCACAACCCAGTGACTGTTAGGTTGATTACCTGTTGATACCGCTTGGTAAGCCTGGTTGTCCCAAATTACTCCCTAACTAATCCTTACTAATATTATAAAAGCGAAAGTCAGTTAGTTTGTTACGTCTTCACGCCTAAATGGCTAAACCGATTTTGATGAATTTTGGTACAGATATAGTTGAGACCCTGATGGCAGACTAGGCTAAAAAAAGTGAGAAAAGTGGGAGAAAGAGGGAAGAAAAGGGAGAGAAAGGTATTTTTTTCGATTATCACGCGGGTTAAAGTTACCGTTAGCCCAAAGTAACTATGCCACGCGGACGAAGTCGCGGGCGAAAGCTAGTCAAAATATAAAATTCTCATATCACAGTGTTGTGTATGGTAACCCATACTCCTCTGAACACAGTGTTGTGTATGGTAACCCATACTCCTCTGAAACGGCTTGACGGATTTCTATGAAATTTTATATGCATATTCAGTAGGTTAAAATTTTATTTTCCGTCATTTTAGTGTTTTTTTTGGAAGTCGGATTTTTTTTTGCAAAAAAGTTTCTTTCCATTTTTCACAAAAGTTTGTGAAACTCACGATTTCCCCCTACACCATACACACATTATATATCTAACGCGATTATAATGTACAGACGCCTGCACATCAAGCTACTACAATCTGTCAGATTTCTTTGATAGATTTTCGACTTTATTTCTTAACCTACTAGCTTCCGCCCGCGACTTGGTCCGCGTGGCATAGTTACTTTAGGCTAACGCTACCTTTAACCCGCGTGATGATCGAAAAAAAATATCGTCCTTTCCCCTTTTCTACCCTCTTTCTCCCCTTTATCCCACTTTTTTAGCCTATGTCCGTCACTCCATGATCCCAACTATCTCTGTACCTACCAAAATTCATCAAAATCGGTTTGACTATATAGGCGTGCAGACGTAACAAACCAACAAACTCACTTTCGCTTTTATAATATTAGTAACGATTCGTGTATCATTCAAAAAGTGCTGATCGTTCACAAAGTGCTGATTATCAGCCTAATTTAAATAAATGACTTTTGATTTTTGATTTGATTGTATTATGATTCTTATTAAGCAGCCATTTTAGATCCCCAGCCCAGCGGAGAGCAACAAACATGGTGTTATTGTGCAGTTTGGGAGAGCTCTATATCCAGCCGTGACATGCGGCAGGCTGAGTTGTTTTACTCAATAATAGTTGAAATGACACAAAAATGTATTAGGTACCTAAAAACTGGCCTGGATATTCTAGTTAGACTAACTGACCTTGTTTCAAATAATTTAATTTCAAGTTTTCCTTGTATGTTTAATTTACATGCTCATGAATAAAACAAGTTTTGGAGTTTCATCCCAATTAAAGCACTTGGAAGTGGTGAGAGAGTGAGAGGGAGATCGAGGCAGCGTTTTATTGTTTTAAACCAACTTTCAATCAGTATTTTGATCAGTGTTAGATTAAATTGTTATTTTAATTTTGACACATTACCATTTGCTTTTAGCGTTTTGTCCTGTGCGAGTCAAATAATACCTTGTCTTATTTTTGCTTTCGCTTTTAGTTATTTTTTAGTAGATTTAAACTGTGCCTCACACTTGGAATTTCTCTTGTATCGTGGGTGCGTTTACAAACATTTAAACTCACATACACAAACAGCCAGACCCGAAACGACTTCCTGTAGTAGGTCATACTAATATTTGTTCCGTGTGCAGGGATCGAACCCGCGACATGCAGCGCAGCAGTCGATCGCTCAGCCACTGCGCCAATCGTGTCGTCAATAGTCAAAATTAGCTGAAATTAGCTTGCAATTACCTGTGTGTAATTAGCTAATTATGTTTAAAAAACTTAGAATATGAATGTCACCTATATAGCCCAGTTTCTAAATGAGCAGAAATACATGTTTAGTTTAGATGAAAATGCATAGCTAATTAGACGCCACTCAAAATCTTCGACTCCTAAATTGGCGAACTAGTTATTTATTAAAATGATTGTAACTGTTGTTGTATTGTATTTGTTGTATTTGTAATGTACTGTATTGTTTACTACTAAGGCTCTAGAAGAAGGAGAACAACATACCTATCCAGCTCTCATGTTCTGGAGTGAGCCGCAGCGCAGACCCTGGCTCCCTGAGCTGCTGCAGCAGAACTCCTGGGAAGGCGATGTTGGCGCCAGTACCGATCATGTACATCACCACACCGCTTACTGCCAGCAGCTGGAATAGAGAAAGAGAATTAGGTGGTGGTTTTTAAAGATTTCTTCCTTTCTATTCGTTTTACTAAGAATTTCTCCTGAATCGTGGGTGCGTTTACAAACATTTGAACTCACAAACAGCCAGACCAGAAACAACTACATGTAGGCCATTCAAATACTCATTAGCGACTTGCAGCGCAGCAGTCAATAGCTCAGCCACTGCACCAATCACTTTTTTGTCTGTCTGTCTGTCTATTTTTCTGTCAAGACCCTTTATCTCGGGAACGCGTAGAGGTATCGATTTGAAATTAAAACCACTAAGTCCTATGGTCCTTTAGAGCTTGGAAAAATTCAAACCTCAAAGTCTACGCAGTAAAAAGATACAGCTACCCTACCACGACGTCTTAAAGCAGAACTTATTCCAATGAGGGAAAGAGAAAGAGCTATACAGGGTGTCTAGCACCATCTCTTTCCCTCAGTGGAATAAGAACTGCTATAAGATGTCATGGTAACCCTTCTGCTTGTGAAACTGACTCGCACTAGACTGGTTAATTTTCTAGTATACATACTTCAATGTCATCTAAATGAAATACAACTCATTCTAAGTTTTGAGTTCATTCGATTGCCAAGAATGACCGACCCTGATATAAGTGGTCATTGACCTATCACACGCCCAAAGCAAAGTCACGTGATGATTGTTATGTAAACACTGTTATGCATTACATTTTTCCAAACTTGTTTAATTTGCCCGTAGGTAAATGGTGGCACGTTTCTGCGTCATTTGTTTGTATGCAATCAAAATGGTGGACTCTCCTGAAGTGAGTGGAAATAACTTCGACGTAGACACTGTATCAGAGTCAAATAAGTTGGTGACTAAGAGTCTTAAGCTTAGCTAAGCTGAGCTGCTGAACTAAGGTTGTCTGGAAGATATCGCTATCAGCGATAACACCGCCATTGTAACCATAGAATTAGCAATAGGTATCTGTAAAAAAGTTGTTTCAATTTTGATGTGCAATAAAGTAAATAATTTTTCAATAAATAGACTTTCTCGAGAACTGACTTTTATTGCACTACGACTGGGTTCAACATGCAATGTATTTCACACGCGTGCTTTTTTCTCATAAGTATATCGCAACAAAGGTCTTAATTTTTTCTGTTTCATCACGGATAACAATTAACAACTGCTCAAATCTCTATAGCCGGTGGTATTTTTTTAAGCAACGAGGCGCTTTTTTTAAGTCCTTATTATTTACTAAAAAAAACTGGGTTTATCAACAGAATAAATCACAAATAAACATGTAATGACCATGTAGAAAATAATTTGCTTATAACAACAAATTGACATTTATTTGAGCTCTAGTTCTAAATTCAATAATAATTGAAATTCCTTTTTCAATATTAGGCTGTTTAGCTATGATATGCCGTTGTTTCTCCTTCAGTATGAGACGAAAAAGCGCGGGGAAAAATCAAATTAAATCATAGTTTCATTGATTCATGACATGCTCCGAAGTGCATTGCTTTCAATGCACTTTTGAATCGCAATTACGAAACGACGTCTTTACTTCGTTTGAAAAAAACCAGGCACAAACCTGTCTCAGAAACGGAGACACCCACTGGTATGTTCCTTCTGTCATAATGCTGGATTTAAGACTCTTCTTCTGGAAATTCCTAGTTTTACTTCTGTTCCTGTGTTATGGACATCTGTGGAAGAAAAAAAGCGGGTTAATGATATTTAATTTGACACGTTGAGAGACTATATTATACTCTTGGGAGTACCAGAATAAGGGAAGACCAACGGAATGACGAGTGGAGTCTTTGAGACATGGAGATATGATGGCCTTTTGAAGTGGCGCGTACTGTAATGAGAAAAACATATTTTCACGCTAAGAAAGTTTGAAAATATGTTTCCAGACATTTGATGTTTACTGCAATATTATTATCTTTTAAGTTTTAGCCAATAAGTGTTAATTGTGGAGGAAAAATAAACATTTTTGTATTAAGTAGTATTTAATTAACCGAGAAAGTATAAGGTCAAATATCTTAAAATGAACATGGCATAATTTGAATAAATTAAGCAAATAATTTATTACACCTTTGCCCGCGGTTTCGCTTGCGTTAAATTCTGGGTAACACAGTTCCCCTTTCCTGATTTGCAGGTACCTGCTACCTGTAGTTTTTGCAGTTGCTAATTGCTTGCGCAAACTAATTGATCCCAACTATCTCTGTACTTACCAGAATTCATCAAAATCGGTTTAGCCATTAAGGCGTGAAGACGTAACAAACAAACAAACTCACTTTCGCTTTTACTTTTATTTTTTACACTAATATTAATTAGTTAATCATCATGCCTGTGATCCGGAAGGCGTAGGCAGAGCTCTACCTACTAAGTTGACTCCCATTCCGTTCTAGTAATATTCCCATGTTATAGAGTTCTAGCTTAACGCCATTAATTTGACACCGAATCCTGCTACTAAGAAATTAAAAAACCTAATAACCTAGAATCGAATCGAGGGCCTCATGCTTATTACTCGCGCTTGCGACCACTCTACCAACAAGGCAGTCAATCACTCAGACAGATCTTATATTTATTCCTAGTGTTTACATTCCAATAGTATTTCCTAGATACACTTAAGTGTTACAGAGAGAGTTAAGTGTTTGATAAAAGACAGAAAAGGACAAAACACGCAAATTCATAGGAATGACAAGGATAGAAATAAAACGGGCTATTTCCAATAGGTAACCTACATCAGCACCTATGAGGAAAATAGCAGTTCACGGACTTTTCTGCACACACCGTTTAATTTGAGTTAATATAAGAAATAAATTAATCAGATATGTGTTTGGGTTTGTTGATTAGAATTACTTAATTTTTCGTGTGTCCTCTATGTTTTATTGCATTGCCTGTATCAGTCAGGTCAGTCTTCTAGTTAATCTAGTTGGATGTATTGTGACGGGATTAATTACCTTAAGAGACGTAACCACGGGATTTCCCATGCCTACATCTCTAAAAATAACTAAACGTTAATGTATTCTATTACTCTATGACATCATTCTATGAGATAACTATTTAGTTATCTCCTGTCATAGAATCAATAGCACATATACATATATACATATTTGACAAGAGCCTCGACCAACACCTGAGGAGGCTCTCGTTAGGCAGCTGGATCAAGGGCTTGATACAGAAAGCGGTACTCTTGGACACGGCTCGTATTGTTAGGAGGTTCCTTTCTCTGGAGCCCTAACCCCCGGTAGCTTGGACCCTGCTCTCGATACCGGTGGGCAACTATTTTTGATATTTTTAAATGTTTTTTTTAAGGTTTTTATTGAGAAATATTTAAAAAATGTAAAGTATATGTGTAAAAATCAGTTTCTACAAGGATGTCCAGAACAGAAAATCCACAAATTGCGAAATTTACCTCTTAGTTTCTTATTCGGACCGACTTTGTGCTTGCTTTTCTAAAAAAGGAGGCACAAAGTCGGCCCGAGTGGAGATGTCGAATGCAAGAGACCTAGACGTCAACGGTTTTGAAGAGAGAGAGAACAGTGTCAATCTGATTAAAACGTGATGACCTTTAAAGCTTGAAATGTTGCATAGGCATTCTTTTAAGAAATTAATAGACTAATAAATACATCACGCTACAACATTAGGAGCTGGGCATCGGTAGAAACCGCTGGGCACAGTTAGTTAAATTATAGATCTACTAAGCCTCTGTTACATTACGCGTTTAGTTCAAACCTTAAATTTTCAATAAATAAGTGATGTAATTTTGTGACACTTTTAACCATTTAATCAACATTTAATCCATTCTTAAATTAAATATCAATGTTAAGATTGTACATACTACTTGTACACCTACATTCTGGCAAATACCTAAATTATTCTCATTCTTATTCAATCAAGCCTAACGTCCTGAGAAATTTCCGAGTTGAAAAACTTTAAAATACTCTTTAGAATGACAGAATGTTTTCTTTTTTTTTTTCTTTCTTTACGTTTACGTAGAAAGAGCCGCCGCAGTGTGCCAACCAGTGCACTCTAGCGAAACATCAGGAGATGGTCATATAAATTGATTTGATGGAACCTTTCACCGGATCGCGTGTCTCATGGGAATTCTTCTCCACTGGAAACCAATCAGTTACCCTCACTTGACTCCAACAATTGACCCTTCATTAACTAGAGTGATGTGCCGTTTTTATATAAATGCTTTTTATTGTTGTATTTCCGTGTGTAAAAGATTATGGGTCGTAATTACGCTTGCGCATGTAGATACTGTATGTATTATACTTCTCTGTCAAGAAAGTACCGGGAAAAGATCAATAATACAAAAAATGACTGTTATTCATCCAAATTTATTTTATCACCTTCAAAGTATGCTCCTTTAGAAACGATACACTTGCGCCAACGAATAATCCATTCATCAAAACATTTTTTAAACGCTGCTCCCGGAATTGAGTTCAGTTCTCGCCGCGAATTCTCCTTTATGTCTTCTATCGATTGAAAACGGGTGCCACGAAGTGGTAATTTGAGTTTAGGAAAAAGAAAAAAGTCAGCAGGAGCCATATCTGGTGAATATGGTGGTTGCTGGATGGTATTTGTTGAGTGTTTGGTCAAAAATTCGTTCACAATGATAGCCTTGTGCGAAGGCGCATTGTCGTGGTGCAAAATCCAAGAATTTTCTTTCCACAAATCTGGCCTTTTTCGTCGAATTTGCTCTCTTAAACGCCGCATAACGCTCAAATAATATTCTTTATTTACCGTTAGACCTTCCGGTAACAATTCAGAGTGCACAACACCGCGATAGTCAAAGAAAACAGTCAACATGACTTTGACTTTTGATCGACTTTGGCGTGGTTTTTTCGGTTTCGGTTCAGTTGGAAGGCGCCACTCCGAAGCTTGTTGACTAGTTTGCATGTCAAACTCGTAAACCCACGTCTTGTCACCAGTAACAATGCGTTTCATGATTGTTGGGTCCGAACTGACTCGTTCTAGCATGTCCTCAGCGACTTTCATGCGATTGAGTTTTTGGAGAAAATTCAGATTTCTTGGGACTAGCCGAGCAGCAACATGTTTCATACCCAAATGATTAGTTACAATGGTACGAATCGACTCGTGAGATACAGAAAGTTCGGCGGCTATCTCTCTCAGAGTTGAATGGGGATTTTCAGTCACTATTTTCTTCACTTTTGCGATGTTAACTTCAGTTGCAGACGTTGACGGCCTACCAGAGCGAGGCAAATCTTCCATCACATCTCGACCGCTTTTGAACGCTTTGAACCACTCATAAGCACGAGTTTTTGATAAAATCGATTCACCGTAAGCCTTCTGTAACATTTTCAGTGACTCCGAACACGAAATTCCATTGGCGATGCAAAATTTAAGACAAACTCTTTGTTCGATATTTTTGTCCATTATGAAATTCGTAATACACACATATGATATTACTAAAACCAGCACTGTATTTAATATAAATAACAGATGCAACTCAAACTCCGCGCCAAAATGGAAAACAGTTTTTTTTTGTTGGTGTGGCACTAGTTGCGATGGAAAACAGTTGTGCCAATCTAACAACTACAAAAAAAACAAAAATTTTAATTTGGAACCATAAACAAATCATCCATTCCCGATACTTTTTTGACTGAATGTATGTTGTACAGTGCGGAGGTCGTGGAGGTAATTAAAGTAAAGAAAACATTAAAAACTTGTTTACAAAACTAGCCAAGATCGAGTCAGACTCGTGCACCGAAGGTTCCGTACAAACTTCCGAAGTAAACGGCCATATTTTTTTTTCACAGCACAAAGGGGCCACAGACTTGAGTATATGGTTTTAATTTCAACTTGATATCTCCACGCGTTCCCGAGAATAAGGGTTTTGTTAGACAGACAGACGGATAATAAAGTGATCCAATAAGGGATCCGTTTTTTCGTTTTCGGTTACGGCACGATTCGATAACAAAAGAATTTAAAAAATCGGCCAACAATCTACGGAGAAAACGCGTAACAAACATGCAACCTTCTCCTTTTTTGAAATCGGTTAAAATTTGACAAGCTGGTTCAAAATTCACACCTACATAATAGGTAAAATATTTCCTGCAGTTTATGTTTTGTAACGTTTCCAATATTGTATGAAGCTTTCCCTCACTCTCTCCGCCATTTTGTCTTACATAACCCCATGTACAGACGCCTGCACATCAAGCTACTACAATCTGTCAGATTTCTTTGATAGATTTTCGACTTTATTTCTAAAGTATTAGGTTCAAGGTTCATTGGGAAAAATTGACAGTTTCGGGTAGCTTGACCTGCAGGCGTCTGTACAAGTCTTACGAAAGGTCCCTGACCTTGCTCTTGTGACATGAACTTTACGGTTTCCTGATTTGATGAGGTCATCGCGTGACACAGATAAGACATTAAATTACGAATGTGCGTAGACAAACATAATTGATGAAACACACAGGCTACGCTATTTCTCATTAGGCTAAGTAAATAGACACAGCTTAAAAATTTGAAATTGAAAGCAGAATTTTTATATCAGAACTAGATGTTGCTCGCGGCTTCGTCCGTAGTACGAGGGGTCCACAGTCGACGATGAAGTAACTAGTAATCATCCTCGACAGCCGGTGGAATTTCGAGGAGGTCGCTTAACTAATACGCGGTTATGGACCGCGTATTAGTTAAGCTATTTCTCCGTAAATGATGGACCAATTTTCAAAATTCTTTTTATAATCCATATCAATTTTATCTATATTGCTATGTTATTTTATGAGCTATCTTCTATAGGTAACACATATTTTTTCTTCGAATGATATACATTAGAAGAATCTAAATAAATGGTTAATCATTTGATTTAAAATAGGATGATATGCTTATATCAGTTAGTAGCCATACAAAAGGAAAGAAAGAAAGGAAAATACTGACTGGCAAAGAAACTATTAACAAAAGTCACCGACTTCCAGAAGTAAATTTGTTATTCTCTTTTTAATGTTATTGTTTAAGCCACTATTTTTTTACAAAAAAGTTTCTTTCAAGTTTAGTGCTAGAATTTGACCGTCTGCGTTTAAAATTATCTTTTTAAAGTAACTTCGTGTTGCCAATAACTTAGTTGTGTAACTTATTCAAACTACCATAGACGCACGAGACACATCGCCTTGAATAGATAACTTATTTTCCAACAATCACACGAGATTGCTACAAGCACATTATAAATAAACCTCATTACTTGAAATAATATTTGATTGAACAGGCAAGGTTACGAACAAAATAACATAACAGCACACAGCATTATATCTATCAGAAATTCAATGATAGTATATTAAAAGTGAAAGGCTATATACCCCACCCCACCTTATGTACCGAAGGAAATACGAGTACAGTTCACAGGTTTAATATTTTTAGAGTTTTTATAATTCTATGTTAACCTATATTACCCTTTTTTTTGGTGGGAAATCACCAAATAACTTCCCCCGCTCTGGGCGGAGCGGGGGGGAGTGTCAGACTTGTACTGACTAAAACCCACCCATGTTCCTTCTATTGCCCTTTACGTTCCGGGGCCGCGGTATCTCTTTCGAACAACCCGCAACCCTGGCAACCTATATTACCCTTATTCTATGTTACAAAGTATCCAAATACTTGGTGATTTGAAGTTACTGGTTAAGTAACAGTTTTTTCCAGTACAGTTTTTTTAATAACTTAGAAATTAATATACGGACAAAAATGGTGGTGACGCATCTTACGTACTTTTTAGGATTTCGTACCTCAAAAGAAAAAAAATTGTACCATTTTAGTTTTTGAGTACAAGACTTAAAAACTAAATTGGCGTGGTAGCCCATACATAACCTATTGAAACAAATTTAGTAATTCTGTGCAGGCTGCATTAATTTTGCTAACCACGGAGGAGTGACACAAAAGTCATTTTACATACCATAAACTAGATGTCGCTAGTGGGTATAAATTTTGATACACTTCAAATAATTTTAACAATAGGATCACTTTGTTGTCCCTCTATCTGTCTGTAAAAACCCTTTATCTCAGTAAAGCTTAGAGGTATCGAGTTGAAATGAAAACTGTATACCTACTCAAGTATGTAGTCCCTTGGACCTGAAACATCAACCCTCTAAGTCTAGGCAGTCAAAAAAACTCTTGTTGCGCGAGTTCGATTCGCACATACCGGGTTTTTTTTTAATTTATTTTTATATTATTCTTTTAGTTTTAGAATAGGATTATTTGTTTGTGTTTAGGCTGTTGTATTATAACAATTTTATGTATGTGCGTCACATACACGGTATATATCGTTTTTCTTTCTTACTTTGAAATAAAATTGTGTTCGCTAACATTTAAAGAAACATAAGCAAAGTAAATCCTAGTATCCTGCTTATGAATAAATGCGTAAGTTTGTGAAGATGTTTATTCGTCTTTTACGCAAGAACTGTAGAACGGATCTGATGAAATTTTTCACACATATAATGAATAACTTGTTTAACACGTTTTCCTTTTAATTCCGGAACTAAGTTCCTTTGTGATAAATTTCGACGTCCGCGCGGGCAATGCTGCAGGCAGCAACTAGTAAACTATTTGGGAAAATGCCCTCTGAGATCTAATTACCGATTGCTATATGTATTATCTCTGTCTACTATAACTTGCTGACCTTCTTTCTTTCCTTGACTAATTCAGTTATTCCAGTCTGTTCCCAAAATTGGATCTGCCATAAATTGTAATCCTCTGGATTAGATTCCAAGAAATCGGATCGGAATAAGTTGATTAAGGACTTACTACACATGTAACACCACTAACACACTCACAAAAGCACCCATAGACACTATTACACCTTACACCCATCTTCACTCTATACACATATTCACATTCTCACATCCTACTAATATTATAAATGCGAATGTTGTGAGGATGTATAGATGTATGGGTGTATGGATTTTTGTTACTCTTTCACGTCAAAACTGCTGAACGGATCTTGATGAAATTTGGCACAGAGGTAGATTATAGTCCGGAATAACACATGCGATACTTTTTTTCGATATCACGCAGGCGAAGCCGCGGGCGCCAGCTAGTACTTACCTACATAATTATTTATCTTTTCGTCACTTGTATCTAAAATGTTATATTTATTTTTTGTCAGGTTAATAATATTGTAAAATGTCAGAATTGTATAAAAGGTTATTTTTTTTATTAAATTTAAAGCTGAGTGAGAGAGAGAGTCTTTTAATCACTTTTATTGTAGGCTATGTTTACCTTCTTACTTGTTATTTCCTGTCCACTAATCTTCAAATTCAGAGTGTTGTTTCTTCAATCAATGAACACAAAAATCACAGAAAACAGATTCAATAAAGTTCGTCCTTTCTTCTATGGTCATTTAAACTCTACTAATTACGATGAAATTAATTAGAAATTCCACATGGTTTGCCATTTACCATAAAAACTGTAAATTCGTTTGGTACCAACAGTTTTATTGGGAGCACGTGACTTCATATCAGCGCCATGCATTGTTCCGATTTTTTTAGAAACTGTTTGTCACGTTTTGTACACGTTTTTATAGAGAACTTAGTCGAAAAACCACAAAGCAAAGGAATCAAAGGAGATTAAGACAAGACTGAGAAAAAATGCCATGTTAAAACTAAGAGAGATCTTTGCAACAATACTGATTGATATCATCATTTTCCTACCCTAGTCCCATTCTATTTGGGGTCGGCGCAACACGTTTTCTTCTTCCATTCTCCCCTATCAGACGTCACGGCACGGCATCATTTACTCCTTTCTCCTTCATATAATTCCTTACACAATCCATCCATCTTTTCTTTGACCTTCCTCTCGCTCTCCGTCCATCAACATTCAGATCCATCACTATTTTAGTCACATGTTTCGTTTCTCCTCATTACATGTCCATACCACAATACCGGTTGACATAAAAAAAAACATTTTGGCTCGTATCCCGACATTCTACATAGGTACTTTTTGTCACATATTTTATTAATTATGTTATCTATTGTAGGTATGTCTTTTTAAGAGTGATCTAGATATTGATGATATGTGGAGAGGGAGAAGAGAGCCAAAGAAATGATGGATGTATTGTGTAAGGAATGATATGAAGGAGAAAGGAGTTAATGATGTCGTGTGACAAGGAGAATGGAAGGAAAACTTGTGACCACAAATAGAATGGGACAAGGGCAGGAAAATGATGAGGATTGTATGACTTTGCGGATGAATGAATATTTTAGTGCTTTTTCCAAAGCCAATTATAGATTTGAAATCAGCAAGTGGTAAAACTAAATTAACACTTTGATAAGGGATACTGATAACATGTTACCGTAGCACTTTGACCAATATTTGCTTTAAAACCAAGGTTATCGCAATACACTAACATAATCGACTATTAATAGTAAATGATAAGGCTATTATCGACTAAACTGTTATTACTGTGATACCAAAGCTCTATACTATCCTAAAAAAAAGTTAAAATGACGTCAAATAAATGTCTACAAAAATAATTATTTAAGTTCACTGCAGACGATAGTCACAAGCAGGCAAAAACAAAAATACTGTGTCGACGGCGCTTTCGTATTCCATGCCCTCCTCAAAGAAATGTCAACAGAGGGGCCTGCTAGGGCCACCGCCTGCCGGGGTTGTGGGTTGTTCAAAAGAGATACCTAGGCACCGGAACATAAAGGGCAAAGTAAGGAAGATGGGTGGATTTTAGTCAGTAAAGCTGTGACCTAGGCACCGGAACATAAACGGCAAAAAAAATAATATTTATAGGTTTTAATCAGTACAAGTATGACACTCCTATCGCTCCGCCCATAAAAAATATTTGATGATTTCCCATCCAAGCAGACAATACATACTTACACATTTATCATTCATTTTTATTAATGTGTGAGACAACAGTGGTTCGATTCCATTCTGTTTTAGAATAAGTTCTAGAACTTCTATCGTTAAAAATTTATATCGTAAAGAAAATAATTCAGAGTGCACTAAATGAGACTTCGAACTACATTTTTTATAGGTAATTTGCAGGCCTTTGTCAGATTGTATGTAGATTGGTGGTTAAATTATAGTTGGCGACCGATTGTTTTACAGAGTAATAATCATTAAAATCATCAATAAAACCCTCTAAGTTTATTAAAGTAAATGGGATTACTTTATTAAACTTAGAGAGTTTTATGTCTACATTTCTTTCTTTTATCTCCTTTCTCAAGTGTGCTGGCATAAAATGACAGTACCTTTGTACTCTTCTGTCTTAATGTAATGTCCTGTCAAGTATTTTGTGCAGGTATACATCATTACCAATAAATACTAAAAAAAACAGAATATAATGAATGTTAAATGAGGCTTCCATACAACAAATATGACGTTTTGCCGTTTTTATAGATAATCAAAATCAAAAGTCATTCATTCAAATTAAACTGATAATCAGCACTTTTTGAACGTCACATTACAAGAGACAGTCCCACAAAAACACCCTGCCCTTTGCCACTTCCTAGTGTTTTAGCTGGGAAGAAGAAGTGGCAGAACAAACTCCCCAGCAACACATCTGTCTGTCAGGTTAGAAGAACCAGATTTGCTTGGAATGCTATGGAACCGTTCGTGCACTAGTCCGACTCACACTTGACCGGTATTTAAATGTACATATGGACGTTAAAAGGTGGATGAATTAAATGGCTTCAATACCAGGAAACATAGCAACGTGCACCACTTCCTATTAACAAGCAATTAAACAAAAGACACAGGATGTTATTTCTGATCGATCTAAATAAAGACACAGCATCCATAACGATCTAGTTATTTCCTAGCTAAAACCGGTCTTGCACGATATAAAGTCTATAAAAAAGTTAAACTTACCAGCTACTATAGATGTACAATGTGACGTCTCTGCTCGACCTCTAAACGTGAAGCTTGCTAGCATATATCTTGATATCCGGTAATAACTGTTGTATGCCTTTAAAAGTGTAGTAGGAAGCTACATTACCTGGATAGAAGCAAGCAATGACTAATTGTATTAGTATTATTTCTGAATTAATAAACGTATTTGTATTATACTGAAGGGTCTACGCTGTCCTCTCATACTAAATGATGTTTCCTCTCATACGTAAATATAAATACTAACGTTGCAACAACAACATTGTAAAACCAAATGATAGATGACCATAGTTTCTTGCCGGTTCTTCTTCATAGATCTATACCCCATTCTCGACGTTTTATAAGTGCCCATGTAGGTAGGTATATGGTATAAAAATATTTTGATTTTGACTTGGGATTCCATATTTCAATCCTAGGTCAAATGAAGAGTGCTTGCGCAGAGTAGCTAAGCTTGACTTCCTTCACCATCATCTGCCTAGGCTGATTTCAACTATGTTGGGATTGCTTTTTCCGTTTACATCTTAATGCTGTCTACTGTGATATCAATCTTCAAGTCTACGCAGTCAAAAGATATGGCTGTTTATGTCGCAAGTTTGTAAGGAACCCTTTTTTTTCGGTTGGGAAATGACTTCCCCCGCTCTGGGCGGAGCGGGGGGGGGCATGTCAGACTTGTACTGACTAAAACCCACCCATGTTCCTTCTATTGCCCTTTACGTTCCGAGGCCGCGGTATCTCTTTCGAACAACCCGCAACCCCGGCAGGCGGAGGCCCTGGCAAGCCCCTCTGCTTTGCTGACTCTCTTTGAGGCGCGCGTGAAACACGAACGCGCCGGCCGTCGACACGGCCTGTCGTCAATAGACGGGCAGACGGTGAGCTACCCATTGCTCACCGTCCACAGGCCCGCATCTACGGTGGCCGGGAGTCGTCTCGCGGCGCCCGGCGCCCGGGGCATCTCCCGCGGCGGCTGGGTTGGCCAGATGTTGTACGGAACCCTTGGTGCACGAGTCTGACTCGATCTTGGCCGGTTTATCTCTTATTGCACCTACTGTGTTTTATCTCTGCATCACCCTAAGGTAGACTGGTAGAAAATGCCTAAGGCATTAAGTCCACCTTTGTACAATTATGACTTGCGCATATTTATTTTTTTAAATAAGAACGTTGTCCCACACTAGGAATTTCTCCTGTATCGTGGGTGCGTTTACAGACATTTAAACTCACATACACAAACAGCCAGACCCGAAACAACTATCAGGTCAGGTAGTTCATACAAATATTTGTTCCGTGCGGGAATCGAAAACGCGACACTTTACGAAACGATGATGATTACGAAATCCTTACTTCCTTACTAATATTAGAAAAGCGAAAGTGAGTTTGTTTGTTTGTTTGTTACCTCTTCACGCTTTAATGGCTTAACCGATTTTGATGAATTTTGGTACAGAGGTAGTTGGGAACCAGTTTTTTTTTTAAAAAGAGTGGGATTTGAGGGAGAAAGAGGGAAGAAACGGGAAAACTTAGCGTTGCTATTACAAATCAATAAGGCGCTACCGAATTTAACGCGAGCGTAGCCGCGGGCAAAAGCTAGTGAGTAAATAAATACTTCTGTTTTGGCTGTTTTGGTTGTAGGTAATCCCTGAAGACTTATCCTCTTCTCTTCTTTTCCGGGCGTGATATTAATGTCTAGCCACAGCACTTTAGACTGTGCGTTGTCTTAGTCTAAAGTACATTTTAGTAGACCTTACAAAGGCTATGTTACCCAATCGTTTCGTCATGTCATCAGTTTAAAACTGCTCAACCACAGACCCTCTTTTCATGTTTTGCCATTTATGCTGCATTCCGGTTTCGAATTCGGAAAGGTCAAGCTGTTAAATATAACCGGGTATCAAGATAATAGGGCATGTGGTTAATGGTCGTGATCTCGTGAGTTTGCTAAAACGCTAACACTGGCCTAGCTTAAGATGTAGGTTAGTACGCCATAAAACTAACTTAACCATAAGAGTTTGATGACTTAATTGGGAAGTTAAGGGTTTGGCTTGAGTTTAGTATACTTTGTAGCGGGCTATTTTACTAAACTTTGCCGTGTTTTTTTACATTCCTAGTAACCATAAATTTGGAATTTCTTTTGTGGACAAACAATTTATTTCTCAAACACAAACAGTTAAACCCGAAACTACTACTTGTAAGATATATATAAATAACTAACTGTGCCCAGCGGTTTCACCCGCTGAGGTTTAGGGGTATGAAAAATAGATGTTAGCCGATTCTCAGACCTACCCAATATGTACCCAAAATTTCATAAGAATCGGTCGAGCCGTTTCGGAGGAGTACGGTAACTAACATTGTGACACGGAAATTTTATATATTAGAAGATATGGTTAACTAGCTGTGCCTAACGGTTTCACCCGCTGCTCGGCTCCTTTTCTAGAGAAGGGTATTAAAAATAGGTGTTGGCCGATTCTCAGACCTACCCGATATGCACACAAAATTTCGTTCAAATCGGTCCAGCCGTTTCGGAGGAGTATGGTAACTAACACTGTGACATGAGAATTTTATATATTAGATATGAATACATTGCATCTTGAACCTAATCATAGTGCAATAAGAGCTAGTTTTCGAGGAATTGTATTGAAAAGAGATTACTGCTGTGATGACGTAAATCGTCATAAATTACGATTAATAACGAGATGATTGTTGTTACCTTTTTTGTGGTAACAAAAACAAAACAATCATGGTTTAACAAAAACACAGTAAAAACAAAATTACATGATACCTAGACATGATTGATGTCTGTAATTTAGTTCACACATAATAATCATGTGTATTTAAACATAGTATTGTCTTCAGTTACACATGTTTGACGAAAATATACCTTGGTACCTAGGAGTTAAGATTTAGTTTTTATGATGAGGAGTCTTTTTTCCAATACGACAAAATAGTCTTAGAAAAAAATATAATTGTACTAAAATGTGTATTGTTAGGCAATCTTTTTTATTTGTAGGACAATCACATTATTATGTAAGTACTTAAACATTTTGTCATCTTTTTTTGCCATTTGCGAATTTTGACCTTGAATTTAAATTAGGAAGCTTTGTTATGTTTTTTTTACATTGTCTTTTGTTTTATTGTTTGTTGTGGGTCCGGACATTATATACTTATTATGATAATTAATTGCTTTTTATTGGTCTAGTGGTGGTAGGGTAGTACTATTGAGCATAACATCTCACATTTATAGATTCACCTCACAAAATGTTAAAAAATCTTGGAAATTAAATTTGACCCACTTTCAAGTCCCAATACCTGCTCAGCTAGGTCACGTTATTCTAATGTTCCAAGTTTAAAATCTCTTTGCTTACACAAAAAGTGCTGGCACAAAACAAATTAAATTTAAAACTTTCACATTTGTGTCTATCAAATTGACATTTACTATGTAAATAGGATTCCCACAAAGACATTCAAATATTTACGAAGAAAATCGTAAACCAATACACACACCTGTCTAGTGTGACACGCTATTTTTAACCCCCGACGCTAAAACGACGGGGTGTTATAAGTTTGACGTGTCTGTGTATGTGTGTAAATGTGTATGTGTCTGTCTGTGGCATCGTAGCTCCCAAACGGATGATCCGATTTTAATGCGGTTTTTTTTGTTTGAAAGGTATATCAGTCGAGAGTGTTCTTAGCTATGTTTGGTGGAAATCGGTTCAGGTCTTCAAGGTCATCAGGTCGTTTGTTGAGTGTAATTAAATAGGAATGTTCCACGCCCAGTTTACTTGCGAGCATATGTAGGATTTGACATTTGAAACATTGATGTCTTCTGGAACCACTGAGCTGGTCTGCTGTTAGGGCTCGAAGATAGGAGACGTAACCCTGGACTGCCTTTTAGTAAACTCATCGAGTTTGGGCTCGTTGAATTTGTCTTAACTAGTTCTCTTTATTTTTCTAATTGACGAGGACCTGATGCTGGAAATCTGGAACCTCTGAGCTGGTCTGGTGATAGGGCTCGAAGGTAGGAAACGTAACCCTGGACTGCCTTTTAGTAAACCCATCGAGTTTGGGCTCGTTGAATTTGTCTTAACTAGTTCTCTTTATGTTTCTAATTGACGAGGACCTGATGCTGGAAATCTGGAACCTCTGAGCTGGTCTGGTGATAGGGCTCGAAGGTAGGAAACGTAACCCTGGACTGCCTTTTAGTAAACCCATCGAGTTTGGGCTCGTTGAATTTGTCTTGACTAGTTCTCTTTATGTTTCTAATTGACGAGGACCTGATCCTGGAAATCTGGAACCTCTGAGCTGGTCTGGTGATAGGGCTCGAAGGTAGGAAACGTAACCCTGGACTGCCTTTTAGTAAACCCATCGAGTTTGGGCTCGTTGAATTTGTCTTAACTAGTTCTCTTTATGTTTCTAATTGACGAGGACCTGATGCTGGAAATCTGGAACCTCTGAGCTGGTCTGGCGATAGGGCTCGAAGGTAGGAAACGTAACCCTGGACTGCCTTTTAGTAAACCCGTCGAGTTTGGGCTCGTTGGAGTTGTCTTAACTAGTTCTCTTTATGTTTCTAATTGACGAGGACCTGATGCTGGAAATGGGATGTGGCGGATGAAACCCTGGAATGCCGGAATGAAACGGATAAACCGATTTATATTTTTGCTGAAAATCTAAAAATAAAACCCAGGCCAAAATTTAAAAATAAAACACAAAATTACCTTTAAATGGCAAGAAACATAAAAGAAATTAAATGAAAGAATGAAAAATTAAGGAGCTCCTTCAAAAAGCATGAAAAAAAAAATTAAATTAAAAATTTATAAACACCCCCGACCCAAAAAAAGTACGCAACCCTATAAAAAGCAAAAAAAATAACTTTTAACACTACGTAAGTACCAACTAAAGCATGTCAGACTATCTACTCGGGACTTTGTGCCACCTTAATGTCGGAGGCATAACCGCTAATTTTGAACTGCAAATGGTTATCATGGCCTGCTGTTGACCGTACGTATGAAATTTTTGATTAAATTTTGTCGTGTCGGGGGACCGCTTTTTACCTTCAAAAATACTTACCTAAATCAAATTTATTTATTTATTTATTGGTTTACCTACAATTGTTACACTGATAATTAAAAACAATACAGTCACAAAGAATTCGACTAAGTGTACAATATGATGCGGCAAACACAGAAAGCAAAAATAAAAATTGAGTAAAGACAGGAAAAGGTACAGAAATAACACTTAACAATATATATATTTTACAATGTTTACGACGGTGTGCTTAACATGGTGAGATAATATATCTAAACAATATTTAAGTGGACTTGGTTCTTGAATTGCCCGAGTGAAGTGCAACAAATATCGATCTGGTCGTCATGATTGTTAAGAAGTCGGCAAAGTCTTGGAATAGGAGAATTGGAACCTGAAACAGTCTTACGGAATGGTGGTCGTAGTAGTTTAATAGGGTTACGTGGATATTTATGGGGTAGATTAAAATTTAATTTTCTTAATAATTGGGGACAGTCAATTTTACTATGAAGGATTTTAAATAGGAAAGTTAAGTCATTAATATCGCGCCGCTTTTCGAGTGAGATCATACCGAATTTGTTAAGGCGTTTTACATAGCTCGGAACTTTTTTGACCAACTTCTCAGAGTAGGCTAGATGGTTCAAAAACCTCTTCTGGATGCGTTCTAGTCTAAGAGCATGTGTTGCATAATGGGGACGCCATACAACCACGCAGTATTCCAGTATGGTACGGACTAAGCAATTGAAAAGAAAAATTTTAGTTTTAGGCTTGCGAAAGCATCTTGCGTTCCGTATGACAAACCCAAGTGACCTTGAGGCTTTCTTAATGATGTGGTCCATGTGGGGAATAAATGTTAACTTACGGTCAAAAAGGACCCCCAAGTCTCTGATTACATCCACTTTACATAAGCCCGTGCCATCTATGCTATAATTTAATTCTATGACATGTAACTTTCGAGTAAATGTAATCTGAGAACATTTTTTTATGTTTAGTTGCATTTTATTGGCCCTGCACCATTCTGAAAGTCTATTCACGTCTTGTTGAAGCAACTCCGAGTCTGCTTTAGTATTTATCACACGGATAATTTTTAAATCATCTGCATATAAAAATGGCGTTGAGTTGACGAGACAATGTGGAAGATCGTTTACAAATATAATAAATACGACAGGACCCAGGTGGGAACCCTGCGGCACTCCGGAAGTAATTTTCTGAGTTATGGATTTATATCCATTGGCTACCACATAGAAAGATCTGCCCGTTAAGTAAGAGCGGAACCATTTAAGAAGAGAACCAGCAAAACCGTACGCAGCAAGCTTTTGAATGATTAAATCGTGGGAAACCTTGTCAAAAGCCTTGCTAAAATCAGTGTATATAGCGTCGACCTGCTGGTTGGAGTCTAGTGAAGCTGCGATATTTTCAACAAAAGTAACTAAGTTACTACAGGTGGATCTTGCAGTGGTAAAGCCATGCTGATGGACAGTAATATATTTTTTAAAATACTGTTGTATTTTTGGGCATACTATCGCTTCAAGAACCTTAGCCAGAGTTGGGAGAATTGAAATAGGTCGATAGTTGCTAACCAAATTTACAGAGTCACTTTTGTGAATCGGAACTACTTTGGCTAATTTCCAATGTTTAGGGAAGATACCGACACTGAGCGATTTATTAAAAACTATGTATAGGGGGGCTGCCAGTTGGTCAGCGCACATTACAATAAAGCTAGGGGGAATTCCATCGCTGCCAGGACCTTTAGATACATCTAATTTTTTAAGTTGTGCAACTATTTCGTCCTTAGAAATTTGAATAGCTGAGTAACTGTCAAAGTTGTTTACTAATGTTTCATAAAATGGAAAAGATTGCACTATTCTACATGACTCATCATCATCAACCGGACAATACACAGAAGAAAAGTAGGTTCCGAACATGTTGCATATTTCGCTGCCATTGCCGGTTGTACGAGAGCCATCTGTTATATTAGCGGGGTATGAATTAGTAGGACCACGTTTTGATTTTATGTAGGACCAAAAAAACTTAGGATTAGTGGTTATTTTATTTTCTATGTAACTCAAGTACAAATTGTAGCATTTCCTTGCTATTTTATCACAGCGTTTGCTGCACCAACGAAGGGATATTTTATCCATGGGATTTTTATACGTATTATATCTCCGCCTGAGGTTGTTCTTTTCACGCAACAATCTCTCTAATTTTTTTGTATACCATGGTGGTCGCGAATTATTTTTGACAATGGTCGATGGGACGAACTGCTCTATAATTTGGTTAGTTACTGCATAAAAGCGATCCAACATTATATTCGGATCCTCGGTGTCTTCAAGTAATTTATTCCAATCAGTCTGTTGCAATTCGGATTTAATACCTGTATAATTCGCCTTTTTAAAATTTAATCTATAAGTTTGTTCCGGTTTCAAATTTTTATTGACCTTAAAATCGACGGATATTTCAAGAGGGGGGTGATATTGGTCTATTTTTGTCAGACTATTTGAGGCTTCAGCTACTTTACATTGTGGGAGATCTACAAGAACCAAGTCCAGAATTTTACCTTTTACATTACAGACACTGTTACATTGAGTGAGGTTATTTATGTGTATAAAATCTAGGAATACCTGGACCAATCCTAAATTTGTACGTGAGAAAGTGGGGCAAGTGTAAGTATCATCGCTAGAGTTACTATTCAATGTATTCCAATCTATATTACTCAGGTTAAAATCACCTATAAGAATTGTACCACAGTCGTTTTTTTCAACTATAGCATTATAGTTCCTTAGAAAATTCACTAACATAGGAGTTTGTACTGGTGGGGGTAAGTATACGGCACAGATAACTATTTTCAAACCCGGTGCAATATTCACTTTTACCCACAGGTCTTCGCCCTCACTTTCCCAAGAACATTGTCTGTTAGCAGCGAACCTCCTCGATACAGCGATTAGGACTCCTCCACCATCTTTTTTGGCATTGAAACCAGAAGTTTCTCTATCACGTCTGAAAACAATGTACCTCTCATCAAAAAGTTCGCTACTAACAATACAGCTGTTAAGCCAGGTTTCTGTTAACACTATTGCGTCGTAATTTGAGCACACTAAATTACAATAAAATTCATGAGTTTTAGAACGTAATCCACGGGTGTTCTGGTAGTATATGTTAAAGGTGGCGAATTGAAATTGTTTAAAACTTTTTGAAAGCCTATTGGAAGACTCATACTATTAAATTTAATGAGTCCATATCCCTAATTATCTTGGTGTCCGAGTCATCTGTTTTTTTAATATAAATACGCCCCCCCCTGACCCAAACGTAACGATATCCATTTTCTTTTGCTTTAAGACGCGTAGCCGCATGCAAAGCTTTGTTAGACGGGCTCAGGTGTTCAGTCACGAAAACTGGAGTTTTCCCGCCTTCAAGCCCGAGATGAGAGGTATTTAACTTTTCAATGTTAGGCTTTGATTTGTTGAAGGTGATACAAGCAGCCAAAAATATGTCGCGTAATCTGGGTGAGTTGAATTGTACCACGATTGATTTTGGACGATCATTGCTGTTGTTGAGCTTCATTACGCGAGTACAGTTACTGACATTTTCTTCCTTGACATCGCAACCAATGGTTTTTCCTAGATGCGTTACAATATCGATTAGGTTCTCAGTTTTTTTCTGAGGGACACATTGAATTTCAATGTTATTGGCTCGAGCGTGCTGTTCCAGTGTATTTATGCGACCAGACATTTCCTTAATTGTGGATGATAATATGTAATTTTTTTCCTGTAGCTCTCTTACATTTTCATCACTCTGCTTTTTTTCCTTCAAAAATTCGTCGTATTGATTGCTCATAAATTGTACCGAACTCTTGAGACCAGTGATTTCTTCACGCATTGTGCTTAATTCTTTGTTCAACAAAACGGTCATGTTTGACGTTATATTTTCCAATAAAACTTTCATGTGGGATTGCATCACATTTTCAATTATAGTGCGGACACCATCTTCAGTTACAAGGTTAGTCTCTGTGTTTGGTGGGGATTGTAAGGCTGGCCTTTTGTTAGACCGTGCAGTTACGTTGGTATTAAAACGAACAGGCGTTATATTATCGGCATCTTTGGCTTCAGGTGTTTTTGAAATGCATAGAGAGCATATCCACGATGTGAGGTCGCTGGTTGAATCTAAGGCCTGGCAGTCTTGGTGAAACGCCTTTTTACAAACCGAACATTGCACAGAGCCAATCTTGCTCATCTTAAGGCCGCAGCAGCCCCATGAAGGTGGCGACTTCTTCATGATTTGATTAATATGATCAATGCAGATAAAATAAAATTGTACAAGAAAATTAAATGTCTACGCACAAAAATAATAACAGGAACACATTAAAAAATGCCCTCGCACCGAAATTATATCAGTAGCACACCAATCAATGCCCACAGCAAGTGAACCGTGCCGTGCGTGAGTGTGCGACTAAAAGGTCTTAAGTCCGCGGCATACAGCGTCGCTTACGCGTTTACTTCGGCAGCTCCGTATTTTGTATGTGGTTGGGTATTTAGAAAAAATCTCACTGCTAATTTAGTTAATTATGGTCCTATTTTTAAAGTTTCGATAAAGTTTTTTCTACTCACAAATATCACATATGTCCAGTAATAATTGTAGCACTAACACTGCACCGTAACTTCATTTAAACCGAACAAAAATTTTTTTTTATTGCGGAGCGTTTTAACTGTATGTTACTCATTCAAATGATTCCTACCTAATCACAAAATTCGTATTTTAAAACTAAATATGTACACTAAATGATACAATAACACTGGACAAAAAATTGAAACAGACGTATTCGTGAGTCGTACTATTGTACGACTCACAAGATTTACTTGTAAAGAAAAAGAATATAAGTATACAAAATAATATTTAAATTACAACGAAAATGTTAACGTAAGTAACGAAATCAAAAAAAAAACTTTATACTCTATCTAAATAAATGATAAACAATAATTTTAATCCCCATTCTTAGGAACGACTCAAAAAAAATGTATGAAAAATTACAATGGGATTGAGGACTTCTTAATGTGTGCTTCTAACGTTAGGCTAATAAATTAGAGCGGTCCCCCGACACGACAAAATTTAATCAAAAATTTCATACGTACGGTCAACAGCAGGCCAAGATAACCATTTGCAGTTCAAAATTAGCGGTTATGCCTCCGACATAAAGGTGGCACAAAGTCCCGAGTAGATAGTCTGACATGCTTTAGTTGGTACTTACGTAGTGTTAAAAGTTATTTTTTTTGCTTTTTATAGGGTTGCGTACTTTTTTTGGGTCGGGGGTGTTTTTAAATTTTTAATTAAATTTTTGTCATGTAGCATTCGTGTGACAAAATCGAAAATGTTCGGGAACAAATATTTGAATATACATATTTATAATGTCTACTGTACAAGTCTTTTAAATCTCGTTGGATTACCAGCATAATAAAAATCTATATCTACATATTATGCTTGTTTTTTTTTTAAATCCTTACGAATATTATAAAAGCGAAAGTGAGTTTGTTTGTTTGTTACGTCTTCACGCCTAAATGGCTAAACTGATTTGATGAATTTTGGTACAGAGATAGTTGGGACCCTGAAGCAGGACACAGGCTCAATTTAAAAAAAAAATATATGAGAGAGAAAGAGGGAAGAAAAGGGAAAACTTAGCTTTGCTATTACAACAAATAAGGCGCATGGGCAAAAACTATAGGTAGCAGTACCTGCACATCGGGAAAGGGAAACTGTATTACCCCGAATTTAACGCAAGCGAAGCCGCGGGCAAAAGCTATGCTATAATATTTATTTATTCGGTCGACCGGTTGATAACTTTTATTGATTTACGCAGTATGAGACTGTGTTTTTTTATTGTTCATTATATTTGTATTTTATTATTAATTGATATCTATCTTCGTCTAATTGCGTGTTCTTTCGTTCGATTTGTCACGTTTGCTTGACATGGCAATATAAGTTAATTAAATCACTTTCACTTAGATAGATAATAGATACTTAAATAATTTATATGATGCAACAAAAGACAATACAGGATCAACACTAAAACATAAAGTAGAGAAAAAATTAAATTTTAACGTAGTTTTATTTTATTTTTTATTTAAAAAAAACGTTGCCCCACACTAGGAACTTCCCCTGTATCGTGGGTGCGTTTACAAACAATTTAACTCACATACACAAACAGCCAGACACGAAACAACTATCTGTAGGTCATACAAATATTTGTTCCGTGCGGGAACGAACCCGCGACACGCAGCGCAACAGTCAATCACTCAGCCACTGCGCCAACCCTGCCGTCTTTTGGTAGTTACTGGCGCAGTGGGAATCTTCCCAGGTCGAGCAAAATGTTATTGGGTTGCCCTTTAGGATGTTCTCAGAAGCAACGGAGTCTGGATTTGTGTCAGGCTAATGGCAATAGGCTCGCCCCCTTTTACATGCGATTAAAACATAACAAGGTGTACTATTAGGAACACCTCTGCTGAACCTTATGAGATTACAGGCGTGACGTTAGGCAATACTAAGGTTTTTTTTAAAGAATTATTAGGTTTTAATTCATGTCTTAGGTGCTCACAGCTATTTTAATAAATTAGTGTGAAGTATTAGACATTTTAATTTGATTTGCACTGCAGTTGGCATTGAAATAAAATATGTTCTTAAATGAATTGAGTGTTTTTTGTCATTTGACGTCTAATGTTTAATTCATATAAAGCAGGATATATAGCTATCATTGATAACGCGGGCACGAGTCATGCTCCATTCAATTGTATGTTAGAATTTTATATGGAAACTAGCTGCGTCAAGCGGTTCTATGTACGCCATTCGCTGCTCAGTTAAAAATAAATAGGTAGATTACGATCGATTTTCCTACCGAATTTACTTACAAAATTTTACTAAAATCGATCCATCCGTTTCGGAGGAGTATGGCAATATTTTTATGTAGGTAGTAGGTAAATGATTATTTTGATGACGAAATAATACCTATGCAAGAAGGTTAAAATAACGAATTGTGTCATTTGTTGCTATGGTAAAAATACCTTAATTATATAAAGACTAGCTGGCGCCCGCGGCTTCGCCCGCGAAAAAATATCCTATGTGTTATTCCAGACTATAATCTACCTCTGTGCCAAATTTCATCAAATAAATAAATATCTTGGGACAACTCACACACGGCTATCTGATCCCAAGCTAAGCAGAGCTTGTGTTATGGTAACCAGACAACTGATATACATACTTATATAATTTATAAATACATACATATTATAGATAAATTACACCCAGACACAGAACAAACAATCATGCTCATCACACAAAGTTTGTCCTGGGTGGGAATCGAACCCACGACCTCCGGCTCAGCAGTCAGGGCCACTAACCACTAGACCAACAGGCCCGTCAAGATCCGTTCAGTAGTTTTTTCGTGAAACATACATCCATACTCACAAACTTTCGCATTTATAATATTAGTAGTATAGTTAGATTACTTAGTAAGATAGGATTATATAAGTATGTATAAAATATGAATACTCAATTCCAGGTAAAAACGATATTATGTACTTATGTGCTTTAGTACAACATACAATATACACAACTTTATAGCTGAAAATCTAAATGTCGCCAAGACAACAACCATTACAAAACCTGAATCGTTTCGATATGGTATTTTTACCTGGAATTGAGTATTCATATTTTAATACGAATCCAGGCATAATACATGTAATGCCCTTATTCACATAAACAAAACTCCTTTAAGTAAGCAATACGATGCAAAGGAAGGCTTTTCACACGGCGTTCCCATGACTTTAAACATGAATACCCATTTTCAGTTAAATAGGCCAGCATTATATTTGGTTTCTAAATTGAATACATTACCTATGACTATGTTCACATAATTGCTGTTTCATACAAGTTTCCAAATCCCTTTAACTTAACTATTACATACAGTTAAAAAATGTAATTCGTAACAATAATATTATAAATTACACACTTCCTCATCCAAAGCAGGTTTTATAAACAAAAAAAAAAACATTATGAAACAAAGTTAAACGAATGTGAAACCTACAAACCGCCATTATACGCGAATCAGCTGATATGATGTGAAATCATTTTATTCACAAACAAAAAACAATATTCATGACAGAAAACAAACAAAAATTTACAAAACAACACTTACATTTTTCACTTTGAACATTAAATACAAAGTTTTATATAACAATTTTCACTTGCACATATTTATTATTTACAAGATTGGATAAACACGTGCGGTTTGTGTGCTAGCGCGGCTTATACTGACGAAACTTGAAGCGTGTCGCCAGCGTGGACCATCGTGAGCCATGCAGTACCATGTCCCTGCTAGGGAAGGTATGGTATAATAACTGCCGGTCAGTGGGTAGTCTTAGTGCCATATTGTTTTGTCCCCTTTTTTGTTTTTTTCTTTACAGATGGGAAATCATGAAATAACTTCCCCCGCTCTGGGCGGAGCAGGAGGGAGTGTCAGACTTTTATTTATTTATTTATTTATTAAAACTTTATGCACAAGTAAAAACTGTACAAAGGCGGACTTAATGCCTTAGGCATTTTCTACCAGTCTACCTTAGGGTGATGCAGAGACAAAAACAGTAGGTGCGATAACAGAAAAAAAAGGATAATAGTAAATGAATATTAAAATATATAAATATACATATATATAACAAATATACATATATAAATATTAATAACTATAAATACTTATATATATACATAAAACAACATTATATAAAGTTCAGAGATCGTAACAAGACAACAACCACAACTAATTACGAGACGAATCTACCAACTTCTTGTAAATATGCTCACGAACTTTTCTTTTAAAAGTAAACGGACTGGTTACCAACCTGATACTCTGAGGGAGCTCATTCCAAAGGAAGACTGCCTGGACGAAGAACGCAGATTTAATAAAACCAGAGCGGTGAGAAGGACATCGAAGAAGACGATTATTGGCGGAACGAAGATTCTTGCTGTGCGCAGAGCATAAATATTGCCAATGAGAAGACAGATAAGAAGGTGAAGTAGGTTTGTTAAGAAGAGAAAATAGGGTCGTTAAAGCTCTCAATGCCCTGCGCTCCCGAATGGGTAACCATTTTAAGAGCGAACGATGAGCAGATACGTGGTCATACTTGCGTAAATTAAAAACGAATCGAATGCAGTTATTAAGAAGTCGGTCTAGTTTATTGAGGAGATCTGCATTCAGGTCATAGTAACACACATCAGCATAATCAACTATGGGGAAGATAAGGGACTGTACAAGCGTTGCTTTAATGTGTGATGGGAGAATATTTTTCAGCCGATAGAGTGACCGCAACGTTCCAGTGACCTTCTTGCTCACAATCGCAATCTGCTTACGCCAGTCAAGGCAAGTGTCAACATGCAAACCGAGGTCTTTGACGTCAGAACTAAACGGAATGACCGCGCCGTCAAAGGTAAGCGGTGGCACGCCATTGAGCCTTCGCAAGCTATGGGGGCTCCCTACAATAATAGCCTGACACTTGGTCGGGTTAACAGCCACCCCGAACCGATGAGACCAGTCCTTTACCACACGTAAATTCCGGTTTAGCTCCTCGATCGCACCAGATAAGCTGTCAACACCCGCCTGACAGTACAGCTGTAAGTCGTCAGCGTAAAGATGATACGCACACTGAAGTTCGTTCGTTCGTTTTACTGACTGAAACCCACACATGTTCCTCATTTTGCACTAATCCGGGGCCGCTGTATCTCTCTCGAACAACCCACAACCCCGGTGGTGTGTGCCCTGAGATGGTACCCGCAGTTGTTTCAGTTTTTTTGCTTGCTAACTAAGTTCTTTGTTTTCAAGAGTTATTTAATCAAGTAAATTTATTATTCTGTCGATAAGGCGTGTTACAGAGTACATAAAACACATATGGTACAAATTATATCATCACGACTTAAGCGGGTTAAGCGGAGATGTGACAGTCATAGAAGTACAGACAGTCAGAATCTAAATATTTTATTTCACATAGGCCTACATGGGCACTTATAAAACGTCGAGAAAAGATGCACGGTTCGGGTTGGTCGTTTCCTATGGAGAAGAACCGGCAAGAAACTCCATGTATGGCCTACAGATAGTTGTTCTGGGTCTCGTTGTTTGTGTATGTCAGTTTAAATGTTTGTAAACACACCCACGATACAGGAGAAATCCTAGTGTGGAGCAACGTTTTTTTAGAACGTTTAGAACGTTTTTTAGGGCTTTCCAGGGCCTCCGCCTGCCGGGGTTGCGGGTTGTTCGAAAGAGATACCGCGGCCCCGGAACGTAAAGGGCAACAGAAGAAACATGGGTGGGTTTTAGTCAGTACAAGTCTGACATGCCCCCCCGCTCCGCCCAGAGCGGGGGAAGTCATTGGATGATTTCCCACCCGAAAAAAAAGGCCTACATGGGCACTTATAAAACGTCGAGAAAAGGTGCACGGTTCGGGTCGGTCGTATTCTATGAAGAGGTACCGTATACTGGGGCTCTATAATGTCCGCTTTAGCAGAACCATTATAGTTTTAATGTAAATTGTCATTTTGTGACCATTTTACGAATGGTCACATAATTCATATTATTACGGCGAGTTAGTGTTCCACGCGCGCGTCAAAGAGATGTCAGCAAAGCATAGGGGCCTGCCAGGGACACCGCCTGCCGGGGTTGCGGGTTGTTCGAAAGAGATACCGCGGCCCCAGAACATAAAGGGTGGTAGAAGGAAAATGGGTGGGTTTTAGTCAGTACAAGTCTGACACTCCCCCCCGCTCCCGGCTCCGCCCAGAGCGGGGGAAGTTATTTGATGATTTCCCACCCCAAAAAAATAACATTATTAAACCCACTGTTTATAAGTAAGTACCCCCATATTTTATCGGTTAAGTAGCTATCGTGTACCGGGGTTAAACACAGACTTCAGGTGCTTCAGGCTCCAGCGTCACCGCCTGCCAGGGTTGCGAATTGTAAAGATACAGCCACCGGTTGTGAAAAAGATATCGCCTCCGCCGCCGCCACCCCGAAATATAAAGGCCAAAAGAAGAAACATGGGTGGGTTTTAGTCAGTAAAAGTCTTACATCCCGCTCCGCCTAGAGCGGAGGAAATTATTTGAAGATTACCCATCCGTAAAAAAGGATGATATTAAAATCTTATCAATATTCATTGAATTTCACTTGACCCCGGGATTCGAACCCACAATCTCAAGAACATAAATACAGTCAAATGAAGAGTTTTAAATGTATAAATTCATGAGTTCTAAATGCTTCTCTTCATATGAGAAAAATAAATAAAAGCTAAGTAAGCAACAATCGTTTTAATTAACAATTTGTGTCACGTAAAATAAAATATTTGTACATGAAGTTGAACTGCTGCTACATCATTATATAAACGGTAATGAACGTTATCGATATTGATTAACAATGCTAATTAAGTTAACCTACCTTGCTAATCCTTACTTAATATTATAAAAGCGAAAGTGAGTTTGTTTGTTACGTCTTCACGCCTAAATGGCCAAACCGATTTTAATGAATTTTGGTACAGAGATAGTTGAGACCCTGGAGACGGACATAGGCTAAAAAAAGTGGGATAAGGGGGAGAGAGAGGGAAGAAAAGGGGAGAGAAAGATATATTTTTTTTGATTATCACGCGGGTTATAGTTAACGTTAGCCCAAAATAACTATGCCATGCGGACGAAGTCGCGGGCGGAAGCTAGTTTTAAATAATGTTTAACTATATTAATTATCTGTCTTCTGTCCTTTTAGTAGTTTTACCTGTTTGTACGTAAAAAATATTAGAAGTTAAATTTGACCCGCATCCCGGTGTCTGATAGAGTTGAAATTTTGCACACCTACATGTTTTCTAAATTGTTTTAAAAGCAGCGATAATGACATAATTTACACAAAGCCATTATTATCACAATATATTACTGTGTTTTTATCCTACTTCGGGGAACTCCCAACAAATGAATGTGACCCGTTTATTGTGTAAATGCCTAAAAGCAATCTGCGGTATCCGTCCATTAACACCATGTAGACCACTTTAAAAACAAACCCTATAAACAAAAGCTTAACCCTAACAGGTTTTTTTTTGCGGATGGGAAATCATCAAATAACTTCCCCCGCTCTGGCCGGAGCGGGGGGTAGTGTCAGACTTGTATTGACTAAAACCCACCCATGTTCCTTCTATTTCCCTTTATGTTCCGGGGCCGCGGTATCTCTTTCGAACAACCAACAACCCACTCTAACAGGTATTTTCATAATACAAGATTAAGCAAAAAAAAATTTTTTTTTACGAAATTCAGTGCATGGAACTAAGAGAACTGACTTTCAAATATTTAATGTATATTATGTTACATTTTTTTTACATATTCATCATATAATTAAATTAATTACTAAATATAGACAACCTATAAATGTACACAAACTAATAATAAAAATATATACAAATAAAAAATGGAAAATTACAGGGCGTCAAAAAATTCGTCCGTATCGCAGTCAACAGGTAAAGTGCCCAGAAGGCTGGCAGCATTACCGCGTTGGATGGCTATGCTTATTTTTTGTGCAAAAAACAGGCCAGCCCTCTGGTCACGAGAAGAGCCGACCAACCGCTTGGCGATTTCTCGAAATACTACATGGGCACTCGGACCCCATGGCCCTAGTGTTTCAACCCCAAACGGCTCAAAAACATAGCTACCAATCAAATTGTGATATTTGCGCCGTTTGAGGTTTTCAGCACCTGCAGCAGCAGCTCCAGCGCAACCCATCGTTACATTTAAATGGTTTTAATAATTGTATGAAAGATTCTTTTGATAAAAAAGTAGTTGATAATTTTTGTTGAGTTCTAGAAAGAGTTATAAGCTTTCTTTGTTGGGTTCCGTCCCTCAAAAGGAAAAAGCGGAACCCTTATAGGATCACTTTTGTCTTGTTGTCCGTCTGTCTGTCAAGACCCTTTATCTCGGGAACGCGTAGAGGTATCGAGTTGAAATTAAAACCAAATACTCAAGTCTATGGTTCCTTAGCGGTGTGCAAAACCGACCCTCTAAGTCTACGCACTCATAAGATATGGCCGTTTTTGTCGCTACTTTGTACGGAACCCTTGGTGCATGATTCTGATTCGCTCTTCATCGGTTTTTTCTTTCTATTGAGGTACAGAATCCTAAAAAAATAAACATGGCAACCAGTCTTATAAATAGGTATCGTATTACCCTGTAAATACTGGGTTGTAGAGGTGAGATAGGCAGTCGCTCCATGTAAAATACTGGTATTCCACTGCATCCGGTTAGACTGGAAACCGATCCCAGTAAAGTTGAGAAAAAGCAGGGTGATGGTGATCGCCGCTTCCTGAAACAGTACTCGTACTTACCCGCTCAAGGCTTAAGTAAGTACACATAGTCGTTAAGTTACAAGTAAGCAAACACTTAACCAAAGAGGGTTGGACTCAAGTGCTATTAAGTTACCGGTAGAAGTAGAAATCGATGGTCGTACTTAACCTTAGTACTTAGCTAACACCGAAAATGATAAAACTTTTGGTAAATATACAGTTGTGTGTAAATACAGCAACGCATTAGGTTATGTACAATTCCAGTACAACATGGCCTCGCGAAGTAAACTTATACAGGGTGTTAACCAAACCTTCATGAACCCGTCAACCATGCATTCTGTACTTTTTTTTTCGGATGGGAAATCATCAAATAACTTCCGGGGGGGGGAGTATCAGACTTGTACTGACTAAAACCCACCCATGTTCCTTCTATTGCCCTTTAAGTTCCGGGGCCGCGGTATCTCTTTCGAACAACCCGCAACCCCGGCAGGCGGTGGCCCTGGCAGGCCCCTCTGCTTTGCTGACATCTCTTTGAGGCGCGCGTGGAACACTACGACACGGCCTGTCGTCAATAGACGGACGGACGGTAAGCTACCCATTGTTCACCGTCCATAAGCCCACATCTACTTTGCCAGGAGTCGTCTCGCAGCGCCCGACGCCCGGGGCGTCTACCGCGGCGAAAATTCTGAGATACGACTTTTTTTGGGGTGAAAAATAACGAAAAGAACTCAATGTTAATAACATAATGCTAATGGATGCGGTGAATAGTATGCCCCGTTGGGGAGGTATTTTAAGTTAAGTTAATATTTTAAGACCATTTTTCAAAAAGAAAATACGGTAACCTCACTCACTGGGATCACTTTGTTGTCCGTCTGTCTATCAAGATCCTTTATCTCGGGAACGCGTGGAGTTATCGAGTTGAAATTAAAACTATATACTTATTCAAATTTTTTGACGACACGCGGCATTTTTTGCGCTGCGTGTCGCGGTTTTAATATTTGTATGACCTAAAGGTAGTTGTTCCTGCGTGGTCTGGCTGTTTGTGTATGTGAGTTTAAAAACGTTGTTTGTAAACGCATCCACGATACAGGAGAAATACCTAACAACGTTCTTCTTAAAAAAAAAACTAGAGTCTCTTGGAGAAAACCAGGGTTGGTTTTCTAAATCTACGCAGTCAAAAGATATGGTGGTTTATGGGCTGGGTACGCAAGTCCGACTTACATTACACACCGGTTGTTTTTTTACTTGAATTACATTATGGACATGGACGATATTATAGTAGAAACAAAATAGGATACTATTTTGATTCTACTATAATATATCGTCCATTTTAAGGCCTTCAGATCTCAAAATTAACCCCCAAATTATTTAAGGTCGGTCGGCAAGGTACGTCTTTGTCACCCGATCCTTAGGGCAATTCCACATGTTTGTAATCGTCGTCAATTGACAACTAGTTATCGATTGACCGTCATTGCTCAAACGCTTATGACTGCGAACGATTAATTGCTCATTGTTTTTTCGGTATTTATAGCTACTAGGCATTGGAAGGAGCCATGAAGGGTTTGTGGAAATTGCTCAAATCGATTTGCGTGATCTACTGACGAGATAGTACCGTAGCTTCCGTGTCGAGACATTTGGATCCAATTAATTGCTGTGTCATAGTTTTGTCAAGGAACATCCTAACTAATATTATAAAAGCGAAAGCGAGTTTGTTTGTTTGTTACGCCTAAATAGCTAAACCGATTTTGATGAATTTTGGTACTAAAAGTACTAAAAAAATAGCTTATATCCGTCTCCAGGGTCCAGGGGAAATAAGCTATTTTTTTTTAGTTTGAAAAATGAGGGAGAAATAGGAAAGAAGAGGGAAAACTTAGGATTGCTATTACAATAAATAAGGCCCAAGGGCAAAACCTACAGGTGGCAGGTACCTGTAAATCAGAAAAGGGGAACTGTGTTACCCTAAATTTAACGCGAGCGAAGCCGCGGGCAAGAGCTAGTAACAAATAAAAGTAAATCCAGAAAGATTTGATTAATTTTTGAAATGTTATGTAATACCTACCCTTGTTTTTTTAATTTTTGTAATTATGATGTCGTAATTAATTATTCAAGTCTGAATTATTTTTGACATTTACTTACTACCAAATACTTTGACTTTTTTTATTTAATTGTACCTAGTGCAAAGTAACAATATAATTTTTTATGTTAAGTTACTTATAATTTGGTAAGAGAAACTTTTTATTTGATTGTAAAATTTTTAATTCATTATTTTTGTATGCCTGTAATAGGCTGTTCATAGCGCAATTTTACTTAAAACGAGACTAAACTACTATTTCTGATTTCTGACACACTTTTGTTAGTTTTACCTGTAACTTAAGACTAACTATGTAACCAAATATTAGAAGTTAAATTTGAGCCACTTCCCGGATTCCAATTGATATGTTGCATCCATGTTTAATTTGGATGGCAATGCATGCTTAGTTAATTGAAGTCTTTTTAAATCCAAAATGGGGATTCCTAATGATGGTAGAAATGCAAAAAAAATACGTAATATTTCTTTGCATTTCCGTGATATGGCTATCAAATAAAAAATTTGCTGAAAAGACCACGAGAGACCATGTTTTTAGTGGTTTTCAACTAAAATATTATTTTAGCTCATCAAGTGTCCCACTGGTGAGCAAGGGCCTCCACTTTCGCCTTCCAAATCTCTCTATCCTGTGCGATCTCTGATCTCAAAACTACTACTCTACTAATCATCATATGCCTAGCCTTTTCCCAAGTCTAATTTTCAAGACGGTTTCAAGTCTAACCGGATGCAGGTGAATACGAATATGGAATGACTTAATATTTTTCAATACACTTCCTCGAAAACTGGCCCTTATTGCACTACGATTAGGTTCAACATGCAATGGATTTCACACACGTGCTTTTTCCTCATTTATCACAACCAGGGTTTTCATTTTTTCTGTTTCATCACGGCATTCACGCATAGCTGGCAGTTTTTTTTTAGAGCAAGGCGGCGCTTGTTTTTAAAGTCTTTACATTTATTTTTAAAAAAATATTGTATTTATCAATTGAATATCACAAATAAACATGATCATTTAAAAAAATAATTAATATTTTATTTGAGTTCTAAATTCAAAAAATATATTAAATTTCTTACTTTTAATTTTGCTTCTCCTTCAGTATGAGAAGACTTAGCGCGGGGAAAAATCAAATTAAATCATAGTTTCATATTGATTAATGACAAAGGTACTTTTTATTCTGTTATTTAATTTCTCCGAAGTGTAGGTTTTCAAACTTCGTTTAATTCAGGTGAGAATTTGTCACTGCTGTTCTCAGCTCTATAACGCTCTCGCCTGGCGGCTCGTGCGTTAATCCGCTTCGGCTGCAATGAAAAAGTTTCCTCAGTTGAATCAAAGTGTACTATTCTAAGAATGGTTCATAATTCAACTATCCTTCGGTCAAAATAAGAAGTGCCCAGAAGTCTGGAAGCATAACCACGTTGGAATGCTGATTCTCTGGCCAACCTTCAATTTTATTTAACCAGGTTTGTTTAATCATACATCTAATAGTGATTGTGGCTTGCAACACAATCTAGTGGCGGCGTCCGTAGAATGTTTCGCAACGTTCGGGCGATGCATAGTTGCAGCAACCGCTCGTTATGTCGTGACGTGGTGTATGTAAGGTATACCAGAGCTAATCAATAAATAATCATTTTTTTCAGACTAGCTTTTGCCCGCGGCTTCGCTCGCGTTAGATTCGGGGTAACCTGCTACCTGTAGTTTTTGCCCTTGCGCCTTATTTATGGTAATAGCAAAGCTAAGTTTTCCCTTTTCTTCCCTCTTTCTCCCTCATTTCTCACTTTAAAAAAAAGCCTATGTCCGTCTCCAGGGTCCCAACTATATTTGTACCAAAATTCATAAAAAATTGTTTTGTCATTTAGGCGTGAAGACATACCAAACAAACAAACTCACTTTCGCTTTTATAATATTAGTAAGGATTACATCCTTATTTGTTAGTACAATTACGAGCTTTCAGACTAGTGTTAGTAATAATTAATTAATAAGCAGTAAGTGGCAGGTCCGCGTAGACTTCCCGATGATGGTGGCAAATTACTATACGACTGCGTGCAGCCGTATCCAGCCAGAGAGCCAGCATTGGAGACTACCACCGGGCAGCCAGCGTGCGCAGGATGGTGTTGGGACTGTCGCGCATACGGCGCATGATAGAAGCTGTAGTATAAATAGTATGTTATCCAATAAGTAAGGTTCGCCATTTGTTTAACTCTCGGCTTTAATCATTCAGTTGCACACGTCACTCACTGGCAAGAATTTAAAAGTTATTTATGCAATAAGAGAGCAGGGGTTTTTTGTTGCCAGTGCGGATTTTGAGTCTAAAGCGAAGGATTTTATGTTTGAATCACGAGCGTAGCGAGCGACTCTAAACTAGAATCCTGAGCGTGTCGAGGGATTCAAAGACATGAGATGCATGCACGAAGCACATTTTGAAACAGCATCCGTAATGTTTTATTGTATTAATAATATTGGAGAAAATAGAAATATAAATTTCAGGTTAAATATCGGTTCATTTGCTGCCACTAAGTGGCTAAGGACGAGGCTTTTTGGGGGACTATCTCTAGTAATTTGACGTTCAAAAAGTGCTGATTATCAGCCTAGTTTGCATAAATGACTTTTGATTTTGCATTAAATACTTACTTTTTTATAAACAATAATGAATTTAAATATCAATATAAAAACGGTAAAATCTTATACATAATTCAGATATAAAGATAATTAGGATATAATGTATAAGAAGAGAGAAGTAGTTACATTATTAGGTTTCGTGAACAAATTAATTATTAAAACCTACATTTATGCTGCTGCTGAGGTAAAATAAATATGTCATTAGCAGGAAGCCAGACACCAGCCGAAATAATCACGATCGACGAAGTTCCGAAGAAACAATTTAACTGGCCGTGATTTGTTCCGAAGTAAAACATGAATTACTTTAAAGAGCCGTTAGATAATTCCTATAAGTGGTGATTGAGAATTGAGATAACCTGCTTACCCAGTCAAGCACATCGTACTAGGGGCTTCACCTGCCTAGGTATTCAAGTATGTTTCGTATTTCTATGTTATCTATGAATAGATGTCATTCAGGGGCGTTATTATAGTCTCAAAAACCCTTTAGCTTCTGATAAGAAAGAAAAGTAACTGTCTGCCTTAGCATCATCTTACTACCCTTGGTGTGCCCGCACCCCAGCCAGAAGTGACGAGAAGAAACACCGTGTGGTTTTAGTCAGTAGGAGGGGTCTGTCAAGTGTCAGACCATCTAGGATTTCCACACGTTAAAACAGGTCGCGATCGACGCAACATGTTTTGATTCTCACCTGTCAGCCGCCACGCCGCACGGTGGGCTGAAAATCGGCTTTCATAGACTTAGGGATTTCAATTTGCAAGTGCTTGTTTTTATGCCGGATATCGCTTCTATTAGTCATTATTATGTACAAAAATGACACCCGAGTTAATTCTGCTCAAAACCGAAGGAAATATAATTTTTTTACGAAAAATTTGTATGAAGCTAGTATGAAAAATCGAATTATCTCCTAAACGGCATGTTTAACCGTAATATCCTTAGAGATGGTCATAGTGCTAATTATTTATGATTTTTTGGTTGACGATTGGACAAAAATTTTAATGCCGTTTTTTTTTTAAAAATCGTCAAAATATTTTTATTTGTTTTTACGTATGAAACGATTCCTTTTGGTGTTTATGTTGAAGAACACGGACTTTTAACTACACATAACATAAAATAGCATCACTCCTATATTTCCGAAGGAGTTGGCAGAGGTTTATAGTACACCCACACGTAGCCAACTATGTTTGAGCTAGATATTTATCAACACAAAATGAGTTTTAAAACTTTTCATACAACCAAATTACCAATTGTCTTCTAATGAGTCCAAAAAGAAGTGATTAAGTAACTACACTGATTAGGTCTTCTAATGAGTCTTAATAGGTGATTTAATGATTTTCAATATCTCACGACAATGGATTATATTTAACATTTCCTGATAAGTAAGCTAATTTGTTAATTAGCAGTGCTATGAGTTCTAAGAATAGTTAGTGACAATTATAGATTTTCATTAGCTAATGAGGAGATAACTAATGAGGGTAGTTACCTAATTATTGTCGTTTTGCAATAAAAGGGCTAAAGTTTTGTTTTATAATTTAATTTGTTCACAACTGTGTAACTGCTAACACTAAATCTGCGACTATAAAATCTTAAAATGGAAAGTTTAATGACCAATTTAGACTTGTTTGTTCTTCTACGAAGTGAGAGTACTTCATTTGATCATGAAGTATTGTTTAGTGCAGTTGTATCCCGCATAGGCGATTGCCTGTCTGACGAAGATTATGTTGTTCTCAAAGAATTTTGTCGGAGATTTACGCGAGCCGCTTTACAAAGGTGGGAGAAATCCAACCGATTCCTTGATAATTTCAGGAGAAAGTACGAGAATTGGTTGGGAGCAAATATTGATTGGCCGAGTTTTGTGCAAACTTTAGTTAATCAAGAACCAAGTGTTGATGAGATACCAAGAGCGCCCTCAGTCTCTCCAGAACCGTCGACATCAACGTCCATTGGAACAATGACGAAAAGATCCCGTAAACCATTCGAAGACCTGGGAAGTAAACAAAAAAAGAGAAGATCTGATGAACACACAGGCGAAGGTTCCAGTGAATTGGCATATGCAGCTGCAGCACGTTTAAAAGAAGAAGGGCATGGAGATATCGCCTCTGTCATCGAATACATGATGAAAAATCCTGAAGCAGCCGCTAAATTAAATGAAACGCTTAAGAAACCAGCGAAAACAATCATATTTACGCCAGAAAAGGCGCTTGGATTGCTTCTTTCGCTAAAACTCTCAAAGTGGCAATATATTACGTTGCGTGAGGCTGCCATTCGAGAAGGTGCTAAAGATATTTATCCATCTTACTATAAAGTGCAACAAACTAAGCTTGATTGCTACCCTCCGAAGCAATCAGTGACAGTTACTGATTCATCGGCTAGGATTACACTTCAAGCTTTACTTGATATCACGGTTACAAGAATCCTTCAAAGCCTTTCTAACGAAGAGCATAACAAGCAGTTGAAGCTGATATCCAAGTGGGGATTTGACGGTGCTTCTAACCAAAGCCGATACAAGCAGAAAATTGAGGGTGAGGAAGATGATTCAAGCATTTTCATGACCTCCTTGGTGCCACTAAAACTGACAGATGGAGACAACATTTTATGGACGAACCCAAAACCATGCTCAGTTTTGTATTGTCGTCCAGTTCAGTTTACTTTTGTAAAGGAGAGTGAAGCAGTTGTCCTTGGGCTGAAAAAACAAATGGATGAAGAAATTGAGGCCCTTATCCCCACAGAGTGCAATAATAATAATAGGGTGACTCATCAACTAATGATGACGATGATCGACGCTAAAGTCTGTACTTACCTTTCTGAAGCTAGATCAAATGCATCGTGCTACCTGTGCTTAGCAAAGCCTACAGAAATGAACCGCTTAGATGCTGTAACATCAAAAATTGTGTGTTCGGACCTGTATGAGTTTGGCTTGTCATCCCTACACGCCCGTATAAATTGTATGGAATGTCTGTTACACATTGCATACAGACTGGACTTCAAACGGTGGGCAGCGAGAAGTGATGAGCACAAAGAAATGCTACAGACAAGAAAGAAAATAATTCAAAATAAATTCAAAGATGAGCTCAATCTGTTGATTGATATAGTAAAACAAGGCTCGGGAACCACCAATGACGGGAATACTGCAAGAAAATTCTTTGAGTTTCCTAATAAAACCGCAGCTATAACCGGTTTGGATGAAGACCTCATCAAAAGATTTGCTGTAATTTTACAAGCAATTACATCTGGAGAGCAGATCGATATAATAAAATTTAGAGATTATGCTCGCAAAACAGCAGAAAAGTACGTATTACTATACGACTGGTACTACATGTCGTCAACCGTTCATAAGTTACTAATCCATGGGGCTGACATAATCGAGAAAAATAATATTGTGCCGATTGGGACTCTCTCGGAAGAAGCCTCAGAGTCTCGAAACAAAGATTTTAGGAGGTTTCGAGAACATCATTCGCGGAAAAGAAGCAGGCAGGATTCCAATCAAGACATTTTAAATATGCTTGTTGTTTCTTCGGACCCTTTGCTAAGTGCACAAAGGCCTAAGTTAGATGCCAAGAAAAAGCAGAGCTTTTTTGCTGAAACTCTCGACTTAATTCAATTTCAGGAAACTGAGTTCGAATTTTTGGATATATCCAATCTGGATGCTGACTCAGAATTGGAGTCTGACAACGAGAGTGATAAGGAAAATTTGTAAAAAAGATATATATGTACATATTTGTAAATTTGTATTTGAGTGTGTTTGGGTTTTTTTGTAATATTTAATGATATGTTTTATTTTTTTTATTTATTTTACTTTATTTTACGAATGCTTAGTATTAATTCCTTAAATTAACTTATTTTGTATAAAATATAACTTCATATGTTACTTCAATATAAATCTTTTTTTATTTAAATTAATATAAATGTGTCAAAAACAGCAATTTTTTTATTTTATTTTTCTTGTTTCGTGTGTTCTTAATATTTGGGTTAATAACATATCGAACTTTTTAACTTAGACACTAAAAGGGATCGTTTTACATGTAAAAATAAATAAAAATATTTTGACGATTTTTAAAAAAAAAACGGCATTAAATTTTTCGTCCAATCGCCAACCAAAAAATCATAAATAATTAGCACTATGACCATCTCCAAGGATATTACGGTTAAACATGCCGTTTAGGAGATAATTCGATTTTTCATACTAGCTTCATACAAATTTTTCGTAAAAAAATTATATTTCCTTCGTTTTTGGGTAGAATTAACTCGGGTGTCATTTTTGTACATAGTAATGACTAATAGAAGCGATATCCGGCATAAAAACAAGCACTTACAAATTGAAATCCCTAAGTCTATGAAAGCCGATTTTCAGCCCACCGTGCGCCGCTCTCTCTTGCGCATCAGTCCTTACACAATCCCTCCATCTTTTCTTTGACCTTCCTCTCTATCCATGTACATTAATATCCATCACTCACACATGCGTTTAATTCTTGTTACATAAAAAACTATAAAGTGGAAATAACTTTACTACCGGAAGTAGGTGCCTCTGGTTTGTTTCCTTGATTTTTTTGCTATCGACTTTAAAGTTATTTTCCACTTTTTTTTGTTGAAAAAACATTTTGTATTTTAGTTGTGGTATGATTATTTCTCACACATTTTTTATCGTGTATTCATTTTCCAATGATACAAGAACATATTAGCAGATCATCTTTATTATATAGCCTTAGAAGAAAAAATATTGTTACAGATGATAACTCATAACCAACCGAAACAATATAAATAAAATTGAAATGGGATCACTTTGGAAGTATACGCTTTCGATCACAAAAAGAATTGTGAAAATCTGTCCATATTTGGCCGATTTCTTTAAATTTATGCTCTCCGAAAACATCAATTTTAAAAAAACAGTTCAACATAGAGCATCCTCCTTTTTAAAGTCGGTTAAAAATGTCTTTATTTACTACAACTATGAAATACAATGCCAAGGAGTATTCAAGGACTATAGCACACAACTCTGCAGTTTTTGCATACCCGCATTTAAAAAAGCGTGAGTTTATTTATCTGTGTGTGAAAAAATTAACCATACACTCGAAAAAATTAACCATACGATCGCCGTGGGTGATCCCCCTAACCCGTATATTTCTACAAAGCGAAGCTTGTAATTATTCACACGTTTTCAATAACATGTACTTACATAGAAAATAAGTTCATGGAAGGACTTGGAACTCCCCAAGTTCTTCCATTCCTTTGGCCAGCAGTGGCACAGCATGGATTGGCGAGGAAAAACCTTTTGTTATTTCCTGAAACTCCTATATTTTTTTAATTTAACTGTTGAAACTGAAAAAAAACTTACAGCATAGGTAGTGGTCCTTGAAACGTCGTACAAATTGGCTATTGTTTCCTTATGTTTTTACGTAGTTTTTGTAGCATTAATTAGACAATAGGCTCTCATCTTCGTAATCAAACCACTAGGCTTAGTTCCGCTAACTGTAAATGAATTGATTTTAACATTGAGTAATGGGAACTAACAAAAATAAATTTCCTCCTACTGACGTGTTTGTCGATTTAACAGGAGAATTCAGGAGATATTTCTCACCCTCCAACGGATTAGAAACAAGTGTCATTCTACAACTTCAATCTTATATCTAACTAAAAATAATTTTACTTCCAGAAAAAAAAAGAAAAGTCAACGAAACAAATTAAAGTCACTGACTTCCGGAAGTGAAGTTATCTTTCACGTTTAATTTCTTTTTAAAGTCGGTTATTTTTTACAATTAAATTAAAAAAGTCTTCATCCTTTTTATTTGTGGTATGATGGTAGGTATATCTCACAAATTCATTATTCATTTTCCATTGTTACTAAAACATAATACTTGACCCGCTTCCAAGTGTCCGCTTCAGTTGCAAACATGTTTAGTTTGTTTGACAATGCATGGTTAGGTAGGTCACATCATTCTTATCCACCGATTATTAACATTATAATTTCTCTTGGTAAAGCTAATAATAGCGTGTATTTGAGCCATTTACCACCAAAACCTATACTGCACGCACTCGGCTGAACGCCGACATTTTTTAAAAACCGTAGGTAGTACCTTATTGTACCTTATTTAGTTTTCCTGATCCTAAGAATTCTACTAATTTCTCTGTTTTTACTCGTAAGAACCTGTAATTGGCTCTGTGTTCCTTATACAATTGTTTATCAATCGGATGTTGGTTCTCCTATTTATAAATAAAACTAGCGACCCGCCCAGCGGTTTCACCCGCTGCTCAGAGTCATAGCGTGAAGTATTAGATATACATACATATAAACCTTCCTCTTGAATCACTCTACCTATTAAAAAAACCGCATCAACATCCGTTGCGTAGTTTTTAAGATTTAAGCATACATACAACATAGCAACAGACAGACAGCGACAGCGACTTTGTTTTATACTATGTAGTGATAAGCATCGACCAGAACTCTGCCATCTCGCTCCTGTATAAGGAGCAAGACAGAGAATAACTGACAGTTAGTGCGAGTATACTGTGTGAGTTGTATATACCTTTTTAAAACGTTCTCTAAAAACCAACTGCCTTGACGATCGTCGTGTCTTCAAACCTTTCTTTCTAGAGAGATCGTCTCTCAAACCGTCACGTGAATTTGTAAATATGGACAACAAACAAAACAATATCCTCAAACACTGCTCACACGCTTGCATAACGAAATGAAATCGTGCGCAGGTTCACTGAACGCCGTGTATGCGCAAGCACATCGTTCTAAACGACCTCCACTGTTGCAGTTCTTATACAGGGTGGAACTTTGACGCGAAAACGAAGCGGTTAAAAAAGAAGAAAATAAAAGGTATTTAATTAAGTCACACATAACAAGAGTATAACAAAATATGAAAATTAACCCGACAAGTGCGAGTCGGACTCGCGCACCGAGGGTTCCGTACAAACTTGCGACATAAACGTCCATATCTTTTAACTGTGTAGACTTAGAGATTTGATTTTTTCACAGTTCCAAAGGACCACATATTTGAGTATATTTTTGTAATTTGAACTTGATATCTCCACTCGTTTTGGAGATAAAGGGTCTTGACAGACAGACGGACGGGCAACAAAGTGAGGAGATCCGATAAGGGTTCCGTTTTTTGCTTTTTAGGTACGGAACCCTGAAAATATTTGAAAATAAGACAAACATGAAATAAATTAGCCCTGTACGAGGCCAAATTGCACGTATTCAGAACGTCATTTGCAACCCCACCGCATTTATTTTTTTTTACGTTAAAATGTATAGAACATGCAACAAACAAATGTATGATTGATTTAAAAAAAAAAAACGACGAAATTTTTCTCGATTATCCAGTATTTGTTAACGCGGCTTCTGAGTATTAGATCCTGGGTTCTATTCTCAGGTAGGGCGATGATATTGGGATTTTCCATCAGGAGTTTTAAAGCGGCCACGGAGTCTGAAATTGTACCCTTGCCCCCTATTGCATGGGGTTTAAACATAACTGGCCCAATGTGGACGTACTGTTAGGTACACATCTAACTAACCCTTTTTTGCCGATGGGAAATAGTTTCCCCCACTCTGGGCGGGGGGCGGGGGGAGTGTTAGACTTGTCATCATCTGCCTAGCCTTTTCCCAACTATGTTGGTGTCGGCTTCCAGTCTAACCGGATGCAGCTGAATATCAGTATTTTACATGGAGCGACTGCCTATCTGACGTCCACAACCAGTTAATACTGGGTAGTACGATACCCTTTGGTAAGACTGGTTGTCAGACTTTTGGAACACTGACTACCTGTAACGATTGTCAAAAATCTACAAATGACAGCCGGGACCAACGGCTTAACGTGCTTTCCGAGGCACGGAGGAAACTCGGTATGTAACGGGTGGTCACCCATCCACAGACCAACCTAGGCAAGCGCGGCTTAACCTAAAGATCGACCCGAGCGGCTGCTATTATTTAGCCACGAGCTCCGAGTGTTAGACTTGTACTGACTAAAACCCACCCATGTTCCTTCTGCCCTTTCCTATTGCCCTTTATGTTCCGGGGCCGCGGTATCTCTTTCAAACAACCGAAGCAACCCCAGCAAGCAGTAGCCCTGGCAGGCCCTCTGCTTGGCTGACATCTCTTTGAGGCGCGCGTGGAACACTAACGCGCCGTCGACACAGGCTGTCGTCAATAGACGGACGGACGGTAAGCTACCCATTGCTCACCGTCCACAGGCCCGCATCTACGGTCGCCGGGAGTCGTCTCGCGTGTAACTAATCCTTCGGGGAAGTTTTGTGATGGTTTTTGTCCTACAGAAACCAGACAGCTACAAAATGAAAAATAAGTGCTACGGCAGCTTATTGAAAAATGTTGGTTACAAAAGATATCTCTATTTGTGCCTTCGTTAATTATTGTAGTTTATCCTGTATACGTATATGCTGTAAGAGTCCTTGTAAAAATATAAAATTACATCGTTAGGATCACGACCATAGAGTAATAAGGCAGTATTTAGAAACAAATCTCACTTGTGGTCTTGAAAAAAACGCGGTCTCAACGTAAGACCGTGCTCTTAAGATGTTTCTTTATTAATAAATGCAGTATCAAGATCATCTCAGCTCTATACCCACTTAAATTGTGATCTCTTTCTTACCACAGATAAAAACTGTGATATTGATGCTCAAAAGGCCGAAGTTTAAAAAAGCCTGATCTGTTAAAAAAACTATTCCGAAGAAAGTTTCTGTTAAGAAATTTCGCTATTTTAACTTTAATATTTTGTTAATTACATGCGTTCAAACGCGCTGCGTTACAAATAACCAGTAGTTTTTTCACGTATCGTACACAAATCAACACAGAAGTCAACCAATATCAATCGTGATTTTAACGAGCAGATGCTCTTAAGATACCTAATAATATGCTCTACCATGTCTTGAGACCATCTTAACGAAAGAACCGGTATATTAATCAGTAGTGATCTCACTTGACAATCGAGTCGCAAACCGGGTTTTCAATATTTGTTTATTAATTATATCGATATCTCAAATGCGGTCTCAAGACCGGGTCTCAGAAGTGAGATTTGTTTCTAAATACTGCCCATAGAGACTGAAATAAATGACTGCATGAGGTTTTAACGTACTTTATTGATCTCCATGTACAGCTGCCGTACACATCAAATAAATACAACTTTCCATACAAATAAGTTATTTTAAATTATCTTAACAATATGCTATTAACTTTAGTAGGTATATATCATAATTATTTTTCTCGACTAGCAACATTAAGTAGGTACCTAGTCCATTTTGTTTTATTTTTTAATTACGTTTAATTCGTTGAAGATCTTTTTTTACTAACAAATAGTAGTAAAATAAAAAAAATACAATGTTAGAAAGAGTGTTCACTTTTCTAGTGCACATAATACATATAACGAACTTCACTATTTTGCTTTTTATATAAACTCCTACAACAGATCTTTGGTTAGATATTTTACAGTACAAGGCACTATTTCTATTTTAATTAGGTACTTACAATTTTAAAGATTATTCTATCTTAAATATGACTAGGACTCGACTATATTTTTTTCATTAAGTATTTAAATTAAAAGTTAAATTTAATGTAAATTTAAAAACTAGTCATTATTCAAGATGGATAATATTAAAATGCTTATTTGAATTAAGATTTAAATTATTCATAAATACTTTTCGATGTTCCTGATTTTGAATAAATGAAAGCACAGAATGGAAAGTTATTGCGCTTATTAATAATTTCTGATACCTATACGTATTTAAATATTAAATTCTTTATTTTCTAACAAATCCCACAAAGACGACATTTAAAAACGAATAACTTAACAATCGAAGAGAAAACTGAGATAAAAACTTCACGTAACCTTAAGATATCTTAGTCTTAAAATTATTTAACGAAAAAACTGAATCCAATAATTTTAAAAATCCGTGTACTGCGTTGATGCGCCAACGCCATCTAGTACGACCGGTCGGTAGTAATCTGTCATTTCACCCCAACCGCGCGGCGCTACGTTGAAGTTTGGTCCAGAAACTAGAGGCAATCGTGGGCTTTTTGGCGAAGCATAGACATCATTCAACTTCGTGGGTGCCATCGGAACTGGTACATCAATGTTCTGTATGGTAATCGTCGGTGGGGAGATGGGGAAAGGCTCCATTTTGGGCAGGTTGCTGGAGTGTTTGAGCGCTGACTTGGGATATGTTTTCTGGTTGCGCAAACTAGATGGCGGGCGGTACAGCGTGTCGTGGTTCGCTAAGGGGGTCGGTGTGGAGCAGGCGTTCGATGTGTTTCGACCTGGAAATGCATACAGAGAAATTAAGCATTATAATCAGGCTGCAAGACTTCGAATGAGCTGACGGTATATTATACAGCTCGTTGTTCGGTTAAAATTACTGAATCATCATTTTCCTGCCCTTGTCCCATTCTATTTGGGGTCGCCGCAACACGTTTTCTTCTTTATAATCATAATCATTTATTTATTAGTAAGACAGGTAGTTCCGGGGTTGCGGATTGTTCGAAAGAGATACCGCGGCCCCGGAACGTAAAGGGCAATAGAAGGAACATGGGTGGGTTTTAGTCAGTAAAAGTCTGACAATCCCTCCCCCCCCCGCTCCGCCCAGAGCGGGGGAAGTTATTTGATGATTTCCCACCCCAAAAAAAGACATAAGTAGGTTACATTAATAGGATGTTGTAAGTAAAGCTCGTTCTTGCTATATCTTGTCATACTAACATACAAACTAAAATTATAATTTAAAAAATTGGTTGTTTGTAAAGTAGGTTTACGATCGAGATGTTTACGTGATAACGTCTTATTGGTGATATAAGTTTTTCGAGCCAAGTAACAGATGGCGCTACCATCTTTATATCTCGTGAGGTTTTGGCATAAGTTTCTGAACATGTCACCCGACTAAAACGATTTTAAAGACGTTATCACGTCAAAAGAAAAGTTTATTGTCTTAACTAATTGTTATTACTAACGCAACTGTCATTCGATGCCTTTTTGTAATTTCAATTCGAGTTCAATTTTGCCTAGTTTGCGGTATTTTTTTTTATGACATACCACACTGAAAGCTGGTTCCAAGTGTCTTTATCCTACTAGCTGTGATGCCATAAACATATTTATTTATTGTATTTAATATTAACTTCAACATTGTTTATATAATTAGTCTATATTTTTAAGTGAAATAAACTAATGTAAATTTGTTTTGAAAAACGTCTTATTGGTGATATAAGTTATCACCAGTAGTGACATCTAAAATGAAATTAAGTACTAATTCAAAGTTTTTTTTTCGAGCCAAGTAACAGATGGCGCTACCATCTTTATGAAATGTCGCTCGTGAGGTTTACAAGTTTCTGAACATGTCACCCGACTAAAACGATTTTAAAGACGTTATCACGTCAAAAATCCCAATATACCAAAATAAAAACACATTAAGATAAAAAAATATAAGAACAAAATATTAAATGTCAATATTTTTTTCCATTCTCCTCTATCAGACGTCACGGCATCATTTACTCCTTTGACAACTGAATGAACTGAATGATGGATCAATATATATGTACCCTAGATATATTATTAGGTACCGTATGTGTGAAGTAGGTACGCAAAATACGCGCTTATCTATAGCGATGCAAGCGTGCAGTTGCGAGAAGTGAAACCTGCTCACAGGCAGGTTTCACAGCAACTTGTTTGTTCTACCCTAACGGTTTAATTGAATTAACATCTTGACATAACAGGCTGTTGAAGTTTAGCACGGTTAGCACCGCACCAATAATGAGGAACCAACGCTTTATTTACGCAAATGTAAAACATGTAAAAAAACCGGCCAAGGGCGATTCAGACGCTCACCAAGGGTTCCGTACAAACTTGCGACATAAAATCTTTTGACTGCGTAGACTTCACAGCACAAAGGGACCACATACAAGAGTTCTTTTAATTTACTTTTTTAACTAGCTTTTGCCCGCGGCTTCGCTCGCGTTAAATTCGGTATAACACAGTACCTGCTACCTGCAATTTTTCCCCTTGCGCCTTATTGATTTGTAATAGCAACGCTAAGTTTTCCCTTTTCTTCCCTCGTTCTCCCTCATATCCCACTTTTTTAATAAAATTTAGCCTATGTCCGTCTCCTGGTTCCCAACTATCTCTGAACCAAAATTCATCAAAATCGGTTTAGTCATTAAAGCGTGAAGAGGTAACAAACAAACAAACAAACTAACTTTCGCTTTTAAAATATTAGTAAGGATATAAAAATATATACATATAGTAAGCATTTCTCACTCAATACCTGCACCCCCGAGTTCCCGAGATAAAGGTTTTTGACAGACTGACAGACGGGTAACAAAGTGATCCAATAAGGCTTCCGTTTATTCCTTTTGAGGTACGGAACCCTAACACTAACCCTAATTAAGATACACTAACTAACACAAGCTATGATGCCAGTGTCGAATAGAATATGTACATATTAAACAACATAAGAATTCTCATGTTTTAATATAAATCGTTTATTTTCAGCATACCAAATTAATTTAAACCTGATAAAACTTTATCGCCAGACTTCAAAACATCTCCGCAAACAAGTCTAGGCAGTGTACAATAATTAACATTCTGAATCCTATAAATAATCTAAAATCCCCGAGGCCGCCCGCTCTGGCCACCGACCAATCTGTCAATATCAGCTGCCGTCGTTTGTATCGCACGAACGACAGATTGTAATAATTACAAGTTTTATTATAACTTGGAAGAATAAATGATAAATGATGTTTATTTTAAAGTAGGTTTTCACAAACACTTTTACACGTCATCCTTTTAAAAACTAGATGAGGCCGTTGTTTCGTACCCGACTACTCTGAAAAGAAACAGCCTAAACAAACTCAGAGGTCAGTCTCTTTTAAGGTCCAGACAAAAAATCTAAAAGACTTTTAACATACATACTATGAGATGAGAATTTTTCCAAATATTAATATGATATATTGTGTAGTACGAATCTCGGTGGGCACCACAAATCGTGATTAAACGTTCAATCCGCGTTAAGAAGTCTTTTTTCATTTTCCACTAAGTAATTTACTGCTACTAGATTGCCAATTATGTGAGTGATCTGCTGACAACTCTAGTCACAAGTAGACACTTCAATCTACATCTTTGGGCAGTGGCTGTTATTTTAATAATAATTTATTTCAGACTAGCTTTTGCCTGCGGCTTCGCTCGCGTTAAATTCTGGGGAACACAGTTCCCCTTGCGCCTTATTGATTTGTATTAGCAACGGTAAGTTTTCCCTTTTCTTCCCTCTTTCTCCCTCACATCCCACTTTTTAAAAAGAAGAGGTAACAAACAAACAAACTCACTTTCGCTTTTATAATATTAGTAAGGATAACAGAGATCCATAGTGTTAGTAGCAAGCCTTATATCTAGTGTTAGTACAAACATAAATAAAAACAATTTGAGTATGATCCACTTTGTACAGAAGATGAAAACCATTTCCTCAAGCGGTTATCTTCTCCACAAAATGCCCTAGAAAAGGGGAAAACACACCCTCGTTAACTGTTTGTCCCTCTTAATACCGAAGCATTTAGGCCCTCTGTCTGACGCGTGGCAACTAGATGTAGATTTTCCCAGTACAAGCCAGAGGTTGAGTATTGCTAGTACCAAGAGTCCCACCTTTCTTTAAACAATACACTAGTCTTTAATAATACAAGGAGGATCTCTATCATCTTTTAAACCCTGTGACAGTCTACATACCTCGTCCCTCATGCACCCACTTAACGGACCTCTTCTTCCTGTTCACGTACATGCTTTGGCCTCTGCTCATGTGGTTGCTGGAGTCACTCAGAGACTTGGAGATGGCCCTCGCCAGGTCCATCTGCTCCTTCACTGTCGGGTGCACGCCTGGCACGTAGAATGCTGATGAGGCGAATGTTTTCTCTGGAAGATTGAAAATTGAGATTAGTGCCATCTGTTGGGTATCATGGTGAGGTACACATAGGGAGAAAATTGAGAAACTGATGCCTATGGTGTCCATGTATTTTTTTTTGTCGTATATTATGTATTTCCTAGAGTACTAATTTGTGGTCGGCGTAGCATATTTCTCTTCTATTTTTCCTGTATGTCGCCACTTGAGATATCATTTAAAATATATCTGATGGACATTAGTGTTATACTTAAATACCAAAAGTCCGAATACCCATTTTTTTTTCCTAGAGTAATGCGAGATTTGGGCTGTTCATACAGTGGCGTTGCTAGTTCTAATGTAGCCCAATATATTTTTGATGGCCCTACAAACCAGAGTGCGGCGTAGCCCAAAAAGGAGATAATGAAGTAACATTTTCTGGTCGGGGCAGGGTGGAGTGTCAGACTTTTACTGACTAAAATTACCCACCCATGTTCTTTCTTTTGGCCTTTATGTTCGGGGCTGCGGTATCTCTTTCGAACAACCCGCAACCCCGACGCTCGCCCTGGCAAGGCCCTATGCTTTGCTGACATCTCTTTAAGGTGCGCGTGGAATATGAACGCGCCCTTGATATGACCTATCGTCACTAGACGGATGGACGGTTAGCATTGCTCACCATCCACGGACCCGCATCTACGGTGGCCGGGAATCGTCTAGTGATATTACGAGCCTCTTAATATCAATTAGAGGTTGTACGAATTTTGTGGCTCCTTTTTCTCTTGACGTCTGGAGCCCTGGTTACTTTGGAGCCCTGTATCATTGATACGGCGGTAGCTACGCCCCTTTGTTCTAAGCCCTGGTATGATTACTAATATTATAAAAGCGAAAGTGAGTTTGTTTGTTACGTCTTCAAGCCTAAATGGCCGATATTGATGAATTTTGGTACAGAGATAGTTGGGATCCTGAAGACGGATATAGGCTAATTTTAAAAAAAAAGTGAGACAAGGGGGAGAAAGAGGGAAGAAAAGGGGAGAGATAGATACATTTTTTCGATCATCACGTGTGTTAAAGTTAGCGTTAGCCCAAAGTAACTATTTCACGCGGACGATGTCGCGGGCGGAAGATAGTAAGAAATAAAGGAATTCTAAACAGATATTCAGTTGATATGGCTTTTGTGACTCTTGTTTGCCAAAAGATGGCGTAAGAGACATCCTCTGCTACTAGTGTCTGTGTAGTCTATGTACTATGTATGTTCTCGTGTGTTTAGTACCTAAGAATAGGTCGTAGAATGGGTCAGTCTACTATCTGTCTAAGAATACTTTATGTCAGGTGAGTGGGTAGCATTCAATTAAACGATTGTACGGTGATAACAGACGTAGAACTCTCTCTGCCTTTGAGTTACGAAATAAAGACACCTACATAGTAGTATAGTGCAGCTTTGATGATAAAAAAGTAACATATCTGTTATTCCAGACTATAATCTACCTCTGTGCCAATTTCATCAAGATCCGTTCAGCCGTTTTGACGTGAAAGAGTCACAAACATCCATACATCCATTCTCACACACATTCGCATTTATTTATAAAATATTATTAGGAAGTAGGATTGCTTTTGGCGTCAGACTGCCCTTTGTGTCACTCTATACTTATTTTTGTAATAAATGTAATTTATATGGTGTGCAGACGCCTGCACATCAAGCTACTACAATCTGTCAGATTTCTTTGATAGATTTTCGACTTTATTTCTAAAGTATTAGGTTCAAGGTTCATTGGGAAAAATTGACAGTTTCGGGTAGCTTGACCTGCTGGCGTCTGTACATACTCGTAGTAAAGAGTATTCTAACTATTTGCGGAAAATCCTGCGAATATTAGTCAAATTGGGTTTATATATACAGGGTTATTTGTGAAACACCGGCAACGTCTCAGGACCATGTTACTAACATCATAATCAACAACTTTTGTTCTAGGACATTTAAACATTTATCATACTTTAGTTCATCAGATTTTCATACAAAAATAAAAATATTGAAATTGAACGCTCTAAATGTTACGAAATCTATGCGAAGCAAACGTACCTACAAGCGGCGGTGTAGGTATGTAGGTACAGCAAAATACGGAGTTGAAATGTGTTAGATAGGACAACGAAATCTTGAAGATTTGTTTTTGGTAAATGTATAAAATTTTGTAAAAAATCATAGAACAAAAGTTGTTGTTTATGATGATAGTAATACAGTCCTGCAAGGATGTCGGTATTTTACAAATAACCCTGTATATATATATATAATATCAGAGTATAGCGGTACATTTCCACTTTTTCTTTGTATCGTGTGCTAAGTGCTTAATTTAATGTCAAAGTTTTTATGCCGTCCTCTAACTTAGATTTACACGCCACCAAGAAATATCTCTCTCAGACGAGCTGATTTCCTTACGATGGTTTTCAGCACCGATGCAAGTGCTAATTAAACAATTCGCACATTAATACTGTTTTTTATATCAACCTCCACAATTAATTTTGTTTTTGAAAGTAAAGTGAACTGATTTCCAAGATACAGGTCCTTTACCTAGTTTGGAAGTCAGACGCTCATTTTGTTTTTAGCCTTTTTAAATGTATTATAACTTTGTGTAATTAAATTTTGTACTAGGCTATATTCTACTGAGTCCAATAAACGATTTAATTTTACGACGAATAATCAACTTAAGGAAAAATGAACCTAATCTCAAACGAAACGAAAAAAACAGTTACTAATTCAATGTAGGTCACATCTCTAATCTGACCTATAAATGACTAAAACTACAAGTACAATAGTTATCAGAAAAGGTCTGACTCAGCTTCTCACTGACGTAAATTACGCGTTTTTACCAAAAACAGTTGGCATAGAGGCTCATGGAGTCATGGCGAACAATAGCTACTGGCGTTCTACGTCTAAATCCCAGAATAGCTTAGAAGTAGGGCTGCCTCTGGCTACTGGCTCTACTGGTCAAAGTACGTTAAAAATTGAAAATAGAATAAAAACTAAATAACAGCTCTCGCATGGAATCCTATGTAGTCAAATGTGACGATGCTTGATAGATGCTTGGAACATTTTAAAGGCATAAAAATTATTTGATATAATTATCGTTTGGCATAATGTTTAAAACTTCGAATTAACAATGGCATACTTTTAAGATGGTAGAATTACATTTAGTATAATTACGATTGGCAGAGTTCAAATTTCGCATAATATCATTTAGAGCGATGATTATTTGGTATAATTTCACTTGGCATACTATGCAGATGGCAGTAATGGCTAGGTTAGGTTAGGTTAAAACTGTGACCTCCTACCCTCTTTCTCCCCCTTTTCCTATTATTTTTTTGCCAAAAAGAAAAATAAAAACTGGTATAGTCACGGACCGTCGTTAATTATTGCAAGAAAGCGGCAACCCTAATGCGAAATATTATGAAACAAATATGGCGCTGACGTTGAACAGCTGTGCGTCGCGGTCTCCGGGGAGAGAACCTAATGTCTAACTTATTTCATTCTGAAGCTTGGGTTGGGAAGCCCCAAACTCATTCCCTGTGTGTAAGAACATTAATGAGGTTTTTAGTTCATGGTCATCGAGACTTTTTATTATATTAGGGATATATGATGTTTATTTTGCAAGTAGGTTTTCACAAACACTTTTACACGTCTTTTTTTTAAACTAGATGAGGCCGTATTTCGTACCCGACTACTCTGAGAAGAAACAGCCGAAACAAACTCAGAGGTATAGTCTCTTTTAAGGTCCAGACAAAAAAAAAATTGGTCAACTTACTTAAAGAGTTTTGGTCATGACTAACGAATTATTATTTACTAGCTGGTGCCCGCGACTTTGCCCGCGTTATTTCGAAAAAAATGTGTTATTCTAGACCATAATCTACCTCTGTACCAAATTTCATCAAGATCCGTTCAGCTGTTTTGACGTGAAAGAGTAACAAACATCCATACATCCTCACAAACATTCGCATTTATAATATTTTTACTGCCCCATGTACAAATTACACGCTAGGCTTACAACATGACGCAGTCGCGGCGCAGTCAAATGTATAAAAAGTAATAAAATAATATTGCAGACACATAGGTACGTAAATATTGCGTTGCGCGTAATTTTACATCTTCTGCTTTTATAACACAGATAAAGAACACATGGGGACGTTTTGTGTTCTACATAAGAAAACCAGCCAAGTGCGAGTCGGACTCACGCACCGAGGGTTCCGTACAAACTTGCGACATAAACAGCCACATCTTTAAACTGCGTAGATTTAGAGGGTTGATTTTTACACAGCTGCTAGAGACCATAGACTTAAGTATATGCTTATAATTTTAACTCAATACCTGCACGCGGTCTTGAGATAAAGGGTCTTGACAGACAGACGGACAACGATGTGATTAAAAAAGGAATACGTTTCTTTCCTTTTGAGGTATGGAATAGTACGGATAAGCTGATTTTGATAATGACTTATGAGGCTTAGTCACATACCCCACAACTACATTAAAAACATGCAATCAATAACGTTGAAAATGATTATTTTTCTGTTTTTAAATTTTGCATACGGCAAATTTTCCCTGTATCGTGGGTGCATTTACAAACATTTAAACTCACACACACAAACAGCCAGACCAGTATCTACTGTAAGCTATACAAATATGTATTCAGTAGGCCTACCATGACGTCTTAAAGCAGAACTTATTCCACTGAGGGAAAGAGATGGTGCACCCTGTATAGCTCTGTCTCTTTACCTTAGCGGAATAAGTTCTGCTTTTTTAGGTGCGTGGTTCGAATCCGCGACAAGAAGCGCAGCCGTGCCGTCAAATGAACTATTGCTCATCACATCAAACGACTGTGATCTACATTAAAGATGACGGAAGTGAACATCTGTGGTTACCGAACCGTCAGTAACAACAGTAAACAATAGTCATGACATTTTGTTTAATTAATTAGAACTGTAATGATTCATTTTAGTCTTTCGTAATGCTAGTCCGCCTAGTGGACTGACGATGATTGCATATTTGATGTTTTTAGACAAAGAAGGGACGCTACTATGTTGTCTTCTGATTTTTATTCCCATCAGACAGATTTTCGTCAGAGATGGAGATCAGATCGAGTTGAAATACCAAATACTGACGTCTACTGATCCCTTGTGGCTATGAAAAAATCTAAGTCTCTACCCTCTAAGTCTACGCAATCATATGGCCGTCCTGCCGGAGTTGCGGGTTGTTCGAAAAATATACCGCGGCCCTGGAACATAAAGGGCAAAAGAAGGAACATAGGTGGATTACAGTACAAGTCTGGCCACCCCAAGTCTAGAGCGGTGGCAAGGACATTCGCAAGGGCAATCAATACCTATAGAGAACTTTCCGTTGACGTAGAATTAAATGTTTGACTTACCAAACTTGCGATCCTTCTTGATGATATGCTCCTCAGCATCAGGCGCTGGCGTGAAGATCTTGTTCAGGTCGACCTCCTTCTCTCCAGCTAGGATTGGCTTGTTTTCCATGTCCTCCTAAAACATCATATGAGAGGATGTTAGTTTTGTAATGTTTTGTTTTTTTTTTGGTAATATTATCATGTGTTTTAAATGGTATTATCAATGCCACTGGTAATAGTATCTAGGGTTTTTGATATTATCATGTTTATAGTGATTTATCATGTGTAAATAGACATGTTTTTTGTGATGTTATTACAATTGTGGTGATAGGAACTAACAAATGCTATGTGATTTACATGTGATATTGATGTAATTATGAAGTTTTTTAGTAAGCATGTAATTGTTTATTATTCACTAAAAAACAAGTAGGACAGACGGTGTGTTTTCGGTAAAGTATGACATGAATCACAAGTTTAAAAACATGGACATTTAAACGTGAAAGCCCCTTAATTAAAGGCTCGTGTTGTCCCCGTCATTGCAATAATTTTTAGGGGTTCGTCCTCAAACAGAAATAACGGAACCCCTATAGGATCTTTCTTGTCTGTCTGTCTGTCTGTCTGTCTGTCTGTTTGTTTGTTAAGACCCTTAATCTCGAGCACGCATCATAATCTGCCTAGCGTTTTTTCAACCATGTTGGGGTGGGCTTCCAGTCTTAATTGAATACCAATGCTAACTGCTCTCCACAACCCAGTTCATAACTCAGTAATTCGAAATTCTTTGGTAAGACTGGTTATCAGACTTTCGAGCCACTTACCTGTAACAACTGTCAAAGATCTACAAATGACAGTCGTGACCAACAGCTTAACGTGTTTTCCGAGACACGGAGGAAATTCGGTATGTATCGGGTGGTCATCCATCCGCGGAGTAATATAGGTAGGCGTGGCTTAACCTCAAGATCGACCCGAGCGGCAGTTTTTATTTAGCTACGAGCTCCTCCATCTTCTATTGGCTTAGATGGAAGTATCGTGTACGTAAAGGCATAGAGTAAGTGCACTATTTACATGAAGTTTATAAAGAACATTTGTTACTGAGAGGATTTATAACTGGGTCGCAGAGTTTCTCACTGAAACCCCTGTTAAACCTTGAGCTTTCAGCTGAATTGGACTCGATTCTGAGGCTAGATCGAAATAAAACAGAACAAGAATTCTATGACGTACGTAGTTACGTACAGAATCGAACAAAACAGTTTGTGTGCGAGAAATGTGAGAATACAAAAAACTATATTTTACTGTAGGTATCTTGTGTCTTTAGAGACTAAACCTTTTGCATACAAAATATTCATATTACACTAGCTGATCGATATAAATATCCTAGACTATAATCTAACTCTGGGCAAACATCTAGATCCGTTCAGCCGTTGAGGATGGCCTCACAAACATTCGCATTTATCTAATATATAAAATTTCCGTGTCACAATGTTAGTTACCGTACTCCTCCGAAACGGCTCGACCGATTCTTATGAAATTTTGGGTACATATTGGGTAGGTCTGAGAATCGGCTAACATCTATTTTTCATACCCCTAAACCTCAGCGGGTGAAACCGCTAGGCACAGCTAGTAATATTATAATAAGAAGGATAAGATATCTGGTAACAAATTGGATTGGTTCCTATTTTTATTTTACTTGTACATATTTTTATTATTTTCGCTGTAGCATGGTGCGGGTGGAATTAGATGAAAATATATGTTTAGCGCTTCATAGTAATACATTCCATCACTACACATGTCTGTGGGTAGTTCTATACTATACGGCTATGATATTCAGGGTAAAGCCTTAAGGCTTTCAGTCATGATCAGAAATCGAGGTAACGTTCCAGATTGAAGAGGAATGGTACATTTTATAAATGTCGCCCACACCATTCTACAGCGATTTGTAGTTTGTAAACAACATGTACATAGAAATAATTACTTGATTAAATGTAATGTAGTATGTATATTGGATTAGTGTTAAAAATGTTAGGCGAAATAGACAAATTTTATTTTGTGCAGACTACAGTAGTATCAAGCTTGTAATCCGTGAAGGGTTTGGCAGAAACGTACCTATACTAATAGGTAGTTCCGTATTATATACTTACTAGCTTTTGCCCGCGGCTTCGCTCGCGTTAACTTCGGTAGCGCCTTATTGATTTGTAATAGCAACGCTAAGTTTTCCCGTTTCGTCCCTCTTTCTCCCCCCTCATATCCCACTCTTTTTTAAAATCCTATGCCCGATAAAAGCGAAAGTGAGTTTGTTTGTTTGTTACGTCTTCATGCCTAAATGGCCAAACCGATTTTGATGAATTTTAGTACAGAGATAGTTGGGACCTAAAAGACATAGGCTAAAAAAATGAGAAAAGGAGGAGAAAGTGAGAAGAGAAGGAAAGAGAAAGTTAATTCTTTTTCGATCATCACGCTGTTTAAAGTTAGCGTTAGCCCAAAGTAACTATGCCACGCGGACGGAGTCGCGGGCGGAAGCTAGTTCTTTATAGATTCGGATTTGGCCTTCCACACTTGAAAAAATCACCTGTATATATCTATCTACACAAAAACAAAAATCAGCTATTTCCGTTCTAAGGCCATTTCTGTTTGATAATTCCTGAAGAATGAGATAAGAACCTAAAAACACAGAATCCATCATCGTCCTTGAGGGCAAACGAACACGTAGTAAACAGAAATGTAAAGCATTACTCAACGACATTCAGTATCAAATGTTTTGGCTCTTGACTCTATGTTGCGCTTGCGTCGGTGTGCCGCTGAAACTTGTAGACTGAAAGTGCATACAACTGGTTGTGCTATTATTGCAGTGGCTGAGCGATTGACTGCTCTGCTGCATGTCGCGGGTTCGATCCCCGCACAGAACAAATATTTAATTTGTATGATCTACAGGTAGTTGTTCCGTTTCTAGCTGTTTCTGTATGTGAGTTAAAATGTTTGTAAACGCACCCACGATAGAGGAGAAATTCTTAGTGTGGGGCAGCGTTTTATATTAAACTAGCTTCCGCCCGCGACTTCGTCCGAGTGGCATAGTTACTTTGGGCTAACACTAACTTTAACCTGCGTGATTATCGAAAAAAAAAATCTTTCTCTCCCCTTTTCTTCCCTCTTTCGCCCCCTTTTCTCACTTTTTTTTAAAATTAGCCTATGCCTATATTATAGTGCAGGTGTGTGTGCGCAGGTGCAGTTGCACTCTCTGTTCCCTCACTCTCATAGTCCGATGGGACGGCAACCCGTCACGACCGGAGAGAGATCAGGCGCAGGACCAACAGCTTAACGTGCTTTCCGAGACACGGGGGTATCATACCGCTGACTTCCAAACTCCGGACTGACAAATTCCTAATGGGAAAACCCAATATCACGTTTCGCCCGACCAGGGAATTGAACCCAGGACTCCGTGCTCAGCAGCCGCGCTTGCAACCGCGAGACCAACGGAGCAGCTCTACCCTACAATGTCATTAATGGTGTTCTGACATGTATATTTTTCAGAGCATCTAGTTGAGCAGCATAAAGCTCTCGACAGTCATAGAAAGCTATCGAATGCAGTTACTGTGGACGAAATCGGCTATATGGCAACATCATCAATGGATATAGCAATATTCTAAATAATATAAGCTCTAATAAAAGATCCAAAAAAAAACTAGAATTCTGTAATAAAAAAACTGATAAGAAATCGTTTTTGATGTACGTTTGAGCAAGCGGCCAAACAAGAGGATTTAAAAATTCTATTTTAATATCTAAATAAATCTGAATCTAGAATTAAATCTGTAGTTATATAAATATTTAAAAGTGTATTGACATTCAATTCTCTCTTCGTAATCGACTATTTCGCCTAGACAGTGAAATTATAATACATAATTTTAGTAATAGAATGGTTATTCGTTAATATCGAAAACATAAAAATAAATTAATTATAAAAACAGACAGATAAAGCGAAAGCAAAATATACATTATTAATAAATACACAAAAATCATGAGTTAGTAGATTAAAATGTGAGAAAATAAATTCATAAAAAAACTTGAAATCAAAATGTTTCCTACGCATGAAAAAAATGGCCACAAAACTGACCTGTGTATTTTGTTTTAAAATGAGAATGGTATTTATTTACACTGGTAACATTTATGGAACTAATGTGTCTATAATTCGGGTATATTTTGGGATTGTCTTACAGTGAGACAGTCCAGTGGCTCCAATATCTCGGGGTCTCGGGAATATTCGCCATCATTCTGTGTGATTAGCATATTTTTTTCTATTAATTTATGGAATTTTCTACATTGTACACAAGACTTTTGTCGTCAATTACGCGTTTTTTTTTACTTTTTGCTCGTTTATATATTATCTATTTTTCCAAAAAAAAATCTTTAAAAAGTTCCAGAAAAATTGGTATTTGTACTAGTTTTAGTTAGAACGAAATATTTCTAGAAATAATTTGTATACATATAGGTAGGTAGGCAATTGGAACGCGACCGACCAACTGTCACTAGTCTATGCCCAATCATTTCAAGTGTGACAGAAGGACAGACAGAACCTATCACTGACACTATGTATAGAGCTTGTAAATAATGTTTTAATATTTAACGAATTTAAAACAGAATTTTAGCAAGATATTTAAGCTTTTGTTGTGAAACAACGGTATTACAAAATGGTATCTGACCTCTAAATTATTATAATTATGCATGAGAGAGATATAGATGTCTCCACGAAAGATGTCTTTTTTATATTATGTCCATAGCATAGATAACGTATTAATACTGTAGCCATATAAACGGCCAACTTTTAAATAAGCATTTCATTTTTTTAATCTTTTTTTAACAGAAAACTTTTAGCACTAAGATTGTCTTTAAAAAAAATTAAAACTCTTTTTTGTTTCTAATAATAAAAGCTTCGTTAGATTCTACAACCAATTTTCCACTTATTAACAATAGCAGCAAAGTGTTAAATCGATTGGTTTTGACGTTTTGTAGTTAAACGCGGCTATGTTCAGGGTTGGCACGCGTCCAAATGGCGCTGGCAAATGAAACTGCTTTGAAAATTTATAATAGACTGATTTTTACAAGAAATCGAGGCCAATGTGTTTATTAAGAGTTAGAATATTACCTAGTTTATTGGTTGGTTTAAAGTTTTATAGGTTAATTTAAAAAGGTACTTCGACTTAGTGCCTAATTATTTTGGTAATGAATGGTTCTTAAAAACTGCCATATGTGAGTTTAAATTTTTGTAAATGCACCTCCGATACAGGAGAAATACCTAGTGTTCAAAAAGCTGTAGTCTATAAGTGTAGTTATTAGGGTATGAACATTGATAACCACATTTGCTTAAAGCATTTTGGGGATTTGATATCAGTCCAGCTTTTGTAATATTTAACTTTATTCTTCAGCAATGATTTTATTAAAACGTCACGTCCTACGACAATTTTTACTCTTAAATCTATTGACTAGCGCAATTAAAACGTGTTCTAGTGCTTTTAATTCACAATTGTAATTCGGTCACCACTTCCTACAACTATGACAGATTACAGCTTTTTACGTCAATAATGACCTTTGAAAATAAACGACACAAATTTTAAAGTTTAGCGTAAAAATATAATAAAATGTGTCACCCTGCTATAAAATAATAAATCATGACTTCAAAACATTAAAGAAAGCAGTTTGTCATTAAAATTCAAACTCGCATAACAGAAAAAAATATCCGAATAAAATAAAATTCACTTTGCACATCCCTTTCCCGCCTATGTCATAATATGTCACTTTTCATGTCTATCGGTAAGACCGCGTTGTTTTCCTAACCGTCTTAACTTATTTTAATGCACTTTCCACCAACATTTAGAGAATTTATCTGGTTACCAATATTAACAGCTTTGAGGACGGATTTTGACTCATTTATTTTTCGTTTATTCATTTTTTCACGTTTTCTTTATATTTTTCATCTTTCTTATATATAAAACAAAAAATAGAAGCACACCGGTATCAGGAACAAGCTACCGGCGGTCTGGGCTCCAGAGAAAGGAACTATTTAAAAGAGTGTCCATGGAGTTTCTTGCCCATTCTTCTCCATAGAGATCAACGCTTTGGAATGGGCAACTACAGTACTTTCACAAGTTATTATGTGTTGTGACCGGGACTGTAGCTTTAACATTTTGTTTTTTTTTTGACATTCAATAGTGCCTGTAATGGTCTAATTGAAATAAATGATTTTGATTTGATTTGATTTGGAACCTCCTAACAACGAGCCGTGTCCAAGAGTATCGCTTTCTGTATCAAGCCCTTGATCCAGCTGCCTAACGAGAGCCTCCTCAGGTATTGGTCGAGGCTCTTGGCAATTAAGCCATTGGCAGAAATTTTAGTTTATTGCTATGTTAGTTTCTTAATTATATTACATTAATATTTAACTTACGTATAATAATCAAATCCCGATATGTAATTATTAAAAAACTGATTAATTTAATCACCAACTCGATATAAGACCAGATACTTGGAGAGCGAACACAAAAATACGTCTTTCGTCTAATCTAATCACAGTCGAACACTTGTCAGTCATAAATAATGCCATTACAATGTCATGTCACATGTTTTATTATTTCTGTATGACAATCATTATAATATTTTGGCAACCCTTGTTGTTAGGGCATGGTCATATTTTGTTGTGTGATTTATTCTGTTTGAAGTGTGAACATATTAACTGTAGCACTTTGTGGGGGCAGTTTTGTATTACATAAGTAACACCAACACATATTTTTTTTAAATAATTTGTTGTTGTTTTTAATTACTTGAATTGTCCTGCGCGAGTCTAATAGATTTTGTTTTTCTTTCAAATGCTGAAAAATCCAATACTGAGCCCGCAGAATGGATTATTGCCCCACTACCCCAAGGGGAGTAGGGAGAGGGGAGGAGAGCCTTTATCTCAGGGGTCATGCTTTAATCACGTGAGGTTTTTCAGGCCAGTCGTGAGATTTTAGGCTATCCCTCCACCCAGCTTCACATGTAAGTTTTGCTTAAGAACACATTAATAGCTTTTTTTGTAATCATTGGAATATAAGATTCCTAGCGATTCGCCCGAGCTTCGCACGAGTGCAATGAAAAAAAACCGCATCAAAATCCGTTGCGAAGTTTTAAAGATCTAAGCATACATAGGGACAGACAGACGGACGAGCGGGAAGTGAATTTAATACTATGTAGTAACATCGTATGTATAACTTCCCACATTCCCCTATCTTTTTTTTACTAATAGCTCGTGTCCCTTTAGTTAGAGAGAAAAAATACTAACGATAAAAATGACCACATCTGTTTTTTATTTTAAATTGTGCTTGTTTCTCTCTAGTCAGTTTTGAAGTTAACAAATTTTTCACGCATTCGGGTGTATTTTTTTTTAAACGCATTTTTTTTTTATTTTGTTAATCAGGTTGTACCTATCTTGTTTAGTAACATAAAAACTTCTTCAGTTGCAACAAATCATGGTCTAATTATTGATAAAAGCTTGTTTGCCCTCAAAACCTTTGAAGTCTCGACAACTAAGATTTATAGCATCTTTAACAAAAGCCAGACTTCCATAAACTGTCCTCAAACGTTCACTTTTAACTGAAGTCACACTAACACAGTCTTCTAACTGCGCCTGCGCTGCTGATGTGTAAATGGGCCCTAAATAACGCGGAGGCCAAGAACAGAGGTGCAGAGTGACACGGGTTCGATGCCCGACAGAAACAAATTCGGATCACGGCTATTTGTAGTTGTTTCCATCGACTGTAGGATTTTTGACAGTTATTGTAAGTATTTAAAAGTGTTCATTGCCTCATTGGTGTGGAATGCCAATCATTAAAAATCTTTCGAGTTTTATTTGATTCCTGGATTTGGGTTGGGCGGTGGTTCCTGTTCTTTCTGCAAGATATTAAGGTTTCCACGTAAAGTTATCTTACTGGAAATCTTTTATATTTTCGTCAAATAATTTGTGTTTTTATAATTATTAAATTCGATCATAGGATTTAATAGACTTACTCGTAAATTTTACATCTTACTTATGTAAACTTAGTTACAACTTGTGGACTTGTCGTAAGGTCTTTACACTCTTCCCAAACCATTGCAACTTCTGAAAGCCAGATACAACAGGGGCGAATACCAGAAAAGTGCCGAGACCACGACAAAGTCCAGGAGAAACAAATTTTACTATACTAGATCCCAGAACGAAATGAATCAAAAAGGAAAAGATATTTTTAGGACAACTTAGCTACAAATTAGATACTGTGATACTCTTTGGCAAGACCGGTTGGTTAACTTTAGAGAACGACTGGCAAGATCTCCAATTGACAGCCGGGACCAACAGCTTAACGTGCTTTCCGAGGCATGGACGAAACTTGGTATGTTATGGGTGGTCACCCATCCACGGACAAACCTAGGTAAGCGTGGCTTAACCTCAAGATCGACTCGCAGTTATTATTTCGCATGGAGCTCTTCACACAGTCCATCTATCGTTTCTTTTATAATTTACTTTTAATGAATCTAAAAATATGAAACTAAGGTCGTTGCGCCAGTGAGCTCGGGTCAAGTGGGTATAGTTTTAGTTTCAATACGATTCGGCCTTTTTGAAGGCAAGAGGATCGTTCGTACTGCGAGGAATTTTGGCATTAATTGCTGAAGTATTTTAATTAGCATTATTTTTAGATGGTGGAGATCAAAGGAACGATAGTGCTGCAGTCATTTTATTTCAATATTAATGTACAAGAGTCGGGCCATTAAAAATTTAAGATAATGTAGTTTTTAAATAAACCAAACTTGCCGTAATGTGACAGAAGTTATGGGTTGACTAAATGTTTGTTATAGTTCCGTTGATTTTAAATACTCCGTGTGTGACGATTTTCTATTGTTTTTTCAAAACGTTTTTATTTAAGTTATTTTCCTATTTACTTATTTTGTGTTGTGACTGGCTTATTTTGTGTTGAGAATGTCTTTTAAGTAAGTAATAGTTGATTTTATACAGAAATGTCTCTTTAAATGAAATCGTTTGCAAGTGCTATTGTTATTCCGTATTTTGTTAACAATACAAAACAGGATTACTGGAATTCATTTTGTGTTTACAGACAATGGTATCCTCTTATTTTGTGTTTGTATTAAAAGATTATTTTTGAAGTGACGTAATTATGCTTGATTATAATTGTCCGCTCAAATATTGGCACCAAATTCTTGTGAGTTACCATCACTTCACCGCGAGAAAGAGACAAAGCTATAGATGGCTAGCCCTATCTCTTTCTCACTCTGAAACCAGGATTACTTTCTTAAGATCTACTGAAAAGTTTTCCTTGTATGAAGTGATAAAAGTATAGTAACTTGAGCTTGTCCGTTGTTGCCAGACATTATTATATTTAGCAGCAACATGTGGAAACTAATATATAATGTAGGTTAATCTGTTCGTCTGTCCGTCCCCAAATAGTCTGCCCCGATACTTTCAACGGTTTTGTAATGTTTCTTTTTGTATTGTGAAGACTTTTTCTTTGTTTCAAATTAATTTGTTAGTTTCTATAGTTTACTTATAATAATAATCAATTATTGTTAATGATCCTGTTCCCGATAACAAGATTTTAGAACAATAAATAAAGATAAATTATTTAATTGACTTGACTCCCAAGATTGACGACATATGGAATGTGGACTCAGTCGTCATTGTGCCGATAGTCAGATCAGCCAATTGTCAAAAACCTCGACCAATACCTGAGGAGACTCTCTTTAAGCAACTGAATCAAGGAATAAATTCAGGAAGCGGTATTCCTAGTCATGACTCGTATAATAATGTTAGGAGGTTCCTCTCTCTAGAGACCAGTTCCTGATACTGGTAAGCTAAACTTTTTTTAAGAAATTATTAAAAAAAATGTATGATAATAATAAATCATCATCTGCCTAGCCTTTTCCCAACTATGTTGGGGTCGGCTTCCAGTCTAACCGGATGCAGCTGAATATCAGTATTTTACATGGAGCGACTGCCTATCTGACCTCCACAACCCAGTTAATACTGGGTAATACGATACCCCTTGGTAAGACTGGTTGTCAGACTTTTGGAACACTGACTACCTGTAACGACTGTCAAAGATCTACAAATGACAGCCGGGACCAACGGCTTAACGTGCTTTCCGAGGCACGGAGGAAACTCGGTATGTAACGGGTGGTCACCCATCCACAGACCAACCTAGGCAAGTGCGGCTTAACCTAAAGATCGACCCGAGCGGTTACTATTTATTTAGCCACGAGCTCCTCGATCCTGATAATAATAAATAAAGGAAATAATTTATTCAATCAAATAATATCTTATCCGTGAGCAGCCAGTCGATGAGTGGAGCTCTATATTCCTGTCCAATCGGGGAAAAAATACATCCTATTTATTTTATATACAAACACATCAATCAGCCTCAGTGTATTTTTTGCTTAAATCTGCCTACCCTGTGAAACGCGAAATCACTTTTATTTTACTAAAGCATTTTATTACAAGAGCGAAATGCAATATTGTAAATATTTTCTAGTCTTTTATTTGTTTATTGTGAATGTGAAGTCCATGTGGATCATTAGATATTTTATTTACTTTGTTTGTTTTTGACGACTGTCGCGTTCGCTCAATCTGTGTGGTGTTTTCTTAAAAAGACCATTTCAATCTGCAAAGTCCTCATGTAAGTTGACCAAGATTTTTTGTCTGGACCTTAAAAGAGACTATGACCTCTGAGTTTGTTTCGGCTGTTTCTTCTCAGAGTAGTCGGGTACGAAACACCGGCCTCATCTAGTTTTTAAAAAAAGTCGTGTAAAAGTGTTTGTGAAAACCTACTTGCAAAATTCATACAATCATGCTTGACAACACGGTTGGCGCAGTGGCTGAGCGATTGACTGCTGCGCTGCGTGTCGCGGGTTTGATTCCCGCACGGAAGAAATATTTGTATGACCTGCAGATAGTTGTTCCGGGTCTGGCTGTTTGTGTATGTGAGTTTAAATGTTTGTAAACGCACCCACGATGAACCCACGAAAACCTAGTGTGGGGCAACGTATTAAAAAAAACATCATTTATCAATCAGTTACGTTTACAAGTCACTCATCATAACGAGACAGGTGATTGAACCTCGTTTGCAGCACTAGCCCTGCCTCGGGTCATTGTCTCTTTATTTTGGCAATAAAATACTGTTGTCTACGTTCTTAAAAACTGCTATTAACGAAACAAGTTTTTTAGGGTTCCGTAGTCAACTAGGAACCCTTATAGTTTCGCCATGTCTGTCTGTCCGTCCGTCCGTCCGTCCTCGCTTAATCTCTGTGACCGTTAGCACTAGAAAGCTGAAATTTGGTACCAATATGTATATCAATCACGCCGACAAAGTGGTAAAATAAAAATTGGAAAAAAATGTTTTATTAGGGTAGCCACCCTATATGTAAAGTGGGAAGTGTTTTTTTTTTAATTTCAACCCTAACGTGTGATATATTGTTGGAAAGGTATTTAAAAATGAATAGGGGTTTACAAAAATCATTTTTTGATAATGTCAATAATTTCGGAAATATTCGCTCCAAAAGTAAAAAACAATGTGTCCCCCCCTCTAACTTTTGAACCATAAGTTTAGAAAATATGAAAAAAATCTGAAAAGTAGAACTTTATAAGGACTTTCTAGGAAAATCATTTTGAACTTGATTGACACAACAGTTTTTGTACAAAAAAGACAAAAAGTTGTATTTTGTACAACTTTTTGTCTCTTTTGTACAAAAACTGTTGGAGCGCCTACCGCGGAACGTGCAACATTGCACGCTCCTCCACTTTTAAACTCATAAGTGGGAACACTTATTGTGACGGACGGGAAACTACGGAACTCTACACTGAGCGTGGCCCGACACGCTCTTGGCCGGTTTTAACATTATACATTTTAATTTAATTTCATTTATATTTTGGTTTTAATTATGTATTTTAACGCTGTTGGAAAGTTAGTGACGTCAGTAATCTAACTACTGAAAAATAAATAACATTAACAAATAAATAATAAAGTTGGCGAAACAAAATTGTGTAAAATTAACTTAGGAACTTTGTGAATTCCTCCATCGAATATGGAAAGCAGAGTACTTAAATATTGCGTAGAATATGTATGCGTACGTTGTTTTTCACATGTTTGTTTTTCTGAAGAAACATCCATGAAAACAAACCGATAATCTTACAAAAACAGAAAGTGAATCACTAACAGTATGTAAACAAGGACATTTGAGAATATTTCTTTATTAAAACTTTATGCACATATAAAAAAAAACATAGTACAAAGGCGGACTTATGCCTTGGCCATTTTCTACCAGTGAATCTTAAAGAATATTCTGAATATTCTGAATTGTATAAAATCTGGTTCATCTAACCTGACTGACAGATGTGTTGCTGGAGAGTTTGTTCCGCTAGTTCTTCTTCCAGCTAAAACACTAGGAAATGGCGAAGGGCGGGCGTTTTGTGGAACTGTCTCTCGTAATTTAACGTTAAAAAAGTGCTGATTATCAGCCTTATTTGAATAAATGGCTTTTGATTTTCATTTGAAAAATTGTTTCCAACAATTAATATAAGTAGAAGAAAGCTATGAATAACTTACATCTGTGAACCTGTGCTCATATAGGTATATTGAACAGATTCAATAAATATGTTAACAGAAAATTTTATGCAAAAATTCATTATTTCAACCTTGAAATGGTAAAAGCATTTATTTCATTTTATGTTCTATACATTTGTGTTGTGTATTTGTATAGTAGGTATATCTATTACATTTTTGCATATTTCTAAGAAACGGTTGACTCAGACCTGACTAAGATTTATCATCACTAATTACAATGACAAAGATGTCTGTCCTGTAGTGTCTTCTCCAACATTGTGTTTCCTCAAGAATTGCAATAACCATATACAATCTGAATATGATCGATTTAAAAAAAAAACAAAAGCGTTCCAAATCTCTTGGTAAAGGTAAAAAAATAGTTAATATAAATTACACAATTTTGTTTCCATCAAATACGTAGATACAGTTAACGTCGTAAATATTTACATTTTCTTTTTCTGACGGATATAATTGACTGTTTTAAAAACATAGATCGAAACTCAAATATTGACAACGCTAACAAAAAATAATTCAAAATCAATTACTCAATATACGTGTCCACCCAATACGCGTGTGTTAGAAGCACCATCGACTTATCAGACAAGAAACGACTTACCCAACTTACAGGGAACAACTTATAACTGAGGTTTGTGAGGAACTCCTTCTTCTGAGGGTCGTACATGTCCGAAGGCTTGAATCCTCTCTTCGTGATCAAGGTGCTGTTGACGCTCGAAGAACTCTTGGTGTCATCAAAGCTGTCCTTGTGAATGATCCTGTCGTTAATTTTGTGGATACTCGACATTTTGTTTGAAGAAAACTGACTTTCGCTTATCGTCATCATTTTGTCAAAGGTTTTCGTTTCACTTCACACTGTCACTTTTTTTTTAGTTTTGCTGGTCAGCTGGTTCTAGAAAGATTTAAATGATATTTGTGACGTTGAGTGTACTTTCGTATTTTCTCTTTTATTTTTCGAGATTTTGACGCGGTAGTCTACCGGACCGGGTGTATTTTTTGTATTATTAGTATGGTGTCGCGACGTGCGTCTCAATAGACTACGAGTGAATGAATGAGGGTTGTCCGGCGTGACCGGCGCAGGAGTTGATATAGGTAAACGACGTAGCGTCATGGCTACGTGAGCTACGTCACTACGTCAGTGCTTTGGGGTTTTTTACTTACATTCGCGAATGTTGTAAACAATGTGAAATGTATGTTATGTTTTGTTGGTACCTAAATAATGGATGAATTGATTGTGGTTTTTTTGTTGTTGTATTGTAACTACGCTACGACGCCTAAGTGGAGCAAAATTTAATTCAAAGACATTAAAAACATTACGACTGATAGACGGGACAAGACGAAGACAATCGTATTCCAATACTTGTTAATACTTTGTAACAAATCGTTCTGTCTAGTATCACACGGCCTCTTGTCAGGCAGCATTCGTATTTCAAAATGGAAAAAATTCGAGATCAATTTTTTTGTATTTTTTTTAATATCCGCTCTATAGTCTATTAAACCTCTTTGATGTAAATTAAAGGTGGTAAGGTGTCACCTATCTATAGTCTCTGTATGGGAAGGACTAAATATTGGCCTGAAATAAATCAGAATTTTGCTCTTATTTCTAATGTAAGAAGGAAAAAAAATCTTCTTTATTTTATAAGGGATTTTAGTTACAAAAAATAATTGAATGAATTTAAAAAAGAACCATTCTTTTATGGCATCTAATACCTGGTCGGTTTAGCTAGTTTTAAAAGCATTGTCAGTAAATGCTTTTCAGGCTAACATACCTATGTTTACAAGAATCTTAAACTTTTCTAAGAACTTACTTTCCGTTCGAAGTTTTATAGATCCATCAAACTATTTATAAAGAAAACCAGATGTTTAATGGCTAGTTTTCAAAGCAGTTGATTGGAAGTTAAGTGTTGTAGTTTGATTTACTTCTGTCATGACCTGGAAAACCCGGGCATTTTGAAATGAATGCGATTTTTCAACTCTGTATCTATCACATGAGTCAGTTGTCTGACTGTAGACATAGTGCACTCCGATTCATGTGGAATTGGGTTATAGATAAATATAAATTTATCTTAGCTTTTACATCTCAAGGTTTGACTGCATGAACCTCTTAGTTTTTAGTCGTTAGATAGACGAAAATAGAGCTCTATATACAACGTCTAACTAACAGAAAGATGAGCTCTTATTTCAGAGTATGCTGTATACGCTATCCTCTCATACTTAAGTCTTAACGCTGCAACAACAACATTGTAAAACCAAATGATTTTAAAAGAGTAATCATGGAATTTCTTGCCGGTTCTTCTCCATAGAAAACGAGCAATCCGAACCGTGCATCTTTTCTCGACGTTTTTTAAGTACCCATGTAGGCCTATGTGAAATAAAAATATTTGATTTGATTTATGATTTAGACCAGCGATTCCTAAAGTGAGTTTGGCGGAACCTAGGAGTTCCGTAGAAAAGTTACAAGGGTTCCGCAAAATTATATGATAGATACCACAAAAGGTACAAATATTTATCTTAACTGTTTATTAATCAGTGATACGATTGCCAACTATTTTGGGGTCGGTTTCCAGTCTTACCGGTTTCAGTTGAATACCAATGTTATCTGATACACAACCCAGTTAATAATGTGTAATACGACACCCCTTGGTAAGACTGGTTGTCAAACTTGCGCACACTGTCAAAGATCTACAAATGACAGCCGGAACCAACGGTTTAACGTGCTTTCCGAGGCACGGAGTAATCTCGGTATGTAATGGGTGGTCGCCCATCCACGGAATAACCAAAGCAAGCGCTGCTTAACCTCAAGATCGACCCGAGCGGCATTTGCTTAATAGGTACGAGCTCCAGTAGGTATTTATCATTAAGATATTATTTTAGTCTAGCAATGTTCTAGATTCGAGGCAAAAGAAAACAAAAATCAAGGTTTAAAACATTAAAATACACGATTCATCATTCCATCAATGCAACGCAACTTCTGTTTCAGATCTACGCGAGATCTAAACACACAACCCACCTTTTATCCATGCCAAACTCAATTACAACACTTATAAGCCCTTATTGTAATGCAACAAAGTTCAAATTCGACTGTACAATGGTCTTGACGTAAGTAAAATGAAAAACAGTGAAGAGTACAAAAATAATTTTATGAAAAAGTCTGTTGCTGACCGCGTCGGTGATTTTTCAGTACTGTTTACGACTTCTAGCTTTATATTTGTAATTGTTTTTAAAGTTCTCATTTCTTGGAATATTTAGAGGTTATGATAAAAGTGAAAACTTTTTAAGGTAACCAAAATATTTTAAAGAAGCAATCCACGAGCTAACAAAGATCAATTTGATTAAAATATTTAATCGCAGTTATCTCTGTGTTCTTCAGGCTAAATAGAGTCACTTTCTACACACTTTTTGTTCTGTTATTTAATTTCTCCGTAAGTGTATTGAAAACCGTCATGTAATTCACGTGAGAATTTGTCACTGTTGTTCTTTACTCTCTAACACCCTTGTCTAGCGGCTCGGCCGTTAAATCTGCCTCGGCCGCAATGACAAAGTTTTCTGACTTCAATCAAAATGTACTATTGATTAACGTAACCAATAAGCTAAGGTATAGTTCAACCAAATTATCTATGCAGACGAAAAAACTTAGAACAAAAAGAAATGTACCAATTTTGACAAATGGATGCATTTTTTTTCTTGACAAGCAGCGCCACCTTGAACTGTAAAGGTTCTCTTTTTATGTTTAGTTTAGTTAGGTGATTTTTACAAGTTAGGGGCCATCCATTAATCACGTGATGTTTTTTTTGGCATTTTTGACCCCCTCTCCCCCTTGGTGATACGTGGTGAGGTTTAAGACTACCCCTCCCCCCTCCCCCCTATATCACGTGTATTTTTTCGTACCTGCAAAGAATCTATTTTTTTATTTATAAAAAAATACTGGTATAAGTATCATCTAAAAAACTTTTTTGCAAAAAATAAAACCGACTTCCAAAAAAAAAGTGGAAAATAACTTTATTTCCGGAAGTCGGTGGCTTTTGTTGGTTTCGTTGACTTTTTTGCCACCGACTTCCGGAAATAAAGTTATTTTCCACTTTTTTTTTGGAAGTCGGTTTTATTTTTTGCAAAAAAGTTTTTTATTTCAGCATTTTTAGTTATAGTATTATGATATAATTCGCAAACACGGTTATTTTTAGCTTTTTAGTGCGTAGGTCCCGTCTTAAATACAAGCTTTAGGCAGTTGTCTCACCAACGACGAGAAAACGACTAACTATCGGCTATTTTCTCGCTCAAGAAACGTACAATAGAATACTTTCTGTGTGAATAAAAGAGATGCATATACAAACAGTTGATCGCTGACTGTTCACACTGCCGGCGAGCACTCGCTTCACTAGTTTGTCGCTGAGCGACAAGAGCTATGAAAGATAACACTCACTCGGCGATACTCGCCAAGCGATTAGAAATCACGCCGAGAGAGCAACCAGTGGTCATGTCATTTGGTCGCGTATGAGGCCGCAAGACTGACTGTACGCTTGACTGCCGCGAGCGAGTGATGCGAGTAATCGCCCGCCTCACTCGCACACTCGCTTATAGCCGAGCTACACAAATATCGGAACTACGCACTTGCTCCCCACGTCTCGCTAACTCGTTTCTAGTTCTAGCTCTACTCGTTACTCGTTAATCGTTGCCGGTGAGACAAGTGCCTTAGTTCCACATCACGCTATAGTATTTAATACTATCTAAATTATGCTTTAGTTTAAAACCAATTCAAAAATCATATGCATCATCGCCTAGGGGATACAGCTGATACTTGATCTAATGATTGATTATGTTTCTTAATGACTGGGTGAGGGGAGGGGAGGGGGTACGGGCACCCTGCTCCCACTCGCCTGCCTACCCTGGCGAAACCCATACTTATACATGTGATTGCAGCAATCACGGCAGATTTGCGGTCATTTATTGAAGAGTTCCGTTGTATATCACTGAAGATCTATCACCAAATTAAAATACAATCACCTCAAAAAACTGCGATGACCTTCCAAATCATAGTGCATAGCGTTTTTTGTTCATTTGTCTTCGACAACCTCTAAAATTATATCATCAACGTAGACGAAGTCAATCTAATACGCATTATTAAAGATAACTCAGAAACTACTGGCCGGATCTTGATATTTTTTTTTTGGGACCAATCGACAACCACCAGCTTTCGAATAAAAAAAGAATCATCAAAATCTGTTCACCCAGACCAGAGTTATGAGGTAACAAACACAAAAAAAAAAAAAAAAAAACATACAGTCGAATTGAGAACCTCCTCCTTTTTTGAAGTCGGTTAAAAATTAAAGACTACCATAATAAACGTTCAGAGGTTTCGCTTTTCGTATCGCGAGTATCGCGCGCTTGCCGAAAAAATAAGTACACGTGATATACTACTTTACCCCCCCTCCCCCCTTGTGATATTTCGTGATTTTTTATGGACCCCCCCCCCCCCCCCCTTTCGAGCCTCACATGATTAATGGACAGCCCCTTATCTGTTACAATTCGCTTCGTTCGAAAATAGAAACTTTACATGTACGTCAAGGACCTGCATAATAAACAAGACAGAATGTACCACGTAAATTAACTCAAAACGCATCATAAAACGTAGCAATAAGATCTCTTTGAATCCGGTTGAATCTAGGTCAGTTAACAAAATACGTTATAATATTTATTAGAACAATTTTGTACCTAAACAAATAAGTTAGTCTGAATCATCGCGGACTGGGGTTTTAAAACTTGGATGAATAAACAGTGTAACAGTTGTATAAACTGATGAAATAGTTTAAACATGGATGTAGGTCACCGGAGGAATTGATTATTTCAAATGTGATATTTCTTTGGTTCAGCTTTTCTTGAATTTAACTGAACATAGAGCTGTCATTTCCAAAACAATTACAAGCCATGGTTAAGTTATTAAAACATGAAGGTTTCCTAGCTTTAAAACCGGCCAAGATATTACGCCACAGACTACCTACAGTACTGTTTCTCCTCTTCTTAAATCCATCCAAAGGGTGTCTTGAAAAGATCGCTTTTAGCGATAAGACCGCCCATTGTGTCACCCTATTTAAAAGTTTGTCTAGTGTTATTCTTGTTACTTGTATGGTGTACATAATAAAGAATATTCTACTATCTACCTATCTATCAAGAATCGGATTCGCGCACCGAAAGGTTCCGTACAAACTTGCAACATTAAGTAAACAGCCATATCTTTAGACTGTGACGTAGACTTAGAGGGTTGACTTTACCACTACTCCTAGGGACCATAAACTTGAGTATATGGTTTTAATTAAGACTCGATAACACATTGAGGACGCATTTCCGAGATAAACGGTTTGGAGAGACATACTGACAGACGCACAACAAAGTGATCCTAGATTCCGTTTTTTTTCTTTTTTAAAGTATGGAACCTGGAAAATTAGGATAGAATACCTAACGAAGAAAGTCTCCCACACAAGTTTTGTAGCTCATATCGCTATCGAGAGACGAAGCACATGTGACTAAAAGAGTGATGGATCTGAATGTTGATGGACGGAGAGCGAGAGGAAGGCCAAAGAAAAGATGGATGGATTGTGTAAGGAATGATATGAAGGAGGAAGGAGTAAATGATGCCGTGACATCTGATAGGTGAAAATGGAAGAAGAAAACGTGTTGCGCCGACCCCAAATAGAATGGGACAAGGGCAGGAAAATGGTGAATGATGATGATCGCTGTATCAAAATTCGTAACGCAATTTTGCACCCGTCGAAGTGCAAGGCTGAGAGCTGACTAAATGAGGAATAGATGAAGCGAATTAGTACGTTTTAAGTGTTCGGAGGTCTCTTGAACAATTAACAATGTTTCGTTATAATTTCTGAATGATTACTGCGTCCGTAAATTCTTTGCAAAAACGTCAGCATTTGTCTCCGTTAACTTCAAACTTTTGACAGAACAGATATTTTAAACACAATGCTAACAAAGTCACTGAATGGCTTCAGTTTCTAGTGATATTGAATTTAAAAGAATTTCCATGGAGTTTTTTGCCCATTCTTCTCCAGAGAAAGATAGATTCTACGTTTTGGAATGGGCAGCAACAGTATTTACTTTCACAAGTTATTATGCCTTGTGACTGGAACTGAAGCTTCATTCTTTTGTTTTTGACATTCAAAAGTGCCTGTAATAGTCTAATTGTAATGAATTACTTTAATGATGTAACAAGCCATTCTTTTCGAGTAAAATTAGAGTCGCAGTCAGTATTTATATAAATGAGGGTAAATTCGGGATAGATGCCTCCGGAGTATAGATGCCTTTATTTTAATTATTTGATTAATCGCTTGCTATTTTATTCATCTATTGATAAGATTTTCAACTGCTACTAAGTGGATCATGTCTTTTGGCTCTGGGTGATTGCATAGGACAGCAAGGTGCGATCAAAGTTTTGTGGGGACATATACCTTGGTTTTCAGTGCATGGCCTATCCTTAACGTAATTTATATGGACTATGCATCTTTTCCAAATAAGGGATAGATGTCTCAAAAAGTAGAGATCCGCAAAAATCGCTAATAATTTAGAAATATCAAAGACAATGTTCATTACATTTCATAAATATGTAGATAAAAACCAAAGTACTTGCCAGTTTTACAAATTAAATATTTAGATTTTTGAGTAGTGGGAGACAAAATTATTTCTATAGTTTTAGACAGCGCATATCAGTTGCTTCTACGACTAGAATGAGGCACATAAATCTTAACAACATTAGTTAAGAGTGAAACTTCATCGGAAATCGTTTGGCAAAGAAACAAATGATTCATTTGCTTCTAGAATTTGTTCGTGTTTCTTGTAAGTCATTATACTCTGACAAGTATTTTGTTTGTGACTTTGAAAGATGTCGGCTGCAACCACAAACCACAACAGCAGAGCCGCTGGGTAGCAACACCTTTTGTTTCTATGTCATTCAGAAACAGGCGTTTATGCCACTCTGTAGTGGAAAGGCCATTGATAAAGGTAAGCGAGGGCCAGGCCATGACGGAAGCAGACTCTTTAAAAACCTTTCAATTATGAAGAGAACGAGCGCTGTCAGTTGGGACTGGTCGTCTCTTAGCTGCCTCGGTATTTTAGGGTTCTGTACCCAAAGGGTAAAATCGTCAGTTCGTCTGTCACCAGGCTCTATCTCATGAACCCTGATAGTTCTCTTTTTAGATTATTCTCACAAATGATTTATTTGTGTTGCCGCTATGACAACAAATACTAAAAAAACATGTATTTTTTTGCTGTTAATATAGATAATCAATACGGAACCCTTTGTGCGCGAATCCGACTCGTACTTGGCCGGGAATGTTTACTTTACTTTTGAATTGTCGATTTAATCTTTTACGCTGTACGCTCTTAATGCGCAAGTATTTCTACATCGTTCTCGAATAGTATAGGTAATCAAATGAATGGATGTAACCAATCGCGTTAAAATAATTTGATTTGAAACAGTGTCCATGGAGTTTCTTGCCCATACTTCTCCATAGAGATCTAAACTTTGGAATAGGCAACTACAGTACTTTCACAAGTTATTATGCCTTGTGACTGGGACTGTAGCTTTGTTTTTGACATTCAAAAGTGCCTGTAACGGTTTCATTGATATACCTAAATGCTTTCAGATTGAGAAAATGATAAGGTCAAGCCGAGCTTATTAGTTTGTATGAAAGTCCCGCCACTAAACCTCTACTACAAACATTTTCATAGTTGCAGTATCTAGCCTTTAAAAATTGTAGATATCTTTGCAACGGCAAACATGGCAATACAGTAAGAAAATATGAGTCAAGATTTTGTGTAGTAGGATGAGTAATATTTAAGAAAGTTATGATGATGATATTGTCTGCATTTCACTAATTATCACCTAAGCTGATGATGAGTTATCAATACTAGCACGGTTGGCGCAGTAGCTCAGTTATACATATGGATACAATAATTTTGTATGGCCTACAGGTAGTTGTTGTTGTAATGTTTAGAGACGCTTCCACGATACAGGAGAAATTCCCAGCGTGGAGCAACGTTTAAAAAATACAATTTTACTATGGTGACTAAATGACTGGTCATTGTGTATGATTCCAATTGCAGTGTTTTAAATGAACTAGCTTTAATGCGCTTTTGTAGCGATTGCGGCAAGTAAAACTTTGATCCTGTATTTTACCAGACATTTAAACTCAAATGATTAAAAGGAGGTCAGTCTATTGTTTAATTAAAATTGTATATTTCTAAAAGTTGTTCAATTGACAACTTTTGTTTAATGGCTTTTTGAAGTTTATTACTTTTTTTTGTATCCCATAGACGTTGCTATGCTGATCGCGTCAGTTCCAAATTGAAAATCCAATATCTTTTTTCGATATTTAAGAACTCGTAGAACAAAAGTGGTGAAGTTTTATGGTCCGAGGGAACTCAAGGGAGGACATGTTCAAGTTTGTATAGTAACCGACCTTTTTTAATATAACAAGGACGCGGACCCATAAATCTATTGGCAATTAGGTACTTACTGAAATCTTTCAACATTGTTTTGTCTACAAAAAGTATTACAAATTCCGGTAAACAGAAAACCGCAAATTAAAAAAATACAGAACATTGTTCTTTTGTTAAAATAATAAGAATGTGGTTATCGACGTAAAGGCAACTTCGGCCAAAAATATTGAGGTTTGTTTTGTGGTCAATTAAAAGGAAATAATACGTGAACAGTCAGTGCGTTTGTAAGTTTACAACTTTGTTTTTATTGTATAGAAACGAGAATATTCATACGGCAATACCTACAAACGTAAAATATGAAAAACACAATATGTAATATGAATGCACATAAGGCATAATATTGTGAATAAATTCCTGTTTTTTTTTTGTTATTACAAGTAGCAACTTCTATTAAGAATTTATTTAATAAAAAAATTGTTTTATATAAATTCCAGCAAAGTTTTCAACGACAATATTAGGACTATCTTCCGTGTTTCTTTTTAAATACTTGAGTGATGCGCCAGTAATAAACGACTGTCACTGATATGTGTCATCCCGGAACAATACTGCCCACTCAACAAAACAATTTAAAAAAGAAACCAACATGGCCGCTTGTCAAACACCTACGCGGGAAAATCGAGAGAAAATGCACTTCTAATACCAAAATGCACTTGATTTCCACAAACAATTTAACGCACGCAATTTAAAATCTTATTTTAAGTTGGATTAAGACCGTATTTGTATGTATTTGGGGCGCGGTGTGTGCCTCGCGCAGAGATTTCTCACAAACTAAAATAAGTACTGAAACATCATTGCATAATACGCAGAAAAGCTCCAGAATGCAGTGACCATACTGTAGGAATTTTCACGGATATTCTCAAAATAGAGTGTAAGTTTTTCTTTAAGAATAGGTACGATAGTTTTTATTTAACACAGTTTGGCTAAATCTTTTTCCAAGTCAAATTTGTTTTTATTACATTCTTTGCTAATTCAGTATAAGTTTCTGTTGCCGGTAATCCTGTTCAACATGTCGATGGCAATCTAACTTAATTTTGCTCAAGATATGGCTAAGAGATTGGTAGGTACTTTTTACTATAGATACAACAATGTTACAAGAACACAAGAAAATATGACATTACTGCGTCTAACAGCTGTGCTTGTGTTGGATTTGTCCAATCATCAATCCTACTATATCATATTATAATACTAGCTTCCGCCCGCGACTTCGTCCGCGTGGCATAGTTACTTTGGGCTAACGCTAATTTTAACCCGCGAGATGATCGAAAAAAAAATCTTTTTCTCTCCCTTTTCTTCCCTCTTTGTCCCCCCTTTCTCACTTTTTTTAGCCTATGTACGTCTCTAAGGTCCCAACTATCTCTGTACCAAAGTTCATCAATATCGGTTTGGCCATTTAAGCGTGAAGACGTAACAAACAAACAAACTCACTTTCGCTTTTATAATATTAGTATAGTAAGGATAATATCCATACTATGGATGTTTGTTACTCTTTCACATCAAAACGACGGAACGGATCTTGATGAAATTTGGCACAGAGTTAGATTGTAGTCTGGAATAACATATAGGATTTTTTCGATCATAACGCGGCCGAAGCCGCGGACGCCAGCTAGTTAAGTAGGTATAGTGTTTTACAACAGTATGCCATTCTGAAAGATTTGCCGAATAGTGTAATGTCACTATAGGTAGGTTTTATTCAGTGTTACTACAATAAGTACCTACCACGTCATAGGTTTGTTTTGATGATACATAAAAAGGTGTAATAATGTTGCACTTTACACCCGATGAGTTTACTGCAGACGTGACTTAAGATTTGTAAGGAACACTCATTACTTTGTAATTAAAAAACTGTTGCTACTTGCTCTATGGATATAGACTTATTACAGCTATACCGACTTTATTGAATCATCTAAGTTAAACACAAAATATAGGTAATGTAGTTATCAGCTTCAGTAACTTATTATGCAGCTGCATTATGTAGCTACTAAACACTTTATATAAATTTTGTACTAGGTGTGTATAATTGAGTAGATATGTACGTTAGTTCAAAGTGCTTTCATGACTCAACGGCGAATTGTTACCGGAGCACCGTACAACTCCTTGTTATTAATTTATAAATAACTACTTTTAGAATCCTATATCTCATTCTACATAAAAATAGGGTTAAAGGTACTTAAATACTTAGATTTGAAATCAAAGTCAGAGGAAAATAACGCACAAATAATTGATTGACACTTGTTTTCTTTATCAACAAATTTTAGTATCCTTTAAGATTTCCTGAACTACGTCTTCGAAGAGGCTGAAATCCATCACAATTATAAATTCGAAATACAAAATTTTCTATCTTATTTACTTTGTTATCAGAATAACTTATCAAATTCCCGAGAGTGTCCCTCAAATCTACAAAACTACGGCCACCCTAGTTGGACCAGTCCACTGCCAGCATCTAATTTGGTCCGGCGGACCGCGCGCCGCAGTTTCGACATCCAAACACACGCGCATAGCATTATTTACAATTCAAACATGAATTCAATTCATGCATCAACAGTTTTCGTGTAAATCTCTAGGGTTTAATATAAGTAGGGATATTTCCATGATTGTGGACTGGTTCAAATTAGGGTGATGAGGAAACTGCGAGGGTTTTGCCCAGACATTTTGGACACATACCTACGTTATCCTCAAATCACGGGTAAAACCCATTACATCCTTCTAGTTAGTCATTGATATGTATAATCTTAACATGAATGATGTAAACATCACCTTGTAAACATATTACGATGTAAAATTTTTGCATGGACAAAAATAAAAAAAAGTATACTTACATGTCTAAAAGAGAATATAAGTATTCCTTTTTTTTTGTTTTTTGTTGGTTTAAAAGAGTGTTCATGGAGTTTGTTTGTTTGTTTTCTTGTTCATTTTTCTTTATGGAGATCTACGCTTTGGAACAGAAGTTATTATGCCTTGTGACTGAGACTGTAGCTTTACCTTTCGTTTTAGACATTCAAAAGTTGTCGGGCACAAGATTTTTTTTAATTAAAGTCTAAATAGTAGTATTCAACATAATTATTAACAATAATAAAATATAAATTAATTAATTCATAATGATTAGGCAATACGTATTGAGTTCATTATAAGCATCAATGTCGCAGGTTAATGAATAATATCAGGTCGAATTCAATAATACCTAATCTAATACATTATGTCAATACAATACGAATAAAAATAATGAAACAAATTATGCCACTAAAATAAAATCAGTGTATTTAAAACATTAGGTATAGATAGATAATTTACTATTCCGTCACTTATGTATATATTTTAGCTTTAGGAGTGAAATGCATGCATGGTTCTTTTCTTTACCGATTCGTAGTTGGTGTCTAGAAACACTCAAAATTATAGATTGCTTAAAAATTATTTAATCAAATACAAGCCTTTTGAGCCCAGTGGGGTTACCGTTGGTAAAAAATTGCAATTCTTTTTTAATTCCCCATTTCATCCTCGTACCTATGCTATGAGATAGATACTGCTTTATTCGTCACCTTATTAATATAAGCTGCTAAGACTGTACGATATTGTCTTTTTAACCCATGAACAAAAAGAGGGGTACATATTATAAGTTTTAAATGTGTATCTGTCAATGTGTGTCTGTCTGTGGCATCGTAGCTCCTGAACTGTATTCAAATTATTTGAAACCGAGTGAATCCGATAAACATAATTTCCTCACTGCCACCTGCAGTTCACTACGCAGTGTTTGTATGATTTTAAGAGGGCTGAATGGCCTTCAGTTTATTTACGCCTAAATTTTCCATGCATTTTCGTCAAACTGCTTAATGTTGTTTACATTGTAGACCGACATCGTCAGACGTCGGAACATGTGGTTTTCCTGAAAGTTATGCTACCTACCTACCTACTTACCTGCAACTATTAGATTAGGGGGCGTTCATAAAGCACGTGAGGTGTTTTTTTTTAATTTTCTGTCCCTCCCTCCCCCCTTGGTGAGATGCCGTGAGATTTTATTCAACCCCCTCCCCCAACCCCCAATCTCACGTGAGATTTTTCAAAATGTGGGTTTCTTACGTAAACGCGTTGGATTATTATTGTAAAAAGAAAGAAAATTAAGATAACAACGGTACAATCTGGATTAAATGGACCAAAATATAATATATTTTTTGTTTCATTCAGAAAAAAAATTGCGTGATATTTGCCGAGACCCCCCCCCCCCTCTCTTCAACGTAAGATTAAATGAGATTTGACTCGACCCCCTCCACCCCTTAAACATTTCACTTATTTTATGAACGCCCCTTATTACCTACATAGACACCGGCCAATACCTACCTCTCGCCGTGTGGACGGCTCGTGCGTGCTCCACGCGCGCTTCATAGAGATGTCAAGCAAAGCAGAGAGGCCTGCCAGGGCCATGGTCCAGGTTTCAAACATAGATGATAGTTTCGAAATGATTATGCTCTTAAGCCTAAACTAGTTGCTGATATCATGGAGTGAGAAGATGGCTCTTAGTTAGACCATCTTGGTATCATCTTGGTTCTTTATGCGATGAAAAGCTAATGTACATTAGTACCTGTTTATCTACCCCTTTTTTGGGATAGGAATTTATCAAATAACTTCCCTAGCTCAGGGCGGAGCGGGGCAGTGTCAGACTTTTACTGACTAAAACCCTCCCATGTTCCTTCTTTCGCCTTTTGTGTTCCATGGCGGTGTCTGTTTCGAACAACCCGCAACTCTGGCAGGTTCTGGCTGGCCCCTCTGCGTTGCTGACATATGTTTAAGGCGCGCGTGGATAGTAACGCGCCGTCGACACGGCCTGTCGTCACTGGGCAATGGGAAGCTCACCGTCCATCCGTCTGATGGACGGTGAGCTTCCCATTGCTCACTTTCTACCCTTTTTTTTGGGTCTGAAATCATCAAATAACTTCCCTCGCTCTGGGCGGAGCAGGGGGGGAGTGTCAGACTTGTACTGACTAAAACCCACCCATGTTCCTTCTACTGCCCTTTATGTTTCGGGGCCGCGGTTCCTCTTTCGAACAACCCGCAACCCCGGCAACACTATCTACCCTTGCCTAGACTTAAGACATATTAAGAGAAACGATAAACCAGACCTAACTGAACATATGTAGAGTGGCCACCTGTCACCTGCAACGATATTTCTTTTGTCTAAACACACTTGTTACTTATGACTAATCTAGCGAAACACATACCTAAACCGAAAGCTGTCATTATCATCGCAAGTCTATATTAGCAGCGATTGCAGGACTGGTATACTTGGTAGCTAGTTAATACAACATTAGTTTTACTTTATGCGAAACCCGAAACACGTGTCTAGTATTTTTATCTGAAGAATCTATGTACAAAATTTCAGAACTTTATCATGAAAAATCAGAAAGTTATAAGCTTGTTATTTTACCTGGTTGTCCGTACAAAACCACGGTCACCGCGCGGCACAAACGACACCGCACGTGTGTACTGTCCCTTTGACCTGCCGTGACCTTGTTGCGCGCCGTATGATTTCGTATACCTACTAAGTGTCCAACTCGTAACCTAATATTTTTGGGACAAAATATAACATGGTGTAAAAACTATTGGAATCGATTCAGTTACTTATTCTGAACAAACTATATTCAGATTTCGCATATACTAAAAATAATGTTGTATACGTACGGCAGTAAATACTGATAGAACACATTTATCTATCAGACGTCACGGCATCATTTACTCCTTTCTCCTTCATATCATTCCTTACCCAATCCATCCATCTTTTCTTTGGCCTTCAGGCCCTAGACTCTAGGCCATGAAGGCCAAAGAAAAGGTCTCTAGGCCCTAGAGGATCAATCCAGATCCATCACTCTTTTAATCACACATTACCCTTCCTTATAAAAATGAGGCGACTGATAAAATATATGTCTTCGTGCATCTGTGCTCTAGGCGAATGCATTTACACAATATATATAGCGGACTGTTTTTTTTGTTATATTTGTTACCACCCTTATAGGAACTCTATCAAAAAACCAGCCAGGTGCGAATCGGACTCGCGGACCGAGGGTTCCGTACAAACTTGCGACGATATAAACGCGGCCTTTTCTTTTTACTACGTCGATTTAGAGGGTTGATTTTTTTCATAGCTCCAAGGGGCTACAGATTTGAGTAGGTATATGGTTTATGAAATTTCAACTTAAACCTCGTTACACGTACCCGAGATAAAGGAGCTTGACAGACAGACAAGCCAAGTGCTTGTTCGGCCACGCGCAGTGTAGGGTTCTGTAGTTGAAAGTCACAATTGACGACTTAGATTAGTGCTTTTGTTTAGTTTTATGAATATTTTAATTGTGTTCGCGGAATTTGCACGAAGTTTTCCTTCTCCAAGTAAATTTTACAAGTTGTAAAGTCTACTTAGCTGTAATAGTTTTCCTTTTAAATTCGTTGTACCTACACACGACGACACATCAAGCTATACAAAACCATTTTAACCTTATCTGTCTACTACGGTGTGCGATCCGTAGTACAGAGATCAGGTTATAATATTTTAGAATAGGTTGACCTGCCGTCGCGTCGTGTGGACCAACATAAATATATTTGATACTACCATGTCTTCAAAAACAACCGTTTAAAAGATGGCAAAAGAGAAAATAGTTGACTCTAACAAAAAATTGCACTTTACATCTTAGATCATATTTCGCAAACGGATCCTTGGATAGGAAAGTGTTTTATGTTCTGTTGAAAAAATGGTTTAAATACACCCGTAATATTTTTAAACAATCTATCCAACGGCACTCCACACCACGGGATAGAGTTATCCCACTTTGTTAGCGTGATCATTATGTATACAAAATTCAAACTGTCTAATGCGAAGCGTTCCTCAGCTAAACCGCGACAGACATGCGGACATGGCGAAACTCTAAGGACAGGACAACTTTATTGACTACGGAACCCGAAAAAAACCCATGAAAATCCATTCACTATCCTGTATGTATGTAGGTAAGTATGTATTTAGTGTTATAATTGTACCTTATCGCCTAATAAATACGTAGACTAACTAAACACCTTGATCTTTTTATTTTTTGAGGATCGGAAATCATCAAATAACTTTCCCCGTTCTGCGGAGCGGGGGAGTGTCAGAAATTACTGACTAAACCCCACCCATGGACATTCTTTTGCCCTTTATGTTCCGGGGCCGCGGTATCACTTTCGAACAACCCGCAGCCCCGGCAGGCGGTGGCCATCGAAGCCGCCTCTGCTTTGCTGACATCTTTTTGAGGCGCGTGTGGAACACGAACGCACCGTCGACACGGCCTGTCGTCACAAGACGGACGGACGGTGAGCTACCCATTGCTCATTGTCTACAGGCCCGCATCTACGGTGGTATAACAATAACATAGTGATCTTTTTTTTCTTTTCTTTTTTTTTTAAAAAAACGTTGCCCCATACTAGGAATTTCTCCTGTATCGTGGGTGCGTTTACAAACATATAAACTCACATACACAGACAGCCAGACCCGAAACAACTATCTGTAGGCCATACAAATATTTGTTCCGTGCGGGAATCGAACCCGCGACACGCAGCGCAGCAGTCGATCGCTCAGCCACTGCGCCAACCAACTAAGACCGACTTAGTTACCTATATTAAGAGTGAAACCAATCTGTTCTGCTGCTTCCCCGAATCTGTTCCGTTCGTACCAAAACTAATCAAAATAAACTTAGGTAGGTAAATTGGAAACGTTATTCTGGCCAGATGTACTTGTAGCCGTAGCGTATTGTTTGCTCGTTACTCTTCTCAAACAATCTTGCCTTAGACTCAAAAAGTTTGGTGAATGATTTGTTGAAACTCCTTTCTGATATCTATGTTTGAAGCCGTCTCTCTTACAATCACCGCCGCTGCTTATCCGGAATCTCAATCACAGTTTCGAAATGCTTCTGTCCTGGTTGATGATATTTTATGATTGATGAAGTGGACAAATTGTCTCTTAGTTAGCCAACTGGAAACTAAATTACCTACGTGTTTATAATTAGAAAGTTTAGAAACATATGGCATTTGTTAGCTGAAAACATTTATAACTGTTTTGAAATACGCTGTTATCAGAATTAGGTTAAACAAGCATTTTAAAACTGTTTCTCTAGAAAATAAAAACTTATTTTATGCGAAACTTTTCAGAAACACTGCTCAGTTTCAAACTCTATCAGTAGTCGCATCAACAGAGGAATATGTTGTAGATATATTATTATGTTTAAGACATTATTTAAAGCTTTTTTGAGTTGAAGTAAGTACCTCAGAGCCGCTAGGTAGTGAAGACTTCATTTATATGTGGTTTTTTTTTTGGCAATTTATACATTTCATGGCAGTATCAAGTAGCATCATCTGTAGAAACTATTTCGAATAATTCTTAATTCAGTCGTCAATTTTATTGTACTATCGGGTTGGCTTTGTCCATTTAAACTATACAGGATGATAAGCAGGGCATTACGGCTCAACGCTTCCGTATAACATATAAGATCTACCCACAGGATAGCCCGGTTAAGCAGTAAACATGAGATGTCATTATAAAAAAGCTTATTAGACATGCAATTAAGTTGCGTAAGTGCTCCTGTGCGGTGCGCGTGGTATTTCCCCAGTCATGTCGGATTACAGTAGGTGCCTTCGATACATGGGTAAGTGTGCAATTATTCAGGAGCGGGACTAGTTACTACGTTTTAGTACACGGGGTTACCCGCTGAGTCGCTGCAAGCATTCAAACACGTTATCATATTGGTATTTACAGGTGCGCCGTCCAAATACCTGATGTACCTAATACACAGGTACCTGACTCTTGCCTCCCACGTAACGAGGGGCACTATTCTTAGCTCAGCATAGCGCAGAATTGCCAAATATATACACGTAGTAATATGTTAGTCGTCATACTGTCTCTCATAATGGTCGTGTCAATTTGTCATCTTGCTTTTGTTTACTTCAAAGATGTTGTTGGAAACAACATCTTTGAAGCTCTAATTTATTACTATGCGTAAGGCACCTGTTCCACCGCATCGCAGACATGGAAAAGACTAGGTATTAAATATAATGACCACCATAAAATGCTTTGATACCCTTAGTTCTTTTACCAAATATATAATTTCTGGTGTCAAGTACACCAGAAAAATAAAGTCTAAAATTACAATCGTACTAGCTATTTCAGTCACGATTGCACTTCAAATGGTATTCGAATCTCAACCTAGGTAATTTGTTTTTCATTAACTTTACTGGGTGAATGGGATCATCTACGTAATCGACGTAATGAAAACGTAGTAGGTAACCGTTTTTGGTTATACAGGGTGGGTACCCTGTAGATTTAGGATGTCGGTCCCTCGGATCGTCAGAAAAACTTCAGACAGTTTACTTATTTATAGATGATGGCTGCCAAAAAAAAAATTATGGCCACATAGTCTGAAACAAAGATTTATTTAATTTAATTAACTACTTGGTGCTACGCACAAACTAGCAGTTCGTTTCTGGTTGCTAGATCTAGGTACTTACTCGCTTTCCGCTTATGGCTTGTGTGTAGCCAACTGCTACGCTTAAATAGGTATGCTGCTGCGGTTATTGTGGAAATTGTTATCGTGTCCCGCGCACCGTAAAGAAGTGACGAGGAAAAACACCGTGTGGTTTTAGTCAATAGTAGTTTGTAAATAATGTGTTTAGATCATTCATTATCTGCTTAGCCTTTTCCCAACATAGTTGGGGTTAACAGCTGAATACCAGTATTTTACATGGAGCGACTGTCTACCTGACCTCCACAACCTGGTTAGTGCTGGGTAATACGATACTCCTTGATACGGTTGTTAGACTTTCGGGACACTGAACGGAACGGTCGTTACGGGACTTGTAATGACTGCCAAAGATCTACAAATGACAGCCGGGACCAATAGCTTAACGTGCTTTCCGAGGCACGGAGAAAACTCGGTATGTAACGGTTGGTCACCCGGTAGTATGTACAAATAATGTATATAGATCTGAATAAACAAATGAGAGTCTGAAATAAACACATCCGTTGAGGATCTTCACACGTAAAAAGGGTCTACTTTGGTCAGAGAACCTACTAAACTGCTAGTTACAAACTTCCTGCTTCCTACGTAGTTTGCTACACCTGAGTACTTTTTTAATTCCATACCCCAAAGGAAAAAACGGAACCCTTATTGGATCACTTTATTGTCTGTCTGTTACCCTGTAGCGACACAAAGATGCAAGTGGCAAAAAGTACTACAGCGCCATCTATCCAGCCACTGAAGAACTAACGGCAAATTTCCTACAACGCGCAAGCAAAGTTGTACGCGAAGTTAGCATAGGTATATACGAGCACCCGACAAGCAACTGTCGGACAGTGGCCCACCAGACACGACACCCGTCTGGTCGGAGGATCCTCCCTTTTCCATAGAGGATGGAGAACTTTACCTGTTCTTCATACCTCTAAAACCCTTTATCTCGGGAACGCGTGAAGGTATCGAGTTGAAATTAAAACCATAATATACTCAAGTCTGTGGTCCCTTGGAGCTGTGAAATCAACTCTAAGTCTACGCAGTCAAAAGATATGGCCGTTTATGTCGCAAGTTTGTACGGAACTCTCGGTCTGCGAGTCCGACTTGCTTTCCTATGCTCCACACAGGCCCCTCTTTCCCACTGGGCACTCTGGGCACGTGCCCAGGGCCCCGCGATGGATTGGGGCCCCCTAGTCTAGTCTCTACTCCATTACCAAACGAAAACCGATAGCTACTCTACTCTCGCCTGAAAATCAGTCTTAACAAATGCTTACAGACTATAGCCAATTTGTAGAAAGCACTCGCAACTGCAGTGGGGAACGCTCTTTCTCCAAATTAAAACTTATAAGAAAAGAATTAAGAAGTACAATGCTTCAAGAGAGATTAAACAGTTTGTCGCTAATGTCGATAGAATGTGAATTACTCAAAAACATAGATTTTGTAGATGTAATTAAGGATTTTGCTCAACTCAAATCTAGAAAGGTACCGCTTCAATCAGCGTAGATACTTAAGTAAGGACTCATTGTGGATGCTGGTTATTTATTTAGTGTGAATTACATTATATTATCTTTTCATGATAATAATATCTAATGTAACTGTAAATAAATAAAAATAAAGCTAAAACTTTGCACATCTACGTTCTTTGTTTATTCTAACAAAAGAGTGCTTTATCACTATGGTCATAGGGGCGGGGGGCCCCATTATCCTAATGTGCCCAGGGCCTCTAATAGGTGAAAGACGGCCCTGGCTCCACAAACATATGTTTAAACGTTCTTCAATATTTCTTAGTAGTAACACCGAAAGTTGTTTGCGTGGTCGCAATAGTTTGCTGCGCCTAGGAACACAGCATAATTTTATAACTATTTACCCCTGAACCATAGTATAAAGAGGGGAAGTACGATAACTTCATACAAACGCGTAGCGCGCGGCTTGTATGTGTGCGCCGTAGTATCTATGCGTCGCCGCACGCACACTAAACAAAATCTCGGCTCCTTTCGCGCTGCGCCAGTCGGGGCTAACACTGCACGAGGTTCGCGCGTCACGGCTTTTCGGCACCGCTAAACGAATAAAAAATGTCTGATAACCGCGGGAGAAAGTATTGCTGTGTGTTTGGGTGTCTTAATAATTCATCAATTCCAGAATTGTCTCAGTTCAAATTACCTATTGAACAGGAAAGGTAAGCTACTCACTTATTCTAGCATAATTCAATTTTTTACTTCATAATGAGATACCTACCTACCTACTGACTTCTTTTTGTTGTATTAGCATATTAGTTTTCTATCACACAGAGGAAGTAGAATAGAATAGAATAGAATATACTTTATTGCACACCAAAATCTACGAAACAAAACTGTTTTACAAAAAGATGTTAAATCTATGGTTACAATGGCGGTCTTATCGCTAAGAAGTACCGCGAGTTATCGCGAAGTAGGTAGGTAGGTAGGTCTACTTTCCCACTAGAATGTTTGTACTTTTGATCTGTCAACTGATTTACCGCTATTGCTTTGTTTACGTTTAGTTGTGCCGATTTCTCAGTATTGTAGGTATATTAACTAAGTACCTAACTACCCACAGTTATGAAATCGTAATTAAAAATAAGTTATTGACTAATTTTAAATTATATACAACATTATTTTTAGTATATGCGAAACCTGAATATAGTTTGTTCAGAATAAGTAACTGAATCGATTCCAATAGTTTTTACACCATGTTATATTTTGTCCCAAAAATATTAATAAAAGGTTACGAGTTGGACACTTAGTAGGCATACGAAATCATACGGCGCGCAACAAGGTCACGGCAGGTCAAAGCGACAGTACCTACGTGCGGCGTAGTTTGTGCCGCTCCGTGGCCGTGTTTTTGTACGGACAGCCAGGTTAAATAACAAGCTTATAACTTAAAAGTGACAACCCTATGACAGTAGGCAATTATATCGCGAATTGGGCCGGAGATAACCTACTTCCCCTCTATTTACTTTGCCTGAACAGTTGACACCCGTAGTTCTGCTGTCTAGACGCCAGTCCTGCTACAATGTTTCATTGTATCTCTTTATATACTAGCTGGCGCCCGCGGCTTCACCCGCTTCATATCGAAAACAAAAGTATCCTATGTGTAATTCCAGACTATAATCTCCCTCTGTGCCAAATTTCATTAAGATCCGTTCAGCCGTTTTGGCGTGAAAGAGTAACAAACATC